>CM033027.1:26791240-27344917 GCA_019207045.1 Branchiostoma floridae x Branchiostoma belcheri
GATACCAACTGGCTGCAAAATACACCCGATATTATTATTATTATTATTATAAAACCTACTTTTTAACGACCCTTCTTCAGTGTCACTATCCAAAAATAGTGGATACCATCTGAAACGTCTGACCGTCTACCTTTTGGCTATCATATTCCCCGGATGTCTAAAATTTGATCGACGTATCAAAGCAAATGTTGATACATACTGACTTAAAATGACTCTAGATTTCTTTTGCATTTAGAAATGTTCTATAAATTTAGCAATCCTCCAAGACTTTTCATTGACAAGTGTATGTTGCATACAGCCAAAGTAAAGTATTCAACTTTCTATGTACAAAGTATAAAGACGGTACCGCCAAAGCCGTGAGCGGAGACGTAGATGCTGCTGGGTTGGTCTCCCACCAGACGAGCCGTCATGTGTTCCCAGTCGCCCACGTGGTGTCCGAAATTGGAGTAGCCACCGACGCATTTACCAAAGACCCTGACTCCTGTTGAGTAATAAATGGTGTATCCGAAAATAGTTTCATTAGGTTGGTAGAATATAGGATATAGAAAAACTCTTTTTACACAACCAGCAGGTACTTACATTGCTTACGTTTCTATGTCTCGCAGACACCGAAGTCAACCCGAGTGATGAACCGGGACGAGGGGGCATACAAGCTTAGCCGCATTTTGGATTGTTTTCTCGCCGCAAAAGCGCCGCCTACATCGCTACATATAGCAATGAGAAGCAGAACTCCAGTAAGAAGCTCTCACGAAGGTGTCTGAGAGACATCGAAACGTAAGCAATGTAAGTACCTCTGGTTGTGTCAAAAGAATTCTCCAAACTCCCTGCAGGTAACGTTTAGTTGACGGATACAGACCTATATCCTAAACGGTGTATCCGTCAACTGAACGTAACCTGCGGGTGTTTCCGCCCAGTAATTTACCTTTTTTTCAAGCCACTCGCACACCATTCGCCCCTGAAGCGTCGCAAAAAACATTTACATAATTTATGCAACAGGGTTCATTCATTGAATAACTGACAATAAACATGATTTGTGAAACCTTTTGGCATGCAGTCAAATTTGCGCAATTTCTCTTGACAAAATCATTTTTCTTGTACATTTTTGTGATAGAGATGTAATAAAGCCATTTTAAGGCAATTTGGAACCACATTATACGGACTTAGACAAGTATTCCATGATTCAATGCTTCCATTTGAACCCTCATGGCAGAAAAAGAAGAAGAATAACATACAATGACTCATTACCATGATTCGTGATACGTGAATATGAACACAAAAATGCATCCGGGAACCATTTTGCAGAACAAACACAATACTATCCAAATGAAAGCTTATCTGTGTTGGTAGAATCCCACTTTGTTCCAACACTATACAATACATTGTTCCAACACAATGCAAAACAATACTTTACTTTTAGGCTCGCTCCCTGATAGCGTGGCCAAAACGTTTTCAAGTGTTTCAAGCGAGTCACTCAGGTTTTGAACTAAGAATAATAATTAAAAAAATGTAGCTTTAAGGAAAGCTGACAGTTTCGGAGTAAAGTTCAGTGCTAGTGATGCACGTTGCTTGAACGTACCGATGCAAACTTTCTTTCCCCTGTTGTATGGGTAGAACATCCAGTAGAAGATGTCTGTAGTCACAGAGTTGATCCGCTTCCAGATAGCGTACACGGGTGGCTGCTGGGTTGGACCGACTGACTCCCCACCGAAGAAGAGAAGAGTGCTGGAGGGTTTGGATAGGCGTTCTTTGGAACTCAGGTAACAGGTCTCGGAGCAGGTGGGAAGGGTTGCAGGTGTGCTGGAGTAGACGTTACCTCCATCGTACACCTTGACGTTCTGTAGGTGAAAGTTGACGCTGGAAGGGTTGTAGTTCTCTTCCTTCTCCAGCCAAACTTTTGGTGCGTACTTGGTTACCAGTGCTCCCATCTCGTCATCCGGGACTTGAACAACTGCATGAATAACAAATTGTTTTCGTTACAAGAGTGCCGTTTAGCATGAGAGTAATCTTCCAGGGTTGTGGTCGTGTGGTGTAACTGCGTGGTGTTTGGTCCAGAACCCGGAGATGCTGGGTTCGAAACCTGTCATGCCACCGGTCTTATTCCCTTTCCTCACTAGGTGTACAAATTGGGTACCTGATATCAAGTATTGAGGTTAAGGCAGTGAAAGGAGAGGAATAGGCTCCACCCTCCAATACCAAGCCCCCAGACTCAGTGGATAACAACAATCGCCAATAATGATATGGTCTATCTGTGCCTAGTTAGTATGCGGTCTTCCAGGGCTTCAAAAATCAATCTGAGACAGCTGTCTGTTGTACGTTCTATCACTACGACGGGACTGGGACTGTGTTTTGGTTGGACTGGAACAGCACTGGGACTGTGCAACGGTTGGACTGGAATAGCACTGGGACTTTGCTACAGTTGGACTGGAACAGCACTGGGACTGTGCAACGGTTGGACTGGAATAGCACTGGGACTGTGCTACAGTTGGACTGGAACAGCACTGGGACTGTGCTACGGTTGGACTGGAACAGCACTGGGACTATGCTTCGATTGGACTGGAATAGCACTGGGACTATGCTACGGTTGGACTGGAACAGCACTGAGACTCTGCTTAGGTTGGGCTGGAACAGCACTGGAATTGTGCTTGTTGGACTGGGACAGCACTGGGACTGTGCTACGGTTGGACTGGAACAGCACTGGGACTCTGCTTAGGTTGGACTGGGACAGCACTGGGACTGTGCTACGGTTGGACTGGGACAGCACTGGGACTGTGCTACGGTTGGACTGGGACAGCACTGGGACTGTGCTACGGTTGAAGTACAAACGTCATATTATTTTCTAGGCTCCCATAGTTCCGCGACCTCCTACCTACACCAAATAATTTTAATCTTTTTCGAGTGACGTATCGTTAATGTTTTCATTGATTATGCAAATAAGGTTTTGCTTTTTGTACATAATTTGCATATCATTCCATTTACTTCTCGACCTTAATCTCACAAGTTGCTCAAAGTATGAAAGTCTTAGCAAAGCATAAAATTGAACATGGCTATTGTATTATTTCCAAAGGAATCATGAATCATATGAATAAGGCCCTGGTTTGAACCTAAGATTACTGTATACATACCTTCTTCACAGACCATGTCGATTCCAGCCCACTGTCCGTTAGAGCAAGTCTTCTCCCTGTTACCTGATACATGTGTGTACCCTGTAGAGCACCGGTAGGAACATTCCTCCCCGTGTAAGTATGGGGAGGTACAGCCGCTCGTGTGGGTGTTCGCTGAGGTGGGGGGCGCAGAGCAACCTGCTGGGGTTCCGTAAAAAAAAAATTTTTTAGAACCTTGAAAATAATCTAAGTACCCAATCTTAAACCCATGAAACAATCCCAGGACCAAATTCTAAAACCATAAAAACAAGGCAAGCACCAAATTTTAGAACCATGAAAAGAATTCAGGCACCAAATTTTAGAACCATTAAAACAATCCAAGCGCTACATTTTAGAACCATGACAATTGATTGGTTTATCTTGATGTTTTATAATGCATGCCTCGTATTTTTAATACTTCTTTCTAATAACATATTGTACAATGTACGTAGTTCAGCTTTTAGCTTCGAAGTACCTCGTTTTTATAAACCATTCATGTCTTCGTTCATTCATTCATTCATTCATTCATCCATTCATCCATTCATCCATTCATCCATTCATCCATTCATCCATTCATCCATCCATTCATCCATTCATCCATTCATCCATTCATTCATTTTTGTTCCAAGCCTGCAATAACCTCACCAGAGCTTCGACGACGACGGCGGCGGCGCCATGCGTCTGCCTCCAGGACGAGTGCACATATCAGGATGAGTAGAAACACACAGTGCCACAATCTGAAAACATCAAAAGGTTATATAAATTACAGTCAAACCTGTCGTGAGCAACCACTCAAGGGACCGAGCAATAATGGTTGATGAGGACAGGTGGTTGCTTCCGAAAAGTTGGTTGATGGTCGGATGAGCGATGCATGTATGGTAATCCTGGCTTATGTAAATACATGTGATACTAATAAACGTTACCAAGACGTAACAAATAACAAACCTAAGGAAAATAAGTCTCAAAGTCCAGGGTAACTGCACCCACACAATGCCGCATATATAACGGCTGCTAGCTGCTATCAATACATTTTGCTTGGTGAGGGCAGGTTGAATTCTCCTTTGGGACTGTAAGAAAGTGGTTGCTGGTTGGGGAAGACAGGTGGTTGCTTGGGAGGAGGTCTTAACTATGTAAAAATGGACGAAACTGTTTCAATGTGTCCTCTGACGGCAGGTGGTTGCCTGTGTCAGGTGGCTGCTCCGACAGGTTTTACTGTAGCTAAAGCTAGTTCCATGGCATTTGTATGGTCGTAGGGCAGTGGGTTGCTATCCACCGTGTCTAGGGAATTGTTTTGGAAAAAGGAAAACCATCCGTATCCTTCCACTGTTTTTTTACCTCCCCAACCAAAGTCAGTTACCAATAGAGGTGAATAGAGGTAGGTTCTTTCCCAATGGCACAAGATAGGTGGCAGTACAGTATTTAGTGGTCCCGGACCTGGCATTGAAACTAAAAAATGTTTAGGTCCAAGTAAAAAAAAAAATGTGAGGACCTAAGTCCTGACTTGCAAAAAGGTATCTGTCACTCATATTCCTTTTTTTGTTCTGAACCATCTGAAACCTTCCATAGACCGTGAAATTCGCACTAGAAAAAGACAAAAACAAAAATGTACACACTGGCTGTATATGATAAGCATGTAATTTTTCAAATTGCATTTCAATTCATGCTAACATGTAGTTTTATATGCACCATCCCCCCCACCCACTCAAAAAAATATAAATTTCCAGCGCACATAATATGCAATGATCAAAGTCCGGACCTGAACTTGTACTGCTGGATCTGAACCCGGACCTGAACCTGAATATGAGTTTAGGTACTCACCACTAGCAGGATTCGAACCTGAATATGAGTTTAGGTACTCACCACTAGCAGGATTCGAACCTGAATATGAGTTTAGGTACTCACCACTAGCAGGATTCGAACCTGAATATGAGTTTAGGTACTCACCACTAGCAGGATTCGAACCTGAATATGAGTTAAGGTGCTCACCACTAGCAGGATTCGAACCTGAATATGAGTTTAGGTACTCACCACTAGCAGGATTCGAACCTGAATATGAGTTAAGGTACTCACCACTAGCAGGATTCGAACCTGAATATGAGTTAAGGTACTCACCACTAGTAGGATTCGAACCCGAATATGAGTTAAGGTACTCACCACTAGCAGGATTCGAACCTGAATATGAGTTAAGGTACTCACCACTAGCAGGATTCGAACCTGAATATGAGTTAAGGTACTCACCACTAGCAGGATTCGAACCTGAATATGAGTTAAGGTACTCACCACTAGTAGGATTCGAACCTGAATATGAGTTTAGGTACTCACCACTAGCAGGATTCGAACCCAGGGTCCCTGGTTCTTGGCCAAAGACTCTACAGTTTCGTCACATGATAACAAGATCGCACGGGCGATCGATGAAATACAAATCTTGCTCTACAACATCAAGAATCAATCCCTGTTCACCAGGTAGGGTACAAAGTAAATGTTGGTGCTGTTTTCCGCAGGCATTGTACTGCCTCAATCCTACAAATGTATGTCCTTATAACACTTGCATGATGTGCACTGTCGCTGTCTTATTACCTGGATGCCTAACCTTCATCGACGTACACTGGCACTGATATACAATGTAGAATTACTGTGTAAAATGTGCACAGTTGTAGCTTCAAGTGCATTTCATGTCGCCCCATACAAGAGGTGGCAAAACGATGTGACGCTGACTTTCTAAACTAAACTGTATACATGTATTCTACACCAAAAGTTTTTACAAAGCCTAAAGCCTTATTGTACCCCAAAACGGCAAAAGCTATATGAATTAGAAACATTTGGTAATCAACAGAACAAAGTCTTCATACAGAAAGAAGAAATAACCTACTTCATGGTGAAGGTACTGTGCCTGAAAATTCTGTCGTAAGAATGATGCCGACAATTTTTTCTGCCTGAGTTAGGGTGCTCTCCAGAATGAGACCTATAGCGGAGACTAGTACTACATATACCTGCCCGAAGAATTCCATATGCATTTGTAAAATAGTTTGTTGTAATAAGAGATTTTTAATCTCGCAAAGCCGCATTGGTGCATTCCTTTCCTTGTCTCGTTGATTTTAAACTTAAATGCATGTGCACGACACGGATCTTGCTGTGGATTGACTGAGGGGAATTGTCAAATAGCTTGTCTATCAAGACTCTTCTGTGTTCAAATGAGTGAAGCAGAACAGGGGGCGTCCAAGAGTATTAAGTTTCACTACGTGTGCCAACCTTTATTATTTTTTCCACGGTAGTGAAAACATATAGGTTTTGATAGTGTGTACTTTTTATTTTCTCTTCTGTCAGGAACCGATATGGGCTTATAAATGCGTTAGAATATAAGCTGTATGTTGTAAATATGAGCATTTCACTCGCAACTAAACTATAGGGACTATAGGGCGAGCCTAATGGTATAGTTTACTTATGTTAATGACCTGGTCAAAAACTAAGTACATGTAGGTTTTTGTACTCGCACACAATATTATAGGACGAGGCTATTGTTATAGTATTGTGTGTAAGTTGCTCGAAAAAGGTTTCCATGATTTCATAGTTTCAATTTCATAGTTTCCATAATTTTCGCATTTCCTTAGTTTGCATAGTATTTATTGAATTCCAAAAAAATGGTAGATTTTACTTTGTTACAATTAATTATAACCTTTGGGATATAAAATAGAAAATGTTTAGTATGATACTGTAAATGCAGAAACTTTCGCGGTGGTTTTATGTTCGCGGTTGTTGCGGTGGCCGCTTCACCGCGAACTTAAAAACCACCGCGAACATTTTCCATGGCAGTAAGAGACTACAGTGCATGGTGCTACCGCAAATTCAAAACCACCGCGAAAATGTATTTTTCTCCCTACCACGAAATTAAGTCCCGCGAACTTTAATACATTTACAGTAATACCCACTTCTTTTCTTGTTGATGACGTGAAATACCATGCGTGACACCAAATCAACTTAACTTCTAGCCAAAGGTTCAGTGCCAAATCCAGCATATAATCTCGTACGTGACTTCAACTGGGTTTACAATAATTAACTAAACCAACAAGCGCCAGGTGTACATTGTTGGGGTTTGTACTGATCCCAGCCGGTATAAACAGGCATACAGCGCACTTGTCAGGGGTTTACCAGGTAAAGTTATACAGTCTATGGTGAATTAAATATGAGCTTTGAAACAGACTGTTTTTGGCGACGCCTCGGGGGCTAGCCTAATAGTATACTGTGCATCCGTTTGACAAGAATTCTTAAAATCCCACAGCTAGGCATGTCAGGAATTTTTTCACGCCTGCGTAGTTGCATCATCCCTTTAGAGGGGAATAACTCGGGGAATGGGTTGACGGATCATCATCATGATGATATTTTTTTTTATTTATTTGCAAATCCATGCCAGTAAGCTAATTGCAATGATATATACACACACGTCAGCTATCTATGTACATGCTTCTACGTTCTTTACTGGGAGCTTTGACTTCTTCTTTGGAGGCAGTGGCTGATGAAAGTCCCACTTCTTTTTTGATTAGTGGGTTCTGTGATTTTAACAGAAATGTAGTTTTTTTAGGTCTACTAACTGGTGAAAAGTTGGAAATATTGTTTTGATTGTGTCAAAAAGGTTGTTTCTTTCGTCCTTATAATGGGGGCAGTTACATATAAAATGTATTTCATCTTCCACTGCATACGTCACACAGTATTTACACAATCTATCTTGAACTGGAACTTTTTTATAACGACCATTTTCTATCTCTAGTGAGTGAGCACTGATTCTTATCTTACGTACATTGGATCTATATTTGACATGTAGATAGCTTCAGAGATGCCTTACATAATTAAGTTTATACATTCGCTGCATTACATGTTAGAATGCGACAAAATATGACATATGTACCTAAAAAGAAAGAAAAAGAAGGTTTGATTTTAATTATATATCTGATTGGCAAAAATGTCCGAAATTCCACAGCAAGTTGTCCCCACGTGCATAATTGCACCATTCTTTTGAAAGAGAATAACTCGGGATGGGTTTGACGGATCGTGATTTTTGATATATAGATAACATCGGAGATGTCTTCCATAAATAAGGACTATCAATACAAACCAGGGGCTAATTTGCATAAATAATTTTATTATAAATTTATTAAGCCGCATAATACTAATTTCATAATTTTAGGAAAGACACTAAGGAAGACACTAAGTAAACTGTTAAACATGGCATATGTAACAAGAAAAGAGAGAAATATCGATAGACATCAATTATGCAAATTGCTACCTAATTTACATAATCAATGAGAAATTGTAATTATAGCGTTGAATAGCGAAAACTCCATTCTTGCGACATTTAGCAGCAACGTGTACGTTAAGTTGAACATGCAGACGTAAGTCAAGCACATTAGGGTCTCATTTACAGAATTTATGGGATAATGATACAACAGCTTTCTTACTTTCATACTTTGAACACATTATTATTTAGGTAGAGGAGATGATCAACTGATATATTTTATGCAAATTAGGACTTCATTTGTATAATCAATTAGAAACATTTATTATATGGAATCCACAGCTGTCATTTTGTTTTTGTTTTATGTTTGTCTCAATTACCATAGCAAATCGTAAGTTGTTAGTCTGTCATCTCTCCAAAGGCTTCCAAAGTCTCTCTAAAAGTTTTGTGACCCTTGTGTGCGTTTCTATACAACGGGTGACTTTACCCTGGTTAGCTAGTATTTTCTGCAGTTAACGTTACCGGGGCTAAAAAGACGAAAGTTTACTATTTCGGGGGTAAAATGTTGCCACAATCGTGATACAGTGGACGCCGCTTAATTGTACACCCCATTTGTTAGTGTATTTCGTGCAATTATCCGAATGGTGCAGCAAAACGAAGTTATTAAGTTGGACTGCACCACCTGGGATTCGGGGATTTCGTGCAATTAACAGTGTGTGATTATCCGGTGTTCAATTAAATGGCTTCTACTGAACGTGTTTTTAAAAGGTACCTAATTTGGTGGCGCTGTGAGGGCGTTAAGATTACCCTTCTAGATTGCCGAGAGGGGAGTTACTTAACTAGTATGTCACGGAAGGAGGTTTGGCACGATCTAGCAACAAGTCACGTCTCCACTACCCTCCCAGCATGCTTTGTGCACAGAAATACGATCTCTGTCCCAAGGCTTTTTTTTGCGAATAGGCAGCCCGCTAGTAGCCCTCATGCGGCCATATAGTGTATTGCATAGAATACTCACACACGCATATTCAGTGGAATAAGACGAATTACGACGCTGTGACGCAATTAGATTCATTCATTGAATTATTGCGATGATAAACATGTTTTGTGAAACCGTTTGGCATGCAATAATTTTTTTTTTCTTTATTCAAAAACACAGAACAAGGACAATGTGGCGCTGCACTCAAGTTTAACAACTTATTTTAACAGCGCCACATAACAAAATACAAATAAATTAATAACATTAAGTAATCTAGGTCAACATATCAGGGCGCCATATCCCCCCACCCCAAGACATATAATAGTATCAATTGGCCTAATTGGGTACATATGAAAAAAGAGAAATAACAAAATTAGAGCTGGGACTTCTATATCAACTTGACTGCAGTCATGCAGATCTAGAAGCGCTTAGTGTCCTCAATGTAAGTTTGCGTGAGTAGCATCGTTTTAAAATTGTAAACAGAAGGTAGCAATGCGGAACCTCTGAGAATAAAATGTAATTTGACATTGTCAGACATATTATTAAGGTTAACACGATGACCAAGTAAATCTGCAAGATTGCCGAAGAATTCCGATCTCTGATGGATATATAATGGGCAATAAAGCATAAAATGTAATACGGATTCGCAACGACACCCGCATCTACAGGAGGCACTGGGAGACAGTCCTCGGATAAACAGACTTTGATTGAGAGCACAGGTGCCGATGCGAAGTCGGACAAGAAGGGCGCAGGTGTAACGAGGGCCACAATCGTAGTGTGGGGGGCGAATATGACGTACTGATTTAATTAGGTATTTCCGAAATAGCGAGTGACGTGAGGAACGAATAACAAGGTCCAAGTCGTTCCAGAGATTCAAACAGTGAGGAACAAACGATTTGCCAAATCTATCAGTAGATTGTATCGAAAGTCGAAAATTTGACCTATTTCTTAAGTTGTAGGAAGTAGTTTGGGAAATTTCAGGGGGGATCAGATCTATAAGGTACCTCCGTGTTTGGCCGTGAACTATTTTGTAAAATAAAGATAAACGGTGAATATGGCGTCTGCTAGAGAGAGACTCCCAACCTAGTTCTTGGCAAACAGAAATGTATGAGGAGCCTTTAACTGCTCCTGATACGATAAGGGAGCAAACATACTGAATTCGTTCAATAAGATTGGAGTCTTCGGCAGTACAGCCATCCCAAACAGCATCCGCATATTCGAGACAAGGGCGAATAAATGATTTATAAATGGATAAATAAATTTGCGTGATAGTTCTGGACAAAATCAGTTCCTCCTTGTACATGTACTGTTTACGCCCCTGGGTAGACGATGAAGTCGGAAGCGTAACCAAAAACATTCGACAGAGTCGTCTTCTAAATCAGCGAGTCTACTGTGAGGTATCGATATGTTGATATAAGCACATAAACGACCACCGACAGCGTCCCGCGATCTCTTCTATGCATAGTTTGCATAGTTTGCATAATTAATTACTAATAGGAAATTTTGTAAACACGCTCAGTTCCATTATAGGAACATTGCAACATGTGATATTTGTACCTGAAAAGGAGAAGAATTTTGATTGATATATATTATTCAAAATAAAGACCTAATTTGCATAATTAATTTCATTGTGGTAAATGACGGGAACTTCTTACTTGTAGCATTTAGAGGTTATGTACAGGTTAACATCATTGGATATTAATTATGCAAATGACGGCCTTATTTGCATAAATTATCAGAAAATGTGATTAAACCATTCTTTCTTAACACAGCTTGTGTATGTCTGTCATTGGATGGAAGAAATGATTAACTGATATCATTTATGCAAATTAAGCTGCAATTTAGATTGAATTTATGCTGCCAGGGGGCCCAAATATACATCATTTTTTCCTTGCATCACAAGCTATATGCCACCAAAAATTTGGTGAGACCGCATAGCGCAGTGGGTCCATGTTTGCTTTGAAACCGAGAGGGTTCAAATCCGGCTGCCGTGTTGCCGATCTTGTGCCCTTGGGAAAGGCTTTTTACACGACTTTCCTCACTTTACTCAGGTTAAAATGAGTGGCGTCCCTCGGATAGGAAGTTGAACGGAGGTCCCGTGTCTGGGGAGAGCCATACTACGGGCACGTAAAAGAACCTGCCACATGTGCGATGGTACGATGTGAGCGGATCAAACCATTCCGGCCAAAATGGGATAGGGAAATTCCCCTCGTAACCCCTGCTTCGCCTATTGAGTCAGTGAAGTCAAGCTTGCCTAAGCTGATGTTTCTTACTTAGGGAGAAGAGATGCTGCTACAGTTATCGCTATGGGCCGCTCTTCATATTCATGATGGTAACATCAGGCTCTACGAACCTGATTGAAAAAAATCAAGGCCATGTCCATATCAAAAGATTTAAAAAAATCGAAGTTCTGCTCCAGTACCAAGGTCACACACCAGAGGGCCCTTGACCTTCATCTTCCCAACACATATCTACTTACCAAATATCATTGCAATCCATCCAGAGGTTCTAAAGTTATGCTGACCACAAATATCAGAAGGATTTTCCTAATACCCCTGTCACAATATCCACGATCTTTGGGCGTATCGATGGAAGATCGGCCATATTTAAGATCGATAGAGGTTTGCGCTTATTTTTCACCTGAAAACCGTCCCTGTCACATATAAGCAATACTTTGTACAATTGTTGTGTAACAAAGTTATTATTATAAGCGAGAGTCGGGCGATTGCCTCAGAATTGTCGTCCGATCGATTTTCGCCAATTGTGACAGGGGTGTAACGAGCTGTCTGGGTAAGGTGTACGAGGTGTTTCTCCAGGATTTGCTACAGGACACAAATCAGCTGATTCATGACTTTCAGCTTGTTTTCAGAAGGGGCGCTCGACAGGCTCAGCACTCATCCAGACAACGCAATCCTGGTTTGATGCGGTTAACAGTTCTCCTAAGATGGACGTGCATGTTGCGTTTGTTGACCTTACGCGCGCGTTTGACACCATAGATCACGGAAGTCTCCTCCGCAGTTTGTTACACCTCGGGATTAGACGGGATCTATGGCGATGTCTGAGCAGCTATATAAGTGATCGTGTTCTGTGTGTAAAATGAGGAACGAACATTTCTTCAGCTAAAGCCGTTCTCGCAGGTACACCTCAGGGGGGAATCCTCTCACCAACACTCTTTATCGTCGCCATGAACTAACTTGATCATGGAATACCGCCCAGCATAACACCTGTAAAATACGCGGACGATCTTAAAAACTCTGAATTTCTCATGGCAGCTTTACCGGCGCAAATGCAACTCACACTTGACAGAGTAGATGGACAAATCCTTATGGAATGAAGGCAAATACAGAAAAGACAAACGATATGGTCATCAACTGCAGTCGAAATCCGAGAATACCCCTGTGACAGCGATCTCGCCCGCCCCCCAGCGATCTCGCCCCCCCCCCCCCCCCGGGGGGCGAGATCACTAGCGTTTTCGCCCCCCTCCAAGAGCAGCTGGTTACTACATATTACAGGTGCGCTATCTGGTACTATACTGCACCTGGGGAGTAACGTATATGGTGTGTTACCTGGTACCTATATGGCACCTTAATACCGTACCGTAAGATGTCATACCTCGAAAGTTGATACTATATTGTTCGGTGCAAACATGACATTGAAATGAAAAAGACAATTTTTGCAGCTGAGGTGGCATAATAACAGTGCTACTGCGAACGTATAAATCAACACCGTCTATGGTACGGAATACGTCAGCTATATGTTTTCAATTTGTCACAGTGTTTTCTTTCTTGTGCTGGAAACATTTCCAAAGCACTAACAAAAACACACGTGAATAATAGTTTCTCATTATAAACACTATCTACGCGCAAGTTGATATAGCTGTTGCTAAATGCTACACAAACACTGGTAAAGTACCAGTCTTAAGAAACACGGGTAAATGCATCAGTTCCTAAATACTAGAAAAAACAGTCATGTTGGAGGTGAAGATATCCCTTGGCCAGGTGCATATACCAAAATGTGCGTTATTCTAATTAATTCCTAATATTTGCATAATTAATAAAGACATTACATAGTTCTTTTGTGGTCACTTCATGGTAGAGACTTCATATTGGACATATATAGGTTGCTTGGGTACAGGTGAATACAATGAAATACATCTTATGTCAAGACTCAGGTATATGCAATAATGGCAATACAAGGGACCCAACCATCCTTGTCTGAAACAAGTTCAACTATCTTATTACCATGTAATTACGTTAATATTGATACTATGAATGGAGTTATGTATCAAACTCGTGTACTTTTATCATTCTGAAACTGCATTTTGTGATTTATACCAATCAACTTCTAAAATGTCATGTAAACCCGTTTTTTGGGGGGGGGCGAAATCGCTAAAGGGGGGCGAGGTAGGGGGCGAGATCACTAGCCGGGGAGGGCGAGATCGCTAGTGATTCCCCCCACCCCCCCGGGTTCGAGATCGCTAGTGAGGAGGAGCGAGATCACGGGGGGGGGGGGATTTGGGGGGGGGGGCGAGATCGCTGTCACACCCCCACCACTTACGCTAAGGGGTGAGCCCTCTTCATTCAAGCTCCTTGGAGTAATGGTCAATGATGATCTTACATGGGGTTCCCATATTGAATACATGCAATCAAAGGCTCAACCGCGTATACATTACCTGCGTGTAGCGAGACGTTCTGGGTTACCTTCAGATGTTATCTTGCAAATATAAATATCTTCATTCGCTAGAGTATGGCTCCCCTGTCTGGGGCGGTCTCCCACGTGGTTTGTCAGACGATTTGAAAAAAAGTTCAAAAGACATGTCTTAAGATATGTGGCATACCCTGTAACCAACTGCCAACCCTTGTGTCAAGGCGAAGGGAGGCTTCTCTACGCGAGTTGAAAAGGATTCTGAAAGACCCCTCACACCACTGTCACGTCTTCCTTCAACCAAATGAGGAACCTCGATATGAACTGAGACGTAGAAAGCCGTATAAACTGCCAGTCAGCCGTACTGACAGACATAGGAACTCGTTTGTGGCGAGGACAGCAAGATATTTACTAGACTTAGTCGGTGTCTCATGTCACTATGTGCAATATTGTTCGCTCGGGACCATGTGCAATATCGTCTGATTGTTATATGTACACATGTACTCGGTTGCTTTGTTATTGTTGTGTTGGCATGTATGTCGTTAGTAGATTTTAAGTAATTCACACACGAAATGATTTTAATGAATGTATTCTGCCCATCTCTTGACTTTAATTGCGATGTATCAGCATTATTGACTTGTTAACCTGTAAAATCGACGCAATTCAGTCTGATTGACTGTCATGTTCATTAATAAAGTCTGAATTGATTTATGAATATGCGGGAACAAAAACACACAGACAGACAGACACATACACACACAGACACACCAAAAACCATACCTCCATTTTTCATGGAGGAAACTTCTCGAGAGAGTTTCTTGCCTTTCGCCGTACGACAAGTCATGGTAGCCGTCGTCGTGCGACAGTTCAAAACCAGAAAGGGATTCGTCTGGGGGGCAAACATGGTATCTCAGCTCATTTGTATCCAAGCCTCGGGTTGTTTGAGAAGATTCACGGATCTTGGTTGCACTCAAAGGCGGAGAATTTGTTTTAGCCGAGTTTTCATGGTAAGTAGACTTGAATAGAATAAAGAATGACTTAGCTAAGCGTATTTTTCTGCCTACCTAAAAACTGTTACCGTTGACTTGAAATCGACAAAAGACATTCTTAAAGGGGCATTCCACTGCAGAATGGAGTGTTATTTTCCAATAGATAATGTATCAATGAATACATGATCAGCCGACCTTTTGTGGAATTCCACTTGTGGCGAATTACGCAACGTGTGTTTGTAACAATATGAAACCGACCTAATCCATACAGAATCCCGTTCATTCCCTATACATATAGACACTTCCTTTATCGTGAATATTTTCGGCTATAAATGAGGATCTCTAAGCACATCAAGAAGGACAGTTGTTCACAAGATATCAATGAACACATAACAAGACGTATTTGAGTCAGAATTCTACACGGTGATAGAAGTTATAGTTTAAAAACCGTTACATTGTGACATTGCCCTGCATTGCTCAATAGAACATTATAACACATTAAACACTTTTTTGTTGTCTTATATTTCATTATCTTGCTGGCTACTAAACGAAAAAACAAAAGAGTCTATAACGTTACATAGTGTTTTGAAGAATTGTTTCAGCTGTATCAGTTGACCCATTTTGTCAATGGTTTGTGGTCACCAATTGTAAGTGTTTCAAGCTCAGTCCTAGAAAACAGTTCAAGCGAAGATTTGGTGGCATCTCGGTGGTGATCATGAATAAAAAGAATGCATACCAAGAATGCTTTAAACTTAGGGTTATGATGAATGGTTTATTTCGTACATACATCGCAGCCGAGGAGGCTGAATTACGTATCACTTACATGTATATTTGAAATCTTCATCCATTAAAATCTGATACACATTATTAAAATCTAACAAATGGATAGAGACATGGATAAAAACAATTGAAATATCCGGCAAAGCACCAACTACTTGGCAACTGTATTTATGATATATCAATTAGGGAAATTGCAAAATATATGTCAATACAGATCATAAAAGCTTATGGAATTCTCAAGTTTATAAGCATCTGCTTCACATATGATCGTTAAGTAGCCTTGTCAGGTATGGAACAGGTGATTCTCTATATCTGTTTGTTTTACACTTAATAGATCTGAATTTGTTTGAGTTTCTAGTACTCATACTGTGTCCATCGCCGTCGCTCATTTGTTACAAGATGGTTCTGCTTCCCGCTGTATTTGAATGGTTTCCGCGATGACCCTTTTCGCCAGTGGTCGCCAACCGTGTATGTGGATAGCTCCTTTTCACCTAAGCAACTAAGCGGATGATACAGGCCTTTGACAATAAATCGAGGATTTCGCAAGCCATGAGAAAGCAAAAGCGTGACAGTCCCTGGACCGTGAAGAAGGTACGACCTCACCCTTTAGCTTGTCAGTCGCGCAGGTCGGCACCAAAGGGTAGCTAGGTATTTGCAATACACTCATTGGGGCTACCAGCGAGGCTTGTGTGCGGACACGGCGGGAGCTTTTACTCTCCTCCCCGGCGTTACTTCCCAGCGTCCACGTCGGATTGCACACGGGGATTAATTTGGTTTGTATTTATTGTTCTTTGAAAATATCATAGTTTTCTTCAAGTAGTAGGCTCTGTTTGCAATTGAGTGATATATAACGGGGAGAAGGGAACATTTGGGGGCATTCTTTTCTGCCGTCCTTCTGAAAAATGGACCATAGACTGAGATAGATATCATTAATCCTTTGATATTGAAAGTAATTGCAAACAGTATAATTTCTGTTGTTAGCTGGAGATTGTCCTAACATTCAAATTGATATTTATACTGATGTGAGGTTGTGGTCATTCATTTTCCCCGTCAGGAAATTTCCCCATCATGCTTCTTGCTCGAAACATTACATCCTTCACGTTCTGAATCCTAATGGCCTAGTTGAGTGTATATTTCATTACTTGGAAATCATTTTCAGACAGCTTGTAGTGGCAAATAGTTTCCGTTGTCTTCCAGAAATATCTAATATTTTTTCCCATAGGCCGAATGATTACACTTCCAGTCGGTCCAAATCACTCGTAAATCTCCCATCATAAGTAGATCCTATCTTTTTTGAAATACACAAAAAGTCGTTTTTCATGTTACAGTTTTTTTAAGTCTGCTCATGTACTCATACAAAGTCAGTAAAAGAGGTTTGCAACATGCGTAAATAACCAATATGGCGGAGCAAGCAACATGAACATTTCGCATGCGTCAGTTGAGTGCCCGTAATCCAAGGTAAAAAAAGTCAAAGTAAAGGTCTAGACTTTATAATGATAGGAAATTTGATAAAACTCTTAGCAAAACATTTGTGGCTTGTAATAACCTCCATAACATGACCAAGAAGTGTGTTTAACGTGTTTCCTTGTGTGCGTGTGTTTGTGTGTGCTTGTGTGTGTGAGAACGTCTAGTTAACTTTCATTGAGAAGACAGAAATCATGAGATTATATCTAACTATTAGCAATGTAATTTCTGTTGTTACGTGTATATTGTGATGATATCAATGAAGACTAGTTTTGAATAACGGCCTTGACCGACTCTTAAGGATATATGTGTGTTTCTGTGTGTGTGTGTTCGCACGCGTGTTTCTGTGTGCATTTATGCGTCTGCACTGTGTGTTTGTGTGCGTGCCTCTCTCTCTCTCTCACTCTGTGTGTGTGTGTGTGTGTGTGTGTGCGTGTGTGTGTGTGTGTGTGTGTATGTGTGTGTGTATGTGTGTGCGTGCCTCTGTGTGTATTGTGTGTGTTTTTACCTTTGCCAGAATGGCTAAGGTTATGTTTTGGGCTTGTGAGTCTGTCTGTCTGTGTGTGTGTTAACAGTATAACTCGAGAAGCCTTGGATGGATCCCGATGATATTTGGTAGGTGGGTAGGGGTCGGGAAAACGAAGGTCAAGTTCGATAATGGGCCCCCTAGCGGCTTGCTAAGGTACTGCAGCAGAACCTCAATTTTTTATATCTCTTGTCCTGGACATGCTGTAGTTATGACTTTTGAGTGGTAGATAGCCCTTGGGGCAGAGAGTAAGTGCGGTAAGTTTGGACCCCCTAGCGGCTTGTTTGGAACTGCAGTCGCCGAATTCCTTTCAAACTTTGGACGAGAATAACTCGAGAACGTGTTGATGGATCGTCATGGTTTTTGGTATGTAGATAGCCCAAGGGAAGACTTACATGCTGGAATTGTAATTATGCAAATCAACAGCTAATTTGCATAATTAATAAGAAAAGTTTGTAAATCCACTGCATTCCTTTATAGGACTTTCAAACTTGTCACATTCGTAGCTTAGAAAGAAGGAAATATCAATACATTATTAATTATGCAAATGATGATCTCATTTGCATAATTAATAGCAAAATATGAACGTGTTGACGGATCGTCATGATTTTTGGTATGTAGATAGCCGAAGTAAAAAACTTACATAATGAGATACAAGTTATGCAAATTAACAGCTAATTTGCATAATTAATGAGGAAAGTTGATAAATCCACTGCATTCCGTGATAGGACTTTCAAACTTGTCACATATGTAACTGAGAAAGATGGCAGAGAGTAAGAGGTGTATGTTTAGGTCCGCTAAACGTCTTTTCTTGAACTGCAGGAGCCGGTTTAGTTTCCTACCTTGAAAGAGAATAAGTCAAGAAGGGATGAAAGCATCATCATGATTTTTGGTATGCTGATAGCTTAAATGATGCTTGATACAATTCAATATCATTATGTAAATAGAGATCTAATTTGTATAAGCAATGGCGAAATGTTATGAACCAACTTCAGGCATATAAAATAAAATGCAATGAGTAACACATTTATGTCTACAGACATCATTCTACATAACAAACCTGGTTTATTTGGCAAAGGTATGTATTCGTGGAACTCTAGTTTGTATGTGTGTTTGTGTGTGTGTATATTTGTGTGTGTGTGTGTGTTTGTGAGTGTGTGTGTGTGTGTGTGTATGTGTGTGTGTATGTGTGTGTGTGTGTGTGTGTGTGTGTGTGTGTGTGTGTGTGCAATGTCTGTTGCAGACTTAGTCTGAACGTTCGGAAACAAAGTGTTTCACTGCCCTAGGTTACAAGAGTCCTAAGCAGCGTTACAATTTCGAAAAGTTCAGACGAGACATGGTAGATAAGATAAAAAACGTTAATCAGTTCAGTTCATATTGGAGAGGTGACACCAGCGTCTCCACATGTTCCTGTCCAGCATGATTGAACGGAGCTCGTTGGCCTGCAAACCTGCAAACGTTAATACATCATTCATAAGTGTACTTCCTTCTGTACCACAGACACTAGGGTCTCCACCATGGGTCACGGAGTACTACTGAAGCTGTGCTGTCTGGTGATACTTCTGACGGCGGAGTTACCGACCCAGGTCACAGCCAACACGTTCTGTACAGTTGACCAAGCCAACGGCTGGAGGATCGCACAGCTTGCTCTGGTTGATGTTAATTCGCTGTTGGGAATAGTAAGTGACCCAGATGCGGAGAGGGCAAGAATCAACGCAGAGGCTGATGCCGCTGTAGCTGCTCTGGAAGCCGAGGCAGCCTTCTCCCAACAGTAAGTCATTCCAAATAGGGCATCCTCCTAAGCAGGGACATCCAACAGCCAAACCGCCTGTTTGGATGAACCCTGCTCTTTTAACCATCACTCTTAGTTCCTGTGGACGCCCCCCCCGCCCCAGACCAGCTGTCAGCCAATCAGAGGATAGGCTTTCCGTTTTCAAAAGCCGGGCCTCGCATATATAAAGGTAAGCTCAAGCAGGGCGGTCAGGAACTAAGGGTGACGGTTGAAGGAGCAGGGAACATCCAGACAGGCAGTTTGGCTGTTGGATGTCCCTGCGTAGGAGGATGGAATAGGGGTGAAGAAGATTCAGGTCAACGTCAAAAGGTTCAGGTCCATGTCCGGACCTGAACCTGGACCTGATTCAGTATGTAAAAACTTGTGAATGGACGATACACAAAACAATGGTCCATTTCGTTACAAAGAAATATATTTTGTGGAGTATTCGACTACCATTGGCGTTAAGGAATCCTACAGGGCTAACTGCATTCGAACGATTGACTGTAAAACTTGGTAGATATAACTTTAGACTCTACCCTACTTCGCTCTATTATTCTCCTCAATCGGTAAGCCCCAAAACGTGTGAATGCCTGATCAGATAATCTGTTCATTTTCCATTAGGTCTAACATCCGGTCTACCGATTTTTTTCAGGTCCGGTTTTTCTGGATCGGTCCAATAAGATAACCCGGTTTTGTACCGTGTATCGGTACCCAGCCATAATTCCGAATATTCCAACAATTTTTTCTTCCAATACAGAATCGGTTGTCTGGACAGTTCTCACGCAGCCCCTCCTTTAAATTTTGTACATTGTACCTACAAGGTGAAAGTTGGCACCTCACTAAATGTTACCTTGCGATAGAAGAGGAGGGATCCTTTGTCTTCCACTGTCTCAGGAAAGGAAGTCGAACCAAATAGCCTAGCCCTAGACTATAGTAGACCAATTTTATGATGTTTGTTTGACTACACATTTTTACTCTGTGTAACCTGCAGCAACAGAGTCTTGTAATCATTTTGCACGTTGAGTGTTCGCACCTATATCTCTATGTTCCGTATGCCGCAATCGCATGTGGATTGGCATGTCGTCTGTACTCCGTTGCGATATGATGCACGTTCTTTTTTTTTCGCCGTAGCTGTTTTTATCATGGATGTAATAATTTCAGTTTTCACCCCTACGCCGTCCGTTATAGTGGTTCAGGTCTTCCTTATGATCGCGCCTTAATTCTTGTTGTAATTGAATACTGTCAAGCAGATGTTGTCCTCGTCGGAATATGCCATCTCGTTCGGGCTTTGCGTTTCCAGTATTGAGGCTGGTTTGACATAGCATACTGTTAACATTTTTGTTTCAAGTAATATTTTGAGCGGTTGATAGTCATATACAGTTTATGGTTAGAACGTGTTTGATCCTTGGGATCTTGTCTTTTTCGCGGTAGCTGTTTTCATTATCGATAATATATTTTGAGAAATCACCCCTATTTCCGTGGTATTGTGGAACAGCTGGCCTATAGACGATAGGGTTTGGCAATTACTTATCTCCAAGAAGATATGGTGTTATGTTATGTCCACAGCTGTCACTGACCTACTTTTTAAAATGGTGTGCGTCTCTTCCATTCTGAAGCTGCTTTGTCGTTTTCATTTGGTGTCGTTCGATTGAAACGCTGATTTCGCTGTTAATGCGTACAGGGCTGTGTTTTAAATTTGGCAGTGATAGGCATGTTAGCTTTTAAGTAATTTTTTTTGTATAATCTGATGTGATGTTTTGTATGTGATATAAACACCGAGTCATATACCACAGAAAAAATAATAGCTGACATAAACCATTTTAGGTCATAGAGTATGTTACCTACGGTCACTTGTTTTGTTTCATTTTACTTGTAATTATCCCTCGGGCAAGAATTTGCAATAAACTATTATTTTCACATTTTATTACAGATGGGGGGGGGGGGATTTTGACGTCCCAACAAGCAGATTCGGTCCCGGTTGTGCCTTTTTATTGGCTGGTCCTCCTGTACCGTCAGATAATAACCAGTTTTTGTTTTTGTCCTCAGAGACAACGTCTGTACAGGCGAGACAACCTGCCCGTGCACAGAGTCGTACTCGGAGCAATATGAAACCAACTGCGGGATATTTGGAACCGGATGGGCAGCCTGCACTGCGTATGTACGATTTTTTTAGAACAACTATAGTCTAGATCTGTAGGTGTATAGTAGAGTTTGGAGTATGGCTAAGGTCTAGGGGGAAAATGGTGTGTTTCCTGTTCCCCTATATAGCCACCTACTCTAGAAAAACTGCTGACCCTAGACATTTTTAGGGGGTGGTCACAACAACTTATTAGGCCTAGGAATAAATTTGTGTTTTCTGTTCCAGTCCAGAAAAAAGGGTCGGTACGTAGGGATTATTTTTTGTCTTGCAATTTTTTTATGATGGCCAAAACTCTATTGTGACAATTATTCCAATACAGTTGAACAAAGTGTCTTTCATTGTCAAACTTGAATGTAACGTGCATAATAGATACAACATTCTCCATCAGATAGGACAAGAAGTGTTTTTAATTCAATAAAAAGCAGGCTGAATAAAAATTCTAACTGGAAGCTATGTGACTTCCGAGTCACATAGCTTAAGTTATATTACACCGAATAACCCGTTAGGTGTGACGGGTAGTTCGGTGTAATATAACCAGCTGCTGCCGCGCCGCGTGCCTGCGAAGCTGGTGTGTTACGCCGAACGGCGGTTTTACCGGCTATTAGATACAGACACAGATATAGTTACGGAAAGCACTGCATTTCCAGTCATTCATAAACTAACCTCTCCCACCATTTTATTCTCACCATCATCATTTGAGGCTGCGTTGCCACCTTTTTTAAAAGCATTTCTTGTTTGTAATGCAATTGTCATAATCAATAAACAACGGGCTCTTATTTCATTTCTTAAAATACACTAAAAAACAGAATATGTCATAGCTGAAAGAAGAAATAAGCTTGACTACCATTATCATAAATGGGATTCTTTCTCTTTGACCTTCCATGATTAATCTTTCACATCTGCTTTAAAGTTACTTATTGTTTTGTTTTTTCTGACCTTATTATCATTCATATAGCTGTTTGTTTCATAGTCTCTTTGACTACTGTTTGTAATTGTCTTTAGATGGAATTAGTTTTTCTTATCATTATTTATATGTATTTGGTTGTTTAAATACTGTAACGCCATGTGTTTTCATTTTTCCTGAGTTAGTGTTGATTTAGTTGGCTGTAATATATTTCGATTCTTTTTTTCTGTTTGTTGATTATGTTGTACTGGTTGCTTTGGATCCGTGGTGTATGTATTATCTTTTGTATTATTATTGTGTGCTTTTCCTTTTTGTAAAATGAACAAAAAAACGGACTCGTGTGTGATTGGATTCAGACATATAAACTGGTATTGACAACTGGAATCATGAAACATGAGAAAACGTTTTTTTTTTCAACAGGTACCGAACATCGTATAGAGAAACTACCTGCCCCAAAACAACCTATTTCTGCTGCTCCGGCTACGAGTACACACAGAGTCGATGTATTCGTAAGTATGAGGGAGTAGATAGATACATTATACATTTTTACATACATACATACATACATACATACAATATAATTGGTTTTGCATTGTAGGTTTAAAAGCCCAACCAAGGATGACAAATAATTTTAGCTGAGAGTTTGGTATAATGTACATTGCGTTTTCCCGCTTTACTTAGCAAACATTAACTTACATGTAACACAAAGATAGTATCTACGACCTATCTCTATTTTAGAAGTACTGTTCATCAAATTTCATGGAGATCTACGGGAGACATCTTAAGGTGGTATCTCACTGCACTTCGGGCACCGGTGTGGAACTGTGGGGTTCGTTCACTGTGACACTCTTACACAATGTAGATATTGATCGTCCATTAAAAACATTTGTGTGTTGGTTCGTAGCTGATACTAGTACTACTGCTTCATCCTCTTAATGTGTTATTGTCGCATGGTGTTTAGGAATCTGTACCGACCCGCTGTGTAACTCTCACCTGTGCGACAATGACCAGTGCCCAGGCTGTGTGCACGACTATGGAACCTACAACGGGAAACCGGCCAGAGCCTATGACGCATCCGGCATGAACTGTTATCGTAAGTATGATTCCATATGCCAAAAAACAGCGGGATATGATTTTGGAAGCGGTCAGACGTTTCAGATAATACACTATCTTGCGTCAGTGACACTCAAGAGACCGGGATGAAACCTGTGAAAGGTGAAGGGAATTTTGATTAGCTAGGCTATAATAATGAGCTATAAAAATTCTTCCTGATCTCTTCAGTGTCACTGACGAAAGATATCGGGTGCTTAGAATCTGATGAAACATCTGACCGTTTCCAAAACCATATCCAGTTGCTTGTGTAACTGCTTATTTTGGCGTATCTTATTACCTGGATGTCTAACCTTCATCGACGTGTATGTGTGTGTGTGAGTTTGTGTGTGTGTTTGTGTGTGTATATATATGTGTGTGTGTGTGTGTGCGCGCGCGTGTGTGTGTATGTGTATGTTTTGATTCAATCAATTCTAGTGATAATAGAAGCGTCACAAAAATTTGAAATTTAAATCGTTGAGTAGATCGCAGCTATCAGACCAATCACAAACTCTCTTTCATTGAACAGAGCGCTGTTCGTGGCGAAGCGACAGTAACCTGTGCTTCCCTGGTACGTGTGAGCGGATTGGCTCCTGCTCCTGCACTTCTGGTTTCTCCGGCAGTTCCTGTACAACAGGTAAGTCATTACGGTACACCTTATTATATAACTCAAACACGCAGAAAACCTGGCCTCACTAAAGATGCACTCTCAACGGACGTGGAGCACGCTTGCGGCATTGCTGCGTTCGTAAACTGCGTTACTGTTTTGTCATTTTCTCCGATTTTTTTTATAATTCAGATATTGCGTAATACGTGAAAGTATGGCATAGAAGACGACAAAAAACACAACAAGTAAGAAAATCCGTTCTTTATCTCGTTGAGTATCTTTCGAAGCCCGCAAGCGTGCCCCACGTCCGGTGAGAGTGCATCTTAAGGCCTACGTCACACTTTCAAACAGGGGCCCGTCCGGGCAGCTTTCGGGAACGAAAATTATGTTATTATATTAAAGACGCCAAATTACACAAGACGTAAAGTGAATAGTCGTGGGCAATATATCTGTATATTTTTTTACCTATAACTTTTATTTTTCGTTTCCACAAACAGCCCAGCCGGGCCCAAGTAAGGAAATGTGACGTTAGCCGGCGTAAAAACAGTATCGGTATCTTCTTGATAAGATATATTTACTATTTTCTTTTTTTTAGTTTAGACCCCTGATAGATATATCGCAATGGGTGCTTAAGGTATCATGGAAGATTCAAAACCTTTAAGGTATTTAGGTGGCTAAATTGGCATTTTGACCTTCCATTGTTTCCTCATTAATGATTTAAGAAAGAATGGAGCCGTAACGAATATTGATAGATGGGCATGAGAAAATTCTGGGGGGCCATATTGATGACGTCATCAGGTTTTATTGCCCCTAATATTACTTTTTTTCTATGACAAAATACAGCACTTTGGTACATATCACTGCAATGAAACTATGTTTTTCATGTGCATAATGATGAAAGCTACAAACTCACGGTAGCGCAAATTGATATCTACTAATGATCTAGATGTTTATCTAGATGTAAGGTATCAAACCCACAACCTACCACATGCAAAAGAAAGCGGTCTACTCACCAGGTTCTTACTGTAAGATATTAGCAAGGGTGCAATGCCGTAGTGTTGGCTGTATACTAATCTCCAAGCAGATCCAGTAGCATAAGATAGTATCAAAGCTGGCAGAGGAGTGAAGCCGGCTTAGGAGTGTGTTTCGCTACCGGGGATCTGCCGGCACTGAAACAGGGAGGAGCATTTGTATTCAACAATGGTGTTACTGCCCCTCCCTGTGGCCATGTGCTAATGATTTTATGAGCGACTTACACTGGGACAAAGTCTGTGACCAGCACATGTCCCAGTTGGAAGTTAGTACCAAACAGGAAGGAGGGCAATTAGCACCTACACTGCAAGCACAGTTTGATTGGGACACAATTGGATGTTGATATTAATTCTAATAATAGCCTTTGTTCTAGCCGACTGGTGCAGATTCTGCAAAAAGCAAATGGACACCTTTTGGCTGACTACACTCTTTGGCCAGTTTGGTACTATCATGTACGTATACCATTGTAGGGTCTGCTTGTAGATTAGCTGTATACCATGAAACTTGAAATGCCAGGGCTACGATGACGTATACTTGACATGGTTCTTTCCCAGTCGATTCCACCCCAACGTTCACACACTGGCTGGGGAAGCTGCACGACAACTCCGGAGGAACAGCTGATTTGGACCAAAACAATCAGGAAGTCTGGACCAACAAGGTACAAAGAATTTGTCATGATTTTAACTTAAACTATAAGGCAGAAGACCAGTGTTTTTTTTGTTGTTGACTGTTCATTATACAGCAATGAGAGGAATGCTGTTTTCAATTTTGTACAAGATACGTTTCCTTTACAATAGAGTAAACACATGCTGTATTCTTTTTTACCCTTTGTGAACCTTTCATGTTACTTGTAAATTACACACTGGCAGAAATTTGAAGTAAACTTCTTAATAATCCTACAACAACGCCGCCCCCCTCCCCCCTCCCCTCAGATCCCCACTAGACTGGACTTTGAATGGTTCCTGTCCTACACGAGACCAAACCCTGACTTCCACTCCTACATCCGGGCTTTTAAAGTCGGCATCATGGAGAGTAAAGTGAGCTGGAGCCAGAAGAGGAACACTTGTGAGTTGTGCGGAACCTAAAGATATAAGAGAATTCTTTTACACAACCAGTGTAAAACCACAACCAACTCACTAACTCTTGTTTACGTGTCGATGCACATCAGACACCTTTCTCAGGGTTTCTGACTAGAGTTCTGCTTCACGCCGTTATATGTAGCCGATGTAGGTGGCGCTTTTGCGGCGAGAACACAATCCTTCATGTGGCTAAGTTTGTAACCCCAAACCAAACATAATTGATAATGCATAACTATACAAGTGTCCATACTTTTTACAGATCAGGTTGTTACTGGCGGTACCATCAACTGTGACATGGCTCTCAGCAACAGCAACCCTCCACTGGACTCTGCCATACAATGTACCAACGATCAAGCAACCTCACTGAACATCATCCATGGCGACGAGTGAGTAATACCCCTGTCACATTTGGCGAAAACTGATCGGACGACGATTCTGCGACAATCAACCGAGCCTCGCCTATACACCTTTCTCACGCGGCGGCCATGATTGATCTAAAACGAGTTCAATGTGGCAAACAAAAGGCTGTCCATCATAATTAGCAGTTCGGCCAATGATAGCCTACCAATTAGGAAATCGACCAATAAGTGAATGGCTGCAAATTCGTTAGAAATTTGCATTATTATGTTTTTATTTTGCATCTCTTAAGGGACTGTTGGGTCAGTCTACACCACTCTAAATTGCTACATCTTTCGGTGCATAACACTTCTTGTAATATTTATTATTTTATCTTATATCATAAAAATTTGTGTGGTTTGGGAGAAAACTAAATGGGACCTGATTTTAGAAATAAGTTTTATCTGTATGCCTCATTGACCTCTTCTTCGATCTATCATGGCCGCCGCGTGAGAAAGGTGTATAATGATAACTTTATTGCACAACAATTGTACAAGCTTCAAAGTATGGCTTATATATGGCAGGGACGGCTTTGAGGTGAATAATACGCGCAACCCTCTGTCAATCTTAAATATGGCTGATCTTCCATCGATATGCCCGAAGATCGTGGCTAATGTGACAGTGGTATAATGGCTCGATAATATAGATCGTGCGATCGTTGTACGATTTTGACGCCGTTGGATTTTCAAGCAGGCATTGACAGAACCAACCACCGATTGATCCAAAATAGCATTTTGCGTACTAAAACAGTCAAAACATTGCAGGAGACGTACACGTTTAGCGATCGTGCGACGATCGCACGACCTGTGTGACCGCGCCCTAAAGAACGTCAATACTGTGTTTAGAGTCAGACAATCTGTGGAAGCTTTTTCGTAATCTTTTATTTTTTGTTTCATTCACATTTATTTTCTATTCACGTCTACTACACAGGAAGCAAGCACTGCTTATTTAGGTCTTTCCTCACATTCATTTATTGAGCATTAGACAAGAAGAACTTTTGCTTAATATGCACGTCATCTGCTCTGCAGGGTTGCAGCTATAAGATATTTTCGTGCTTTTTGAACGCCAGTATGAAGATTTTGTTATGCTTTATGAATTATAGAATGAAGACGATGGTAGTCATTTTGGAAGCTTATGGCGTCCCCCGTCTATATTTCATAATGTTTGCAAGGCGCTGATGTAAATAGTTTGAAGGTCAAGTTTTCAACATTTCATGGAAAGAAAAAAACTGTAGCCTCCAAAGTCGTACGTTTTTCGTTCAGTGGTCGGTATTATTTAGGTTTTGCTGTGTATGGGAACTAACCGATTAATGTTCTGTACTGGTATGTAGGATTGAGGTAGAGATTTCTGCTAAGCTCGGTGGGTACTTCACCTATCACGACTTCGACACCGGGCAGAACCACAACCGGTACTTCACAGACGGACCGTACCGAAGGACCGCCTCCGGGGCCAAGTGGATGTGAGTACGCATAGCCTCACCTCACCTCACCAGTCCCGTAGCCTCACCAGCTGTAGGGGCAGCAATAGAAAAATTGAGTTACTTACGTGCTGCAAAACTACGAAAGCTTCACCCTCTTTTTTCAGCACTCGGTTACAGTGCTGAAGATGGCTCAGCAGTACTGAAAAGCCGGCGTCTGAGTACTGAAAACCGAGTGCTCGGACGATATTCAGTGCTGAAGTGTCCCTGAACACTGGTAAATCCATTGCGGGAGGTAAAGCTTTTGTAATTCAGCACTCGGATGGTTCCAGTGCAGACAGCGACAGCAGGCGGCAGTCCATCACTGGAAAACCAGTGCTAAAATGAGTTCAGCACTGGAAAACCGGTGCTGGAACAAGATTCAGCACTGGAAATCCAGTCCTGACGGAGCTTCAGCACTGGAATAGAGCCATTCAGCACATGAAAACCAGTGCTGAATTTTCTCCTGTACTGGAAAACCAGTACTGAGGCGGCTTTGACCATTGAATCAGCACTTGAATACCAGTGCGGAAGGTGAAGCTTTTGTAGATTTGCCTGTGTGCTAAAGGACATGTAAATACTGTATGTTGGATATGGCAGAAGGCGAAACACATTTAAGTTCAACATGTCCCTTCTACGATCAAGTAAGAAAAGGGTTTTTTTAAAAAGGCCAGTAAATGCCATCCAACTGTTTCTACGCTTTCAGACAGACAGACAGAGAACTATTCTCCTCTTGACATCACAAAACCAGAAAATTATAGAAAGGATGTGATCTTTCATCTTCTACTGTCTCAGAAAAAGAAGTCAAGCCCAATTAGATACAGTTTAGCGTTATAAAATAGTAGTTGCTTACTGTACTGTGTACCATTGTCTGTAATTTTTTATGTCACTTGCAATTAGTCATCGGGTAAGAATTAGCAATAAACTTAACATATTATCATAACTCATAACAAACTAGACGTGTGCCTGACAATAAAAAAAAGAAATTAAATTTATTGTTTTCAAGCTCGAAACACGATTCTTTATGCAGACTGATGCTTACGAATTTTAAGGAAATGTTACCATTAAACGAATGATTCAACAGCATGCGGAAGTAACGTATTTGTTCCAAGCCATTTACTTAGGGCATAAAGAACTAACGTCAGATCTTTTTTAGAAACAGTTTTGAACCTCTTCACTTCTGCAGGTATGACTCCACTACCCCAACTCATTCCGGGACGTTTGCTCAAATGTTGGACGTCGGAGATCCCTTCACAAAACAGGTTAGGGCATTTGATGTGCCGACCCTCCTACCCTGCATGGTTATCTTGGGTTAACGTCACATTTCCAAACCGGGGCCGGCCGGGCTGTTTATGGAAACATAAAAGAGAAATGTATAGGAAAAAAATATACACAAACTAGAGTTCCACGACCCCATACCTTCGCCAAATGATCCTAGCCTTTACAACTGCTGTGTTAATTGTGTGTTTCATTAATTATGCAAATAAGGTTCTCAGTTGCATAAATTATATTACTTGATCATCTCCTCCATCAAACAACAGACGTACACATCTATGTTAAGAAAGAAGGCTTTTATCGCATTTTCTGATAATTGTCCTCATTTGCATAATTAATGTTCAACGATGTTCACCTGTCCATAACTTCCAAATGCTACAAGTAAGAAGTTCCCATCATTTACCACAATGACATTATAGCATTTTCTCATTAATTATGCAAATTAGGTCTTTATTTTGCATAATATATACATGTATCAATATTCTACTCCTTCTTAGTTACAAATGTCACATGTTGCAATGGTCCTATAATAGAACTTAGCGTGTATACATGATTTTCTGATTAAGTATGCAAATTAGATACCAATTTGCATAATTAATACGTAATTATGTGAAGCATCACTAAAGCTATCTATACACCAAAAATCATAACAATCCGTCAACCCCTTCTTGAGTTATTCCCTTTCAAAGTCTGACACTAAACCTACCCTGCAGTTCCAAAACAAGCCGCTAGGGGGTCCAAACCTATACAACTTACTTTTGGCATCAAGAGCTGTCTACCACTAAAAAATCATCTAAATTAGATACCAATTTGCATAATTAATACGTAATTATGTGAAGCATCACTAAAGCTATCTATACACCAAAAATCATAACAATCCGTCAACCCCTTCTTGAGTTATTCCCTTTCAAAGTCTGACACTAAACCTACCCTGCAGTTCCAAAACAAGCCGCTAGGGGGTCCAAACCTATACAACTTACTTTTGGCATCAAGAGCTGTCTACCACTAAAAAATCATAGCCGCAGCATGTTCAGAACTCGAGATATCGAACTTAGCGTGTATAACATGATTTTCTAATTAATTATGCAAATTAGATACCAATTTGCATAATTGATACGTAGTTATGTGGAGCATCACTAAAGCTATCTATACACCAAAAATCATAACAGTCCGTCAACCCCTTCTTGAGTTATTTCCTTTCAAAGTCTGACACTAAACCTACTCTGCAGTTCCAAAACAAGCCGCAAGCCCAAACCTATACCACTTACTCTTGGCATCAAGAGCTGTCTACCACTTAAAAATCGTAGCCGCAGCATGTTCAGAACTCGAGATATCAAACCAGGAAGTTCCGCTGCAGTACCGTAACGATCAGTTAGGAGGCCCAAAATCTAATCGTTTCGAGGTCTCATCAAGACCTACCCACATACCAAATATCAATACAATCCATCCAGACGTTCTCTAGTTATGCTGGTCTTCTACAAACAAACAAACACACATACAAACGCTACCCAAAATATAACCTTCTTGGCGAAGGTAATGATGCTACTTAGGCTAAGGTCACATTTCCAAACTGGGGCCCGGTCGGGGTTTTTAAAGAAACGAAAAATTAAAATGTGTACTTAGAAAAATACACAAATAATGCCCTTGAATCTTACTTTGACATTTTGCGTATTTTGATGTCTTTCACATCATTCTTTTTGCTCTTGAAAGCTGCCCGACCGGGCCCCTTTTTCAAATATGACCTAAGCCTAAATAAGACTATTCTCTTTACGTCTTGTGTAGTCTGCAGCTGGTATCTTTTATACCATACTCTTCGTTCCCCAAAACTACCCGGCCGGGCCCTAGTTTGGAAATGTGACCTAGCATGCTATGCGGTAGACAAGTTACCGAAACAATTATTTTATTTTATTAGCTACAACGTCTCCAGTGCAATATATGAAGGGAAATTATGGGATGCACATCCCATTATATCAGGTATACATGTAACGCTAGTTCACTTTTGTCCACAGGGTAACCTATATCTGTTGTTTTTGTTGTTTCGATTTTTAGGTAGAGCACCAGGGGATGTTATGTTGACGGACGGGGGTTTAAAATGCAATATTTCTTTAGAAAACATTGCAAATTGGAAACCACCGTCCGTTGACTTGATATCCAAAATTACGCTGTTTTTTTTAAATGACGGATATAGGTTACCCTGCAGATAAAGGTTAACTAGCATTTTACATTTCCGAAAATAGTTTCATCAGGTTGGTAGAATATAGGATATAAGAGAAATCTTTTTACACAACCAGCAGTTCCTTACATTGCTTACATTTCGATGTCTCTCAGACACCCTTTTTATAGCTTCTAATTGGAGTTCTGCTTCTCACAGCGCCACCTACATCGGCTACATATAATTGTGAGAAGCAGAACACCAGTTAGAAGCTCTGACGAAGGTGTCTAAGAGACATCGAAACGTGAGCAAGTAAGTAACTGTTGGTTGTGTAAAAAGAATTCTCTTATATCCTGGCATTATATATTCTATCTCATGTTTTTCTAGAGTTCCATCGCAGCACGTTGGAGTGGATGGAGCGACACCGGGTCTGGTATACAAAACTATCACTTGCAGGTTTACAGGATGGATCACACACAAGGGGACACACTGACGGAGGTGGCCACTCCATGGATCGACGGTAAGGAAACCAATGGACGTGTGATTTACGACGATTAGACATCCAGGTAACACGATATGCCAAAAAGCAGTTACTCGAAACACAACATTTAGCTCCTGCAACTAAAACAACAGGAGGTAATTGACTCCTTTACATAAACTGTGTCTGAGCTTTGTTTCCCATTGAAATCCAAAAGTGTCTTCAGCTTGACTTTGCCCTATCTTTGTTTACCATTCGTATCCAAATTCACTTCAGTTTGACTTTGTCTTACAATATCTCATATTGGACATCTAAAATTGTCTTCATTCATAGTTATGGTATAAAAGATTAGTTCTTCCAGATCACTTCAGTGTCACTGACGAAGGATAGCGGATTCTATCCGAAACGTCTGACCGTTTCCAAAATCATATCCAGTTTCTTGTGAGTAACTACTTATTGGTATAAAGCTTGATGTATTTATACTGGAGTGGACCAGTAACCAGTAATTCAGTTTTGGGGAAGATGTCTAACAGCCATCGAAACATAAGCAGGTAAGAAACATTACTGGTTGTATAAAAGAAAAACTGTAATACTGCAAAATCTCTGTATGTTCATCTACAAATGTTTAAGGAAGAGAGAAGATGCATGTAAACTATAGTATATGTATAACTTTGCGTTTACTACCCTTTGTATCAAACTGACTGCATTTAGCCCCGACGGGGCAACAAATATGCAACAAACTCTAGTGTCATTGTCAATATCTTTTGATCTACCAGCCCGATGAAGTTACTTTCTTTCTTCAACAATTTTCATCACTATTTGTTTTACAACACAGAGTCCCTGGAGTCCTCTGCCAGTTCCTACACGATCAACATGGCGGGTGAGGACCCGGGCGTGTTCTCGGTGGTCATGACTATTGAAGACGCCTCTGGTGGCAACGAAGCTGGGAATATCGAGGTACTGCATGCGTTATATGTCACAAATTGCTCATCGAATCAGGAAGACATAACCACACTCCCCTAGACCAAAGAATCCGCCAATTTTGTACTTTACGTAAAGTAGAAGAGAACTACATTTTACTGTAGATTGCCCTTTGTATGATAGCGATAGAAGCATTTTTTTCGGCTATGCGTGTTAAGTAAATTTCCCCACTTCAGGTACTTAAACTTAAATAGTAATTAAAAATGATATTCCTTACAACCTTCGATAAACCAACTCTAAGCAATTACATTTATGCACTAACCAAGATGGGAGAGGAAATCGAATGTACTGCAGTACTGTATTAAAATGGCGACACATAAAACAATACTGTCCTATTTATCATTATTAAATATTTTTGATACTGTTCTATAATCGAATTATTGTATTGTCGAATTCTAGAAATAGTGTGTGGATATTATGTAGATAATAATAATAGCAATACGGCATTTGTAACATTCAATTCTTATGTCCATCCACAGATTCTTATAAAAAGGGAATTATGGAACACGTATAGGATAATTATAGGACTGTGCTTTGGCCTATGTGTTCTGTGCACATAATATAAACAAAAACATCGTCTGAAGGATACTGTAATTGTATACATGAAAAGATTGACAATGCTGACGAACATATTTTTTTTGTAGAGGACACGTCGCTTCTACTTGTACGACGCAGATTCGACCATCACTGTTGACGACTCCGCTGGACTAGCAGAGAACGGGCACATGTGGATCTCCACAACTGTGGCGGACACTGACTTCCTGGTAAGACATTTGTCTTTGGTTTGTTTATGAAGATTAGACAACAAGGTAAGCATTATTATCATTGTTGTCTGACCATAGGAAACTATGCTAACATGATTTACATTAGAGTAACTTTTTGCATATGATCCTAACGATTTAGTGCTTAAACCAGTTTTTCTAGTTAGCTGTACTTGTATGGACTTGTTCTGCTAGTTCATTCTAGTAACGCCGAAGAAGAGTGATGGATGTCACTCGAAACGTCGAAACTCGAGAAGTAAATATTCGTTTTTTATCCAGTTTTAGAGATTGAATTGTATTTGAATTGTCTTTGGTTTATGTGACACTGGAGGCTAAGTTTTGCATTTCTTACACAACCCAGATTGTATACAATAGGTTAGTAAATTTATTTTATGAAACCAACGAGTTGATCACAACGTTTTGATACTCAGGGAGAAATTGCCTGGTTCTACTTCGCATTGCAGCTAGGTGTCGCTGCTGTAGTGTAGAGAATACAGTCCCAAACGTGACTGAGTTTGTATCCCCCTCATCACTGTTCAGGATTCGAGTAGATTATAGTTGCAGAGGACAACACTTGTGAATGGGCTGAACATTGGCCAAATTACGTTCATGAATCATTTATACAAAAATTAATAATAATAATAATATATATATATATATATATATATATATATATATATATATATATATATATATATATATATGTATATATATATATTTATAACCAGATTTTCACTGAGGCGGCTACCCCACAACGCCATTGTGCGTAGTTCAGACTAATATTTTTGATAAAGAAGTTTAATTTGGAACACGTTTTCAGTATTCATTCGGTCCTTCACATCAGATCATAATTTTACATCATTGGTCGCATTTATTTTGAAATTATGAGTTGATTGATCATAAATGTACGAATCTAATCTTGATAGCTGAATCGTCACTGAACACTCGCCATCCCATGATGTATAGAAATAAATATTTCATGAAAAAAAGTTTTCTGTGTTTGAGATTATGTGTAAAACAATAAAGATAAAACCTGAGACGAAAACAACAGACATTATCATAAACTTTATTACAGATCACAAGACCATCACCAGCAGGGGAAGAAAACAACTGTTTCACACCCTAAATTTTCAATCAATTAAAAACTTGCTAGAAACATATTGATGAGGCAAGCATATTATAATGGAAATGTCTGATTTTCCAAAACAGTGGCAGACGAATCTTGACCAACTTATCACCGTGGAGTATATGGACCACTTCATCCAACACACCCACCATAACGGCAAGTTCCTGAACGCCATTGCTGAGTTCTTCGTACCCGTGCCACAAGCGAACGACGACGTCGACACCACGGAACGATCTAGGCAGCCCATCGTCAACCAAAAGGGAGTGGTAACCTTCGAGGTAAACACAACTGCTTTTGTAGTACAATATTAAACTTTCTTCTAACACAAAGGTACACACGGATCCAATTTTCAACGACCACTGTCGCCTTCTTCAGGATCAATACTGATAGCCAATCACTTCAGAACGTAAACGCGCGAGAGTTACGGACAACTGATCGTATTACCAGGTGATCGTATGGATACTTGACGTCAGCAATTGGTCAAAACTGCTTTTTCCGTCGCTCTATAAGGTAAACATGTCAACAAGAAGCTAGCGTGACCTTTGAACAAGAACAAATAGTAAAAAAAAACAGAAACACATACAATTACTTACATACACATGGCTTTCTAGATATAGATCTAAAATTTAGATAGTAAATGTAGACTAATAGATGATACTAGATATAGGCTAATAGATGATACTTGACAGACAACCAGATGGACTAATAGGTAGACATGCAGATGATACATAGGTGGGCTGATAAGTAGACAGACAGGCAGATGATACATACTATCATCAGACAGATACATGTAGATGTACTGATAGGCAGACAGACACACAGATAATACATAGACAGATACATGGACTGATAGGTAGACTGACAGACAGATAATACATAGACAGATACATGGACTGATAGGTAGATTGACAGGCTGATAGTACATAGACAGATACATGGACTGATAGGTAGACTGACAGGCAGATAATACATAGACAGATACATGGACTGATAGGTAGACAGACAGACAGGCAAGTATATAGAAATATGGTGGATAGGTAGGGTACATATAGATGGATAGATGATTATCCGGATAGACAGTTACTGGGCAAATGGACTAATAGATATCACATTAAAATTATGTGACCTCTTTACAGACGTCCTATCATGTTGACCACCAAGGAGGTACAACAAAGACTCCCGGTGCCTGGACCAATGTGGATGATCTTCACGCAGGGTCACAGTCTCTAACAATCTCTAGGTGGGTGCACTCACTCAATCCTCTTGTGTACCCAGTGGTACGTAAGGCTTCAGGAAGTTCTTTCATCGCTGTCTGTCGGCAACAACTCTTGGTGCCTCATCCAATGAGAAACCCCTCTCCTTTTCACCTCCTTCTCTATGCAACGCCTCCATGTCTCTTTTGGCCTTCTGTTCGCTCTCTTTCCCTGTGGGGTTCACCGCAAAGCAGTTCTAGGTAAACTGTCTGGCCTCATGTGGCAGATGTGTCCTAACCACCGCTATCTACGTGCCGCTATTTCTTCGTTGACAGGTATTAGTCCTGTCTTGGCATGTAGTCTTTTATTTGATATGGTGTTCGGCCAGAAGATCCTCAAGATTCTGCGCAAACACTAGGTGGGTTCAACTTAGTGTAGATTACCTCTTTGAGCCCATATGAAGAGTTTCTCGTCGGCTATCAGGAGTTTGAATTTGTCCTTTCTGATAAAAAAGTGAAGAGGGCGGCCCCGTGTGTCACAATTACGCCGGTGTCCGTCATGTTTTGCAGGGCTCGAAAGCCAAAAAGCCGGATACGCTGGGGGTACCTATCGGCATTTTCACGGTTAGGCCTTGGCGTCTGTCTGTCACCAGGTCTGGACTTATTTCAAATCCGACTGTTACCAAATCCGGGCGCGGCAGGACCAACTAGAGCCCGGTAGCCACAGTGTATCCCACTGGGCCTTATAGAATGACGGGCGCCCGAAAGGGCCCCCAAAAAGAGCACATAAACTGCCGGGAAGAGCTCTTTTTGGCGACGCCTCAGGGACTAGCCTAATTCTTACTGTGACCGAATAACATGTAGAGACTGCAGGCGTTAAGTTGGGGTGTAAAACTCCGCATATAGAAACACCGAGAAGGGATGACGTGGTATGCTTGACTATAGTGAAGCCACGTTGTACTATCAGGTCCCAACTTCGTTTGAAGAATTACGCTTTGAGTTCAACCTGCTTTACGTTTACCTTTGAGAAGCATGTTGACTCTGTGAGCAAGACTTTGATTATTTTCTTCTTCCAGAGTTGATGGCGACACTGTGACGGCCTACATCAGAGCCACTGACATCCTGGGCAACCAACAGACCGACGAAGTGTCCATCCACATCGACAGCACTCCTCCAATCATCGAAGACTTCTGGCTGGAGAAGAACGGCGTGGAGGGCATAACTGTGCACAATTCCAGAGATCTTTATGATTGTCTGTAAGCCACAAAACTTTACAGTACATAAATCTTTTCATACCGTAGCCATATATGGAAGAGAGGACTTGTGAAAGGTCGCCATTGTCATTGATCTCAAAAAACATAGCTGGCATACTCTACAGTACTGTACAAAGCGTTGTATGATTATCTTTTTTTCAGCAACATATTCGTCAACGAGATTTATCTCTGGTGTCACGATATAAATATAACCTCAGCATTGAGATCAACGTTTGATGAGATCTTATTTCATTGGTTACAGGGTAAAATTCACGACATACGACATCCACAGCGGTCTGTACACAATCTACTGGCGGTTAGTGGATATGGCGGACGAGTCCATTGTCCATGGGGACGGCAACTTGGCCGTTCGCGTCTCATCCGTAAGTCATTTACAACATTAAGTCTATGATACTATTACTAGTGTTAGAATCATTGTGGAATTTACCTTTTCCGTATGATTTTCTCCAGCGTATTGCAACGTTCTCAACTAGAATTTGAATGGATGGACGATCCAATCCCATGTCAATAAAGAAAATAAACAAAGTTCTCTCAGTCTTTGTACACAACCAAACGTTTCGGTGAGAGTTTGCCATCTTCATCATATGACAATACAAACTGGTTCTACTGCTAAAGCACATTACACATTTCCGGACCGGGGTCTTATTTATCTATTTAAATTTTTATGTATACATTTCTATTTTTTGGTTCCACAAACAGCCCGTTTAGGCCCCGGTTTGAAAATATGAAATTAGACTAAGCGATACAGCTAGGTGTCATGAGTTTTACGAAAATCATGACTATATTTTCAAGGATGCTGAGCCTTGTACAGCGGACACCTGTAAGTGTACCCCCATGGAACCCTGCTACATGACCAAGTACGAGATAGCGCCTGACGCCTCCAAGATGGACATCCCCATAGGAGAACATGACAGCGACTACTACTTCTACGTCACCGTCACCAATCGGGCTCGACTGTCCACCACTGAGAGACTGCAGGTCTATATGAATTTTTTATTACTGGATGATTTTATACTGCAAACTAATATGCAAATTATTTGCTTATATTTATGTAATTCATTTCTGTTTTTCTGTTTTCTCCATCAGTGGGTAAGCATTGCTTTTTAGAGAGGCCATGGGATCACACGTAGAAACAATGCAATATTTACATAGCAAAAAAAAATCTTCAAATTATAAAAAAAAGATCGCATCCTTCTCATAGTCTTTATCCGTGCCAAGTCATAAGGGGTAGAGGTAAGAGGTCACACAATTATCTTACACAGTGTTTTTATGTGGATGAAACGGTTATTACATCGAGTGGAAGTGAGTTTCAGACAAGCCAACAATCCAACCTGTTGAATAAGGTTTGAAAAATTTAAGTGCTAATGTATTAAACCACTTGATGTGTCTTTTAACAGATTACAGTCGACATCAGTCCTCCCGAACCGGGCCACGTCTCAGACAACTATGCCGGTCAAGCTGATATCGACTTTCAGGTAAGGTGATACTTCAATGAAAAAAACGAAAAAAAAACGAAAAAAACATAAACATGTAAACAAAACAATAAACATAGGCACAAACAAACATTGATAAATTCAAAAGTGTAAATCATGACACTTATCTCCGCCTGCCTTATAAAGGAATTGTAAAGATAAAGGTAAACCTCTGACATCATGAGTTCAGATTGAAAACTGATAGACGTGTTTTAAAAGCTTAACATATACGTGATAAGATAATAATAATATGACAATAATAACAATAACTTCATTGCAAGATAATCATCCCGAGTGCTAATTGCAAAGTAAGAGAGTGGGACTATAGTATACAGAGCATAGAAATGTAATCTATTTTCAATCTATGTCTATGTTTATTTAAACTATCTGAGCTGTTCTTTTCGTATGCAATGAATGGCAGGTGAATTGTCCAACATTTTTGTATATAAACGGGTTGGACGTACATGTATGTAAATGTGTTTCAGAGTGATCCAAACATGCACTTCAGCTGGGAAGGGTTCTTTGATCACGAGAGCGGCGTGAGGAGTTACCAAGTGTTCTTTGGCACTCGCTGCGGGCTCCCAGGTGACTTCGGCATCCCTGTGCCTGATTCGGTAGGCATGAAATAATTAATGCCACTAGACACTTAGCATGGAAGTTCATCTGTGTTTGTAAATGACATTATGGATAAACTAAACTTTAACTAACCAAAACTATAGGTTGGGACCGAAATGGACCGGTCTACTGTAGCTTCCAGAACGTGAGACACGTGCCTGCAGAGGGTCGTAAATACCAGATAACCTGTGTCGCCCCCCGTCTCTACTCAGCGATGGACGGAGGGCGCGGATGTACACAGCCTCCTTCACCCGTCTAAAAAAGAATCTCGGCCCTGAATCGAGGATCTTATATAGAGACTTGTAACATGTAGATAGAATCACTGATAGATTGTAACACTAGAGACTTGTAAAATGTAGATAAAGTCACTGATAGATTGTAGAATTTTCCGATTGTAGGCATGAACAGAATTTCTATAAAGAGTTATTGAGTTGTAATTTTGTTGTGCAATATTTGCCAGGCAACAGAAAAGACGACCACTGAGCTACAACACAGCTTTACGGCCTCCTCCCCCGGCACGTACTACTGCACCGTGGTCGCCTTTAACCGCGCCCTGTCTGCCTCCGAACCGGTGTGTTCTGATGGAATCCTGTACGACACGTCTCCACCCTCCATAACCAACATCGTCATAGAGAACATCCGGGCAAGGACGGGAGCAATCAAAGATGGCGGCGGGAACGTCTGGATGGTGGATGACCAACTCAGAAAGGTCGCCGTGGACGGTCCATCGTCTGCGTGCAGGTGCGTTTTTTGGTCCTTTCCTATCTGATGTATCGACTATCACGTAGTAAAAAGCACTGTTATTTTTTACCAAACCCTCGCTTTCATGAGTACGAAGACCCACAAGAACATACGGCACGGTTTGCGTAGGTGACGAAAAGTGTCGTTGTTGGCCTTCTTGCCTTGACTCCTTGGGGGCCCTAACAAAATTACCACTGGGCAACCAGAGAAGCAGATAAAGGTGTATTGTTATGTGTTGGAAATTTACAGGTCAGCGGCCAGACAGGTAGCCGACCCCGCTATCTTCACCGATCGCCCTACGGTAAACGTCAACGCAGATTTGAATGACGACCCAGAAACCGTCAGGATGGCCACGTCTGCGAGATGTGAATCAGATGGAGCTCTTGGATCTCCGTTTTTCATGATTGTTGACAAGCATGTGAGTATACGGTTGATCCTTTTGTGTAGATGGTTAGTGTTTTATTTGCAAAATCAAATCTGACGGCTAACTAACTGCATATACAGTCTCAAAGACAAAGTTAGAGTAAAATAATTGAGTACATCACACTAGTTTCTAATCAACTATAAAGTACTACGTTTCCTATTGTTGGGTTTTACTTCTTCTTTGACGGCAATAACATAGTGCAAGGTGTTCCGCAGGGAATAGTTATTTTTGAGTTACTGTAAATGCAGAAATTTTCGCGGTGGTTTTATTTTCGCGATTTTTCGCGGTGGACACTTCACCGCGAAATTAGAACCACCGCGAACATTTTCCATGTCAGTAAGAGACTACAGTTACTGGTGATGCCGCGAAATAAAACCCGAATGTCCCTTTTCCCGCTACCGCGAAATTAAATCCCCGCGACTTAAATGCAGTTACAATAGTAGAAAAAGGTTCAAACTTACGATAATGGTACGTTTTCCCAAGCTGGCAACCCCTATACAAATCTAAATGGTTATAAATCACTGTAACCTCTTTTGTCCCAGTTGCTTGTCTACTGGAACGGTTCTGACGGAGAGAGTCAGATAAACGACTACCAGGTCGGCCTGAGTTCTACTGAATCCGGTGCCTCCAGTCCAGACATCATGCCTCTCACCTCAACTCACGGACACACCGTCTTCAAGACAAGGTATGAACAGTTAAGTTCATAAACATAAATGTCCCGTTTCGGATCCATTGATGTTTGACAATTTTGTATATCTTGACTGTTGCTAATTCTCATAACTAATGAATTTTCCCCTCAATAAAGGCATTCTGGTCTGGGCGAGGGACAAGAATTCTACCTGGGTGTAACGGCGACAAACAAAGCAGGCTTGTCTACCACAAAGGTAACTAACGTATGGTCTACTGACCTTACTGTCCAACGACTGACTCGTTACGAACATTCAGTTAATTAGCCTAGGTGGACGTAAACGATGTCCTTTCTGAACTCTTTTCTATGTTGAAGAATTTTGTGCAACAACGAGTTAATGCCATGATATGTGTTCTAAAAATACCGCACGCATCTGTCTCTGTTCAGATTTGCCCTTAATACGTTTTTACTCAATGAATCAATTATGGCATTAACTTTAACAGTGTTTTTTTTTCTTTCAATTTTCAGACTATTGGACCGATTGTAGTTGACGCAAGGCCCCCTACGTTCTCAGGCCAGGTGACAGTGACGCTGGAAGATGACTACCTCGTAGCACGATGGCCGGCTAACGGGTTTTCCGATGACGAGGATACCGATTTGCTTACCTATGAGTACGCCGTCGGTAAGATAACCTTATTCTGACGAGGTTTCCGTATCCTTTCGACTATAGGTACAATTCCTGGAATGACGGGACCGCATCAATGCCGTTACGTCACAATGTGGCAAGGAGTAGTAAACTTCATCATTAAGCCCTAATCGAGAAGACAGACAGGTTAGGGCGCGGCCAAATAAGTCGTGCGATCATCGTACGATCGCACATTTCGAGCTAGCATTTTAGAGGGCAAAAATGTACGTAGACGTCTCCTGAAAAGCTATTTTTTGGATCCTTGTCTGTAGGTGGTTCTGTCAGCCTGAAAATCCTATGGCATCTAAATCGCACGATGATCGCACGACCTAAATATGACCGTGCCCTTAGCGAACAGTTACCTGAAAAAAACATTGGTTGCACAGCTAAGAACTCTGTATGTAATATCACCGATTGTGCTTGTTTTCAAGCAATGCTGCATGAACAATCATACCTTAACATAGTACTAGATAAATCTTATGGATCGTAACAGCAGTGGTCCAGAGAGTGGTTGAGGATTAAAGAATTGAGAATTACCTTGTGAATTAAACTAATGCTTAAGTGTTTGTCGATTGCCATTGGTTAGGCCATCAGGCTAACAGAGAGGACATCTTGGAGTACACAGCCTTGAGTAGCGTGGGTCCGTGTGGGGGCGCCACAGGCTGCACAGCCATTCACAGGGACAGTCTACAGGTATTCTAGAAAACTACATATGCACCCCCTATATACAGATAACAAATCATTCATTCCTGTATTCAATAGAAATATAGTGTAGTAAATGTGATGGCACTAGTGTGGTAGACTGGTATCACTTACGGTACCATGCAAGTCGGCAACTTACACTCATGACTTCCATAGTGGTGCCACTTTTGCAACTATCCAGTCAGTTTCACTTGTACAACTATTGCCATGGCAACAGTCCCCAGTTTCACATCTACAAATACAAGTACAATTAGGCTGCAACACACTACTTGCCAATTTTGGTCTATCTGACCACCCACAACGCAGTTTATTTATTGATTGATTGATCTTTAGGGTAGTCCCTTCAGTTAACGTAGTAACTGATTTCCAAGGGAGCCCTATATACATGTTCGCACATGTTCGCACAACGACGGGTTATACCGCCCCGTCCGGGTGAATGATGTAGATCACCATGTGGCTGATACGAGACAGAGGTCGCCAGGCCTCCATCCGGGTGATTTGAAGTGAATCACCAACTTCCGACAGAAGGATTTGCACCAACGCACACCGCACCATCGCACGTGTGGGGGTTCTTTAAAGTGCATGGGGTATGGCTCTCCCCATACACGGGACCTCCATTTAACGTCCTATCCGAGGGACGACTCATTTTTCACTTGAGTAAAGTGAGGAAAGTCGTGTAAAGTGCCTTTCCCAAAGGCACAAGACCGGCAACACGCCAGGCGGATTCGAACCGGCGACCTCTCGGTCACGAGCCAAATACACTACCACTGTGCTACGCGGCCTCATACAAAAAAAGCAGTAAAAAAAATTCTTTTTGGTCTGAAATCAGGCAAAAATTAATGAGCGCGCGGGTGCCGTCCATAAAATCTACTTGCTGCGGCCTTAAGGAGAATTTCTCTTTCCTCTACAGTGGGGTCTACACGGAACGCATTCATACTACGTGTCCGTCAAGGCCACAGACTTTGTGGGACTGACCACTGTGGCCACGTCCTCTCCGTACGTTCATTACGAGGGCGAGCCGACTGCTGGAGTGGTGGAGGACATCAATCCTGATCCACAGGCTCCTGTTTTCGACTATCTTCAGGTGGGTGACAGAACAACTATGTCTTTAAGTTGTGCCTGTGAAACGCGAGGTATCGCTTTTGGCTTGTGTGTGTTTGAGTTGCTGTGTGACAAAAGTTACTTGAATATTGTAAGAGTGACAGAATGTGAGATGGAAGATTATGTAGGTTGGCAGGATGGGAAAGGTGGCCTGTCTCGTGTCCAAAGTTGGTCCCACAGTTATGGAACAACATTGCAAATTGTACATTTTGCACATATTTAGAGAAATAGATCAAAAGCCTTTATGATATATCGCACGAGTTAAACATCAAATAACATGAGACTTTATTAGGTTATTTTACGTTTTTACCTTTCTAAAATAAAGGAATTGCTTTTGGTTTGTTTGTCCGGTCCGGTTGGAGTTGCATCAAGGTGGCAGGAACTGAGGTGAAAATGCTGCAAGTGGAGATTGGATTTGGCCGGGAGAGCTTACTCAGTGTTGCTTGTCTATTTAAAAACTGCATACGCAATACAACTTGCTGCAATGCAGAATTCCTTGCCAAAAACCGTCCTGAATGGAGACGATTGTTGCCCAATGGGTCACTAGACATGGGAGGATCTAAGTCTAAGTATGTATACAAGTAATGCACTCTTTGCTAACAAGACTACGTCTTGTACAGCCGGCCGACGCAGACTTCCAGACGACCACCACCACGCTGTCGGCTCGCTGGTCCGGCTTCCTACACGAGCATCAGGACATCTCGTACCAGGTGGGGGCCGGGACGTCACCAGGTGCCACGGATGTGGTCGGCTTTACTTCTGTTGGACAGAACACGGAGTGGAGCAGGGATGGACTCAGTCTTACATCCTTCCAGGTGGGGGAGTTGTTTACAAAGAAGATATCGATGTGTCGTGTCATCGATACATTTCTTAGAATATGTGTTTGAGTAACTGATAGAAGGAACTTACATAGGACAAAGGATATGTAAAGGTAGGCGAAAATGAATATTTGTTACCTTTTTAGTCTAACTACATCACCAGTAGCCGGTGCAATGGCCTAGTGGGTAGAGTGTTCGCCTTGCATTCGGAAGGTCGTGAGTTCGATCCCGGCCGAGTCATACCAAAGACTATAAAAATGGTACATGCTGCTTTCTCTGCTTAGCACTCAGCATTCGGGAAAGAGTGTGGAAGTTGAACACACAACACTACCAGTGGACTAGCCCCCTGCTGTAGTGATTGCGTTGTGTGCGGCCCAGGGCTAATGAAACAGAGATGGGCACCGCCCTATGCGCCAGAGATGGGCACCGCCCTTGGCGCGGGAAGGGTTTAACGTTAACTTAACATCACCAAAGATAGCCCGGCTGAAGGACGGTAGACGAAGCCAGGGGAAAATGTTATAATACTAGGACGCCGTACAAATGATGTGACATTTCATTGGACTATGTTAACCCTATCCAGACCAGGCTTTTTTGTCATCCCTGAACCATGGTGTGGGTGGTGGGGGAGTGATTTTGAGGCCCGGCCTTGACTCTTGTAACTCTAAAACGAATTATCATATGGTTACCAAATTTGCAGTGAATGATGTAGACAATATCTGAAGATTTTAAAAAACGCAACGATGACGTAATATGACGTAATTATGACGTCATCAATATGACTTCATTGGTAGGAACCGTGAAAAGGGAGTATTCCCAGAAAACTTCAAGGTATGCCACGAAAAAGTAATGGGGTTATTACGTACATGTAGGTGAGAATGAAAATTTGTTACTGTTAAACCTTTCCAGACCTATTACATCACTGTAAAGGCCAGTAACAGCATCGGGGACACAACTGTCACCTCAGATGGAATAACGGTTCTACAAGACGGAGGCGCTCTTCAGGGGGCAGAGGTCATGGACGGGCAGGAATGTCCTGGTAAGTGTTGTTCATATTCATAACGACAGAAGGAAGTATGAATGAGATGCAGAAAATAATCTCTGCACATGATGTCTGCGGATGAGGATAGTATCCATTGGATGGTAAGGATCGTGGTTCTGTATATAATCAGTTTATTTACTCTCTCCAGAAAACTAACAATTACGTCAAACATTTTAGTTCAAGAGGTTAACATTGTGTTGTATTATATTTCAGATCAACACGATGAAATATATCAAATACAGGTACGTGTTTTCTTCCAGATTGTCATTGAATGTGGATTTCAACTGTTAATAGCCTTTAAAATACCATTTAATGAAAGTATACAATCTTTACGTTTGTTTTGGTTTCAGACCATCCGTTCTGCGTGCTATGACACATCGCCGTCAATCTACCAAACGTCAAAGACAGCAGTGGCTGCCCATTGGTCTATTCCACCTGCCAATCAAGCTCACGTGACCCACGTCCAATGGTCCATCGTGCAGGAGGTAGAGGGTGAGGAGACTGTGGTACAGGACTATGTCAACCTTGGCATGGCGACCCACGGGATGGCTGTTAATCAAGATCTGTACCTCTCTCCCGCTGTCACCTACAAGTCGAAAGTCCTGTTCTGTCATCAAGCAGGCTGCTTTGCTCCAGGTACGGCTGTATCTTCAGTTTCGTTATGGAGAAGAAAAGAATGCTTGGTAGTCTGTAGCAGCCTCCGTCCCAGCTCGACAAGAGTTGTATACAGTCCATTGAGTGTATTCTGACATTTTGTTCAAGTATTCTTAAGTTATTGTACATAACAGGTTATAGTTTTCAGGAATGATCAACCAATAAGGCACTGCCCATGGTGCTGATATGTCATCTTACGTTAGTTACGTTAAGTTTTTTGTTGGTCTCTGTATTTATTTTATCCTAATTATCTCGAACAATACAATGATAATCGTTGGTGAAAAGATGTCATTCTGATCATTTGCTGACAGCTGGTAACGTTTTTGGAATTGTTAACTGTTCTGACACGTCTTTAAGTATGTGGGTAATACTACCATAAGCTGTATCCAGATTTCTAATTAGCTATAAAAAATTTTATTCGTCACCAATAGACTTTATCACAATATACCCGCCTCCAGTCTATAGTTCAGGATTCCTGGTGGCTCCTGACCCACCACTTCCCGGAACACTTCACGTCACCAGTCCGTACCCAGACTCGGGCACCAGGAGCGCTGACGTCATCTTTGACAAGTTCAGTGACCTGTACTATCCTACTGATGACGTCATGAACTTCTATGACTGGGCCGTCGCAGATGACTCGGAGAATGGAAAATTACTGACTGACTGGGCTACAGTCGTGCCAACATCATCCAATGAAACAACAGTTAGTGCTAATAACATGTTGATAAGAATGTTGTGCTGTCTTTTTTTGTCCCTTGAACTTGCAATCCTTACCACACCTTTTGTATTATGAGTCGATGCCCATACCTTTTCTTAAGCATTGGGCCACACATTTGTGCAAGCGTGAGATATTACACTAGTAATACGTGCCTTCAGTTGACAAAATCTGTTTCTTGGTATTGGCTGCGTGAGGTGACATGTATATAAACCTGTTTTACCTTCTAACGACTGTATAGTTCTTATCGATAGAACACATATATCTCTTACTTCGCCCCAAGTGAGTGAAATATAATTTTTGGCTATGTCTACCTAATTAATAAAAAGTGTCTGAATATATGGTTATTTGATCCTACAAGTCTCGATATACAAACCGCATATTTGCAATATATTCTCACTGCTGCTTTTTTGTGTCTTGGAATGGTAGTAACCAGAAAGGAGAGGTGTCATTCTACCATCTGTAATTCTTGTCTTCTTAATTCCGCCACAGATTTCCTTCTCCGTTGACGGGTTGCCTCGCGATCTGACCAAGTGTCTGAGTCTGGTTGTGAGAGGACACGCCCACACGGGGCTGTCGGCATCTGTGTCCCGTGAGATTGTCCAGTGCGAAGAAACCAGCACAAACAGGGGACTGAACTACTCAACCGTCATAGATACTCGCCGTGAGTACACATTATCCCTCAAGACAGTCTTTTTGGCAACGCCCCAGGGGTGGAGTCTGTAGTGTAGTACTGGATTCAAATTCCAAATATTCTGGAACCACTACTTTTTCATGAATGAAGACCTTTATTGCACATTTTTGCCACACCGGGCTAAGTACAGGTCACAACAAGACATGTTGAAAAGATACAGTTAACAGATAACAATTTACGCTCTACTACAAAATGACGTTCGTCCTCTATTCTATCTAAATTACAGTATTTGCATAGTCTTTGTTCTAGAGTTGTTGGTGCGGGTATGTCTTCCTGTTTCAATATGAAGTTTATGACAGGTAATCCTTAGTCTTGTGACTGCATTCCTGTCGCTCATAATTTCATTACTTAGATATTTTTTCTTCATTGCATGTGGTTTTGAATAATCTATATGATCTTAACCTATTTTTGGCAGCTCCGCCTTTGTTGTCATTGTGTATTGCTTTTAAAACGTTTGAAAGTATATGTCTTTTAACCACTGGCCAATAGAGTTAACAATCTGAAACGTGTCTGTCGGCTGGCACGTTTAGGCGAAGTCTAAGAAAATGTTTGATTATGTTCCGAACAAAGCCTTTGGACCTGTCTTGTATAGATGCTTGTGATTCGCCTTGAAAGTGCCGGCAGATCGAGCTAACAATGACACCTTGTGTTGTACACGTCTTATAATAAATTGCAAACAATTTTACAGCTAACATCACACTGGAGTTGAACGCAGACTGGACTGAGTATGACATCGATTACACCAATGAGACGACGATGTTGTCTGCCGTTTGGCCGACATTACGTCACCGGAAGTACGAGTGGGCTGTCCTAGAGGACAAGACAGGGTCCAGTCTGTCCGCCATGGCTGGACACCACCTCAGCGTTCCCAACCCGTGTGACCACCAGGATATGATAGAGTGTGGAAGAACAACCAGTGTAAGTAGGAGTAGGATGAAACAGCTGTACAAACAGAACGGATCTTTGATGTGGGAATACCTTCCAACGTTTTGGTGGTCTCTCTGCTTCCATTCTCTGAACAATACTGACTGGTTCTACTTACCACCGCGAGGTGGCACTGCATTTAGAGCAATGCAGATGCATGCTACCGTGATCCGTTGTACGTCACGGGAAGTATTTAGTATATAGGTATACGTTTTATATATTCGATTTGATGTGTGCGTTACAACAAGCTACTTAATGTGCTATCAGTACTAGTGCAGTGATTATAAGCGATAAAAAACTCAGCCTGTGGCTGCAAAGTATCTTCTGAATAAAGTTTCAAAGTATGCACCATCACAATTCGTATTATTTAGCTACCCGACCTGTTCCACTACTATTTCGTATCTACGTCATATACCATGCAATATATTACCTGCACAGTAGTTGATGATAATAAAGTTATGACTCTTCACATAGGAATATATCAACGTGGAGGGTCTGAGCCTGGAACAGAACAAGCGGTATATTGTGTGCATCCATGCGGAGGAGACGTCCATAACGTACGAGAGGTGGGTGGAGACGCTACCGGAGACGGCCGTCTGTAGCAGCGGGGTGACGGTAGATGTGACTCCACCCAACGCTGATGCTGCCGACGTCTGGATTGGCTCCAATGACAAATCCAATTACCAGGTATTTCACCACTTTTTTTGTATCCTACAGTTAATGTGTGCAAAGAACCATAGTGCAATGCTACAGTATTTGATTTTTTACAACTTAACACTGAGGTCCGTGCACCTAATAAAGAGCTCACCAACAAGCTTTCGATCAGTTCTCTGATCTTTTTCAAGTTGAAATGACCCAAGCCAATGTCACACATCCAGACCGGAAGTGTGACGTCAGCAAAGGGTCAAAGGTGAATGGAAGTCGGTATCGGCCCCCATCTCGGTTGAGGGGCTCTGATGTAGATGCCCTCTTTCACACCTCTTAGAAAGTAATCCTGTTTAAAATCTAGTATCTTCACCTTGTCAAAATCCACAGATTGTCCAGGTGATTCTACTGTGTTTGAAGTAAATCATGAATTTTAACAATGTGTTTATCCATGACTTGTTTTTATAGGTGTCCAGTACAGAGCTTTTTGTACAGTGGGACGGATTCATTGATGTTGAAGAACATGGCGTCTCTATGCACCACTCAGGAATTCAACGTTACGAGTACGCCATCGGTAAGGAATAGATGAAATATCATATGTAACATAAGCTCTACTTCAGTCTATAGCCACCGACGAAATCATCGAGCGTAGCGACACATGCTAAATGATTAAGACATGGTCATCATAATTTTATCGCCCAGCGGTCTAATCATCATAATAATCGTGGCATGCCGCTAGCTAAATGTACTGAGGGCGGTCGTCACTGTTTCCATTACCAGCTACTAAGATGGAAAACTGCACCCTCTTTAACCAGGTACGATTGCTGGAGGAAGCGACGTCCAAGCCTGGACAGATGTAGGAGTTACAGATCATGTTCTACTGCACGGGGTAAGACTGCAACACGGATGGTCGTACTACGCCACTGTGACAGGTAGGAGAAATAAGCCTTCTCACAATAGTTAGGACGCATGTACGGCGACAGGAATGCTAGGTAATATGTCAAAGGGTAAGGCACACAAAAAGTAAACAGTCCTTGTCTTGACCATTGTTTCGATTTGCATAACAATGTCCAGACCCTTTGACATATTACCTAGAATTCCTGTCGGCGCACATGCGTCCTACCTAATGTGAGAAGGCTTATTCGGTGCCGTTTCAAGCCCATTTATTTAACCCGTAACGTAAAACACAAGAAACTCTTGTAATCATTGATTGCTTGGAACCAAATAAGTGTGGAGCCATTTTCGAAAATTATCGATTATTTATACACACATTGTATAAAATAAAATTGTTTGCTTGAAGCGATCGATTATCAATAAGTATGTTCACCGTTAAAAGTGCAAATTTGAAAACAACAGGAATTGTGGGTAATCCAAATGTGATTTGTTTATGCCTTATCGGCCTTCATTTTGACGTATTACCCACAATGCCGCTGCACAGGCAATTTCAAAACGGTGAACGTGCTTAAATCAATATGTCATGCTTGCCGTTCTTTAAAAAAATTCTCTCCTCAGCTGTGGACTTTGTCGGACTGTCAACAACCAAATGGTCCCAGAGAGTGACCGTTGACACCACACCACCGCAGAAGTCAGACACACACATCAATGTTGGAGGCAGTTTTCACTTCAGTTCGGCATCTGTGACTGCAAGGTAAGTCACATGTGTCGTACGCTTGTCGTTGTAAATTCTAGAGATAGCTGCGTGCATATGTGTTGTACAAAATTTAGTTGTCATGATATAGAAAAAGCTATCCTCAAACCATACCAGCTTCAGTTTCTGTCAAAAAAGATTTAAAGGACATTAAAACGATGGCCTGAAATATGACCGCGTCTTTGGACATCACAAGCCCTCTCACAGAGATCATAACGCATGTGCGGCGACAGAGATTCTAGGTAGAACGTCAGAGGTAAAAGGGCTGAAAAAGATAACAAAACCCGTCTGGACATCGTCATGCAAATCGAAACAATGGTCGAGACAAGGACTGTTAACAATTTGGGGACCTTTACCTTTGACATATTTCATAGGAATCCAGTCGCCGTACATGCGTTCTGATCTCTGTGATAGGGCTCATTGGGTCAATGAATGTATGTAGAATAAGAATTACATATATCATTATCAATTTATACCTGACTCTGATGCATACATAATCGTATCAATATCAATGTATACATGACACTGATGCGCATGGCAGAAAAAAAAACGGATCCTGTGAAAGAAACTCAGGAGACGTTGAGTCAGCTTACGAATGTGCTCTATGTGGCAGAGACTGTCATTTCGTATAGGGCTGTTTAGCCACTGTCGACGCTGTAGGGCTAATATCAATTAGGATTTTACCATGGTCAATAATGACCGAAGGAGGCCATATACTATACGTGTCTCTTCTTGTATACATCTTGGTCTATTATCTCTACAGCTGGGAAGGTGTGTTCTACGACACAGAGAGTGGAGTTTCCTTCTTTGAGTGGGCGGTGGGCTCCAGGGCCGGTCATGCCGACATCTACCCCTTCACTCGGGTGGAGGAGACGGAGGCTGAGACAGATAAGAACAGTCCTCTTCAGCTTCACGAAGGGCACGAATACTATGTCTCAATCAAGGTATGCATAACGTTATGTATCAATGTTATTCTATTATGAAAAAGGATCTAATAACTTTAAGAGTATTGCAAACAGAAACACGTTGAGTTTTGGCGAATGTTCAGTAGTATATCTATTGCTAAGGATACTTCATGTGGTTGGAAGTCGGCACCGACCCCCGTCTCTGTTCAAGGACAGGTACAGAGCTATAGTAATCTTGTAGAAAATAGCTTAAGTTTACATTTTGAGCATCTCAACATTGGCTATAACATCTCATTTGATGTCCTGTAGGCTTATAATGGAGCCGGGCTGATGACTATGGCGACTTCCTGGGCCGTGGTTGTTGAGACGTCCCCACCTGAGGCTGGGAACGTGTACGACGGACCCACCAGCGGCACTGTGAACGACATAGACTATCAAGATGACGTCACCACCATCCTTGCACACTGGGACGGTTTTTACGACCCTCATTCTGCCATTGTGAGCTACACGTGGAGCGTCGGGGGATGTGCTGGGTGTAGCGACATTCTTGCTCCACAGAACGTTGGGCTTCTTCAAGGTACTACTAACATTTACTTGAAACTCACACTCTTTTTGGTATGTATGTAAGTAAACCTTTTTGGCGACGCCTCAGGAGTGGTGTCGCGCAATCTTGCTCCACAAAACATTGGGCTTCAAGATACTCCTAACATTTACTTGAAACTTACATTCACTTGAGTATGGCAGTAAGTGTATCTTTTTTGGCGACGCCTCAGGAGTGGTGGCTTTTCTTATGAACGTTTTTCTTTTGTTCAACAGCTGTAAGTGTGGACGCCCTTCAGCTGACCCCAGGAGAGACGTACTACGTGACGGTGACAGCGTGTAACGCTGCCGACCTCTGCACCACGGTGTCGTCTGACGGAGTTATCCCTGACGACTCCCCGCCTGTGGCTGGGAGAGTCCTGGATGGGGCCCAGGGAGAGGAGGCCTCCTACCAGGCATTCACGTAAGAACGGTCTACAGAATGCCATTTTCATGCGTTCGACATCTGCGTAAAAGTCTATCTTTAAGAACGCTGATATCTGCATCATCAGAATACCTTCTTTTCTACCACAGGAGCAGTTTGGCTGCCCACTGGTACGGGTTCAATGACCCCCACTCCGGGCTGTCCCACTATGAGTGGCGCGCTGGGACCACACCAGGTGGAAGTGACATCGTGGGAGTGACACAGGTTAGTATATACCCCGCATATCACTAGTGCGTTCAATGTCCGTAGTCTCAATATTGTATTTTCTCAAACAGTACCTGACCAAGACGTTTTAATGTCTAGATTCCTAAATGATTACATCTATTTGCTGCTGTGCTCTATTTCTGGTGCTGCTATACACGCATGTGTCGTGTTTCTCAACAGCTCCACCTGACGAATGTAGCTGTAAAGACAGGACTGTCCCTCCCTGTCAACACCATGATTTACGTTACTGTGATGGTCTACAACCGTGTTGGGATGTCTGTGGAGACCACGTCCAATGGTATTATATGTTAAATATAAGATGTTAAACCATTTGCTAATTTCTGAGGATGCCTATGTACACATTTATAATCTTACCCGATAAAACAGAGGCAGTATTATCCCGTGTTAGAGACAGCAGCCATTTCCTAATCCATCATTAAAGAAAAATGGCTACATTTAAATAAGATCAATATACAAATTTTAAAGATAACACACAAAAAACGATATTTTGTTTAGGGTTCCGGGTAGACACATCTGCTCCGACAGTGACGACAGCCGTACACTTTGACCACACCCATGGTTCCCTTGTGAGTGGTACACAAACATGGCGGTCTGCTGTGAAGATAAGATGGCGGTTTGACGACAGCGAGAGTCTGGTGGTGGATCAGCACGTCTCGCTGTCCAACCATCACGGGGCGGAGGTCGCTAACATAAAGGTGTGTAAAACGGCACAATACTACCTTTAAGTTACTAGCATTTGGAACCCAACATTTGGGAACTAGGGAAAGAGTGCTTCGTGGTGCTTCGGTGTTGAGCTCGGAACCGAGAGGTCACGAGTTCGATGTTCACCGTGCCCCCGACGTTGTATCCTTCGGAACGACACTTTACACGACCGTCCTAACTATATCCACGTTTAAAAATGGGTACCTGACTTCGGTCGGGGAGGTAAAACACATTTACCTTTTGCCTGTGCTTTGTATGTGACATTTTTAAGTCGGTGATCTTGTTTATTGGGAGCTCCCTGCCTTAGTGTCGGCCGGAAATGATCTGCACTGAAAAGAACAGAACGAATTGAACTATCAGCTATCAGTCAAGAAAATATTACGCTTCAAGTCAAGCTTCTATTCAAAGTCAACGTGTTTTACCATTCTGAGATATATGTACAATTTATTACAGTTTAGTTACTCTTTGAATCACTACACAGATACCTTTAACAATTGTAGCATCAGCCAAAGTACAATGTTTTATCAAGGAACAAGAAGTGGTATCTTTAAAAAATTTTTTTTTTCTGGATTTGGCTTTCAGCTCAACGGCACAGTGTACGAGTACACGTTCACTGAGCTCGCACTGGATGATGGGAACAACTACGTTGCCAAGGTGATCGGATGTAACAACGCGAGACTCTGCTCACAAACACAGACTGGATCTCTCCTGGTAGGGCCAGTACAACAAATGTACTTTTGTCATTGGTATAGTCATGCTAAATTGCAGGAATTGGCTGATAGAGTAATCCTTCAGTCAGTGACTCTTGAAAACACGTAAAACACGTACTTCCAAATTTTCGATGTCTGCTTAGTACATTTTGACCACGGAATGGCCTAGTCTCGCGAGACTACTACCCCCCCCCCCCCAATTGGCTGTCTTACAGAAATAACAAGCTAGTTTCAACTTCTAGTAGCTGAAACTTTTGCGGCCGTGCTAATAATATAAGAGATATGGGTGCATCTGACCATTTCTGTAATTTGCCTACAAACAGGTTGACTCCTCGAAGCCGTTGACCGGTCATTTTGCGGTCAGTACTGACCACGCTGCCCGGTTGACCAGGCACAGGGACAGCTGGATGACGTACGACAACAGTGGAACTCCGACCCTGAAGCTGGCGTGGCTCGGCTTTAGTGACTACCACTCTGGGATAGACAGACTCATGGTGGCTGTCGGGAATGGCTTCTACGGAAGGGATAAGACTCTGGTAAGTTTTCCACCAAATAAGCAAGCACCAGTAATAGCAATGCTCTCCAATCTTCATTTTTTCTAATTCCTGCATCGAATAACTACTCATCAAATATTGTAGCACCCTTGCCACACAGAATTAAAATCGGCGACCCTCCATGTGCCATTTGCCACGATAATACGCCCGATAATCGCGCGACGTTGAGAGATCGGTGGATGTTCGCAGGCCTCCGGGCCACGTTGTGATGATGTTGCTGAACTCCTGACGATTTTTGGATGGTGCAATCTTCTGGCGATCAGCAAATTCTTCCGAAGCTCGTCGACTGTATAAAATAGGTACAGGGATGGTATTTATCAGTTTAGACCGAATGGTTTACCCGTTACAGCATGTTGTACAATCCTCCCACAGAATGGTGCACCCCAGGTTCTGGCTCATGGTAGTCAAGTCGGAGACCAGGAGAATGACGAAGGTTACGTCTACACGGGAAGCGTTCAACTGTCAAGTTCAGTGTCTGACTACAGCACACTGTACATCTCTCTATGGGCCATCAATGGGGTAATATTTCTGATACTTTTTCGTATCTAAATGTTATTTATTGGTAATTTAATTGTAATGCAAAAAAATTAACATAGTTTTTTTTTTTTTTTTTTTTTAACTTTTCCGTGTCCGCCACGGCACTTTATTTTATTTACTCAGCACTGTACAGGGAGCACAGGGACATAAACGTGTTGTGTACATCATCGAGTAGCAATTGTCTCGGGTTATCTTTCCATCGTATCCAAGAAATATAAATTGAAAACTTGGCGATAGTCAACAATGTAATGTTACATTTGTTATGTTCCAACAGTACATTTTTAACAGATTGATTGTCTTCAGTATTATTTAATCTACCCCAAAATTTCCTTAGTCTAGTGCATTCTAAAAACATGTGTTCATAGTTTTCCAGCTTATTACAGATATCACAAAAAGGACTATATACATTTCCAGACGTATCTCTTATTTTCCACTTGTTTAGGAGGTATCTGCAAGGAAGTATTTTATGGAGCAATTTGAAATTAAATTCGCGGAGCTTGTTGTATCTGATATAACATGTCTGGGACTCCCAGATAGCTTTCCAATCAAGATTAGGGGTTACAGAATCCCAATATGCTTGGGCAGTAGGTCTTACAACATTTTCCATGAGACTAACAGAATACAAATATCTACTGTTAAGTGTATCAAGTGAAATCATGCTGGAATTGAACCATACACAAGTGCCATATAATGTTTCACGACCAGTACAATCGTTTTCATCAGTCCAGCTATAGCCTATAGCTCTTTTGACCTGCATAAATTCACTCATCCAGTTTCTTTTGTCACTTAGCTTTCTTAACAATATATCAGATGCTACATATTCAGAATTTTCACATAAGTCATTTACATATATCAATCCGCTCCTAATCCAGTGTTCAAAGAACAATGTGCTGTTATTGAGCTTGTAGTTTTTATTACACCAAATTATTTCTTGTCTTTGTCTTACAAAGTCTGTTTTCCCCCCTCCAAGTTCGTGCCAGGCCAAGACTACCTGTCTATAGAAGGGTGGGAGCACTCTAAGAGAAGGAGCATCTCCTCCTTTACAAAAATTGAAGCGGAAGAGAAGGAAATCTTTTCCGAAATGATTAATAAAGTGTAATGGTATAAGATGCCAGTGGCGCTCTTTAGTGTCATCGAGTGCCGACTGCATTAGTCTTTTAACCCACACAGCCTGTAGGCTATTGCGTTTTGAATATATATCAACCATTTTTAACCCTCCTTCTTGGTAATTTGAGTACAGCACTTTTCTTTTTATTTTGTCCGGTTTGCGGTTCCATAGAAAAGAGAAACATGCTTTTTCAATACGTTTTAAGGCCCAGTCAGGTGTTGAGATCATGGACATATTATAAATTAATTGAGAGATAGCTAATGTTTTTATAATCAGTACTTTACCATAAAGGGTTAATTTGCGACTAAGCCATTTTAGAAGCATATTTTCGAAGTTATCTATTCTTTTTTCCCAATTCAAAGTCTCACACTCTTCCTCTGACAGACCATAGTAAATTCCAAGCGATTTAATGGGTCTATTTGGCCAGTCGATTCCGAAGGGAGTGTCTCTTCGTCCTCGATTGGCCCCAATCCACATAGCTTCACACTTTCTACGATTCAGAGTAGGTCCAGCCACATTACTAAAGTCATCTACAATCTGTAAGGCATTTCTTATAGAATCATCTCCACAAAGAGTAAGAGTTGTATCATCTGCAACTTGACTAATCTTTAGTTCAAACATATTATCATTAATCTCGACATTAATACCCTTGACTGTGCATGTTTGTCGAATTTTAGTACCAAGAATTTCAACTACTAGGTTGAACAGTAGGGCTGACAGAGGACATCCCTGTCTGATTCCTCTTTGCAGTTTGAAATAAGCAGATTGCCAACCAGCATTTATGATACAACTCTCTATGTCAGTATACATGGTCTTAACTATGGAGGTAAATGTGGGTCCAAACCCAAACTTGTCTAAGGTTCTAAGCATAAAATTCCAGTTTACCGAATCAAAGGCTTTTTCAAAGTCTAGCCAGACGACTGCAGCAGGTATGTTGTAAAAATTGGAGTAATAAATAACGTCCTGTATAAGTCTAACATTTTGTCCAATAAATCTGGACTTAATGTAGGCGGTTTGATCCTCAGAAATCAATTTTGGAAGAAAGTCCTGCAGTCGTTTTGCTAGGACGACTGCTAATATCTTAAAATCAGTATTCAGCAAACTTATTGGTCTCCAGTTGGATAAGTCAGTCTTATCACCCTTTTTATAAATAAGTTTTAATAAGGCTCTCTTCTGTGTTACTGAAAGGCGTTTATTTTCTATCCCTTCTTTCAAGGATTCGAAGACCATGTCTCCTATTTCTTTCCAGAATTTCAGGTAGAATTCGGCTGGTAAGCCGTCAGTTCCGGGAGCTTTATTTTGTTTCATGTATTTCAAAGCTGAAAAACATTCGTTTTTTGTTATAGGATCATCAAGCAGAAGTCTGTCCTCATCCGAAAGAGAGGGTACATCAACCGACTCAAGAAACGTGTCGATTTGTTCGTCAGTAGCAGGATTATCACAACAATAAAGATTTTCATAGAAAGCTGATTCCAAATCTAAAATTTTAAACGGATTTGTTTCCTCTCTGTTCTCATGCTTTAATCTAGTAATGGTGTTTTGTTTTGAACGGGAGCTCTCAAGAGATAAGAAATATTTGTTGGATCTTTCCCCTTTTTCGATCCATTGTTCTCTAGATCTTACTTGTGCCCCTTTCGCTTTATATTCATATATAGTTTCTACTTTTGACTTAACCTGTGCATATACATCAAGAACATCTTTATCTAACGTCTCATCTATTTTCTTATCAAGTTCTGTTAACTGAGTTTCCAAGCGCACAAGGTCGTTATTCAGTTGGAATGCTTTTTGTCTAGAGAACTTATCCGTAAAGTCCTTAATCTTATTTTTGCAGATTTCCCAGAGCATTTGCTTCGATACATTATTGTCTTTAAACTCTTTAACGACACCAATAAGAGTGGACTTAACACCATTAACATAACAATCATCTGAAAGGTGTGAAGTATTGAAACGCCACACTCCGGGTCCTCTGGCAAAGTCTGTCAGTAATAACTTTAAAAATATCGCTTGATGATCAGTTTTTATAGAACAGCGTATGTCGCATTTCACAACAGAATCAATAATTGACTTCTGAATGAGCCAAAAGTCTATTCTACTTGAAATTAAGTCTGGGTTCTTCCGCCTCCAGGTGAACTGCCTCACCTGGGGGTGGCGCTCCCGCCAGATATCCACGAGTTTTAGCTGTCTTTTTAATCTAATTAGTTCTTTTTCTCCTGCGCTAGGCGCCAGAGATTGTTTACTATTCCTATCCATAGCTGTGTTATTTACCATATTAAAGTCCCCTCCAGCAATCAGATTATCGACATTGTTGTCATTAATCCAATCCCTTAGAGAGGTAAGGAATGTTTGTTGCTCCTTCTTTTCCGTTGGTACATAAACATTAAGAATTGTAAGATCTTTTAACTTAATCAATAGTTTTCTACCATCATTTCCTTTGATTACATCTGTGACATTCATATCAATCTTCTTTTTACAAAGTATGGACACACCTCTACTATGAGAGTCACCAAAACAATGGAATTGAGGTCCATTCCAATCTCTTTCAAAGACATCCATCTTATCTTCAGTGTAATAGGTTTCTTGTAAGAGAAAGATGTCTGCCTTCTGGCGTTCCAACCAATGGTAAAGGGTTGTACGTTTACTGTGGTTTCTAAGACCTCGAACATTAAGCGAGATAAAGGATAAGTTGGATGTCATGTTGAGACAAAAAGAAACTCACAATCATAAGTCCATGAAGTTTAGCCTATGTGTCATCTTCACTTGAGCTTGTAAGCGTTGACCCTGTGGCATCAGACCCCGGGGGACTGCTCCAAGAGTGCCGTCCGGCCTCTATCAGCTCCATTACTCGTGGGTCAGGTGCCTGCACCTGTCTGCTGGGCTGGACACCTGCTGCTTCCTTCCGACTCTGTTGTATCTGTCTGCTATTGGGCTGTTGTCGACTGCTACTTCTAGTCACCCTAGACCCTGTCGACTTCTGGCCCCCAGGTCTCTGTTGGTCTTTTTTGTTCTTCTTTTTGCTAGCCGCAACAGTAAAGTCAGTGATCTGGCTTTGTCTTGCCGCTGCGCTCCGTTCAGGTTCAGTGTCTGCGTCTTCACAGGAGTAGCCCTCAGAAGCCGATACAGCACCCCTCACTTCAGCTCCTGTCTCAAGACTGTTTTCGCCTGTAGAGGCTACAACTCCGCTACAGTCAGCTCGCTTGTGCCCTAGTTTATTGCACTGTGAGCATCTCCACTCAGAGGTGCAATCTCTCTTCAGGTGTCCTTTACCAAGGCACTTTGAGCAGTTTCTGTCATTCGTCTGGTCTCGATAGAAAATCCGAGCCCTCCAGCGTCCTGCCAACTCGACGTTCCTAGGAATGTTATCTGCCGGAGTAGCAGGCTCTTGCATATAACCAAATCTGTCTCCGGTTTCACAGTTGGTTAAGCGGCCATCTACTCTTAACTTCTCGCGCCTGAGCGGTCCCAGAAGCTTGGCGCCGTATCTTCTTAGGCCCTCTGCAACAACACTATCGTCAACGGAAAGTGGTACATCCTTGACTGTGATGCGTACTCCCTCGTTCTGTCGAAAAGGATGTACATCTCGTAGGTCGACATGTTTGTTGCGAACATTAAATCCAGACACGAGTAGTTTTGCTCGATCGGCGATTTCACTTAAGTAAATTCGCCACATACTTCTCACCTGCTGGATGCCTAGAATTTTGGAGCCATCAATGACGCGACTAATTGCTTTATACACCTCGACGTTGGAAAAGAACGGCTCGTTCTGAGATACCTCATGTACATCCCTCTCCATGAAGAACAGGGGTTTGCAACCCGACCTCACGTTAGATCCAGCAGTCTCTTCCCGTGATGTTGTTACAGGGCCTGTTGTTGCTGCTGCCTGCGCGTAGCTCGAGGGATGTGTCATGGCGGTCGCCATGATCCAACTTTCCGCCGCACTATCGGCTTTTCTCAGTCCGTCTGCGCCTCTCCAGCTTGTTTACCGGCTCGTGGGAGGCACAGTGTGGTCTTGGATATCTCCGACACACGATTGTCTAATATAGCACCTCAAGACTTTGAAATTGTATGGAATAAGCGATCGTAAGCGTAAGAGCGCTCGAAAACCCGTCTCCCTTGGGAGACGACCTCTGACCTCTCTCTCTTAACATAGTTGCGTTATTGTCTTGTAAATACTTTCAACGTATGTTAAATGTAATATATTTCCTTACAGGCTGGTTTGGCAAGACGTGATCTAGAATATATATCAGACATTCAAGGTCCGCAAGCTTTGCTTGAGCATACTGAGGCTTCCGACTTGTTTTACCGATTACGGCAATTTGTGCTAAAGTCGGGAAGCATAATGGATGAAGGTAGATGTAAGCCTACTTGCTAAATCCAAAAGGTTGCTTTCCTTACAGGCTGGGTTGGCGAGTACCGTGCTGCACTCAGCTTTCCAGGCGGTTCCTGCCTCTGGTTCTACCGGGAGTTTGACGCTAGTCCGCCGCTGTGACGCTCACTCCTGCTACGGACACTGCATCTGTGCACCCTTCAACCAGAACTGTGCACGGCCCAGTGACAACACTTGTACACAGCTGGACAGCTGTGAGTGCAAAAACCCTATTCTTTTTACTTTATTTTGTTACCTTTATAACTACGTGTGTATCAACTATTAGTGAATGAATTCTTTTAATTCTATTTCAGCCGATTCAAGCTACTCCAGAATCGAAGTTTACGACAAAACTGACTACAGTCTCCTGACCAATGGGGACACGTCTGACGCCGCCTACACCTACTCCACATGCGCACTAGCAGCCAACTGGAGGGAGGCTACAATAAGGTCTACCGGGAGACCGTACAGATACGAGTGGAGCGCTGGAATCAGTGTAAGTACAAACATCTACGAGACTGAATCAAATATTTGAATAATTTCTGGTTTCATTGTACTTTCTGACCAGTGATTGATGTATCGACAATTTTATTTTTTATGCATAATTTTTACCACATTGTTTAGGGACAAACTGTGGGCTCAGGGCTGTTTGATCTTGTCTACGACCGTGTCTGGTACGATGTAGGTCTGGAGACCAGCGCTGTTCTCACCCTTCCTGTTGGAAGTAAGTTTGTAATAGATCAGTCCTACATGCCCCTCATTTGCCACTTTAACTTTATCTGTCTGGGAATAAGACAGTATTTGCAATAATGATACTTGCTTTCCCATATCAAGCCTAGATATGGGAATTCCTCCTCTTTTTTCTTCATTCATTTCTATGGCTTTACGTTATTTTATCATTATTTCTTGAAGCTTCACTGGAGGTTGGTGTCAGCTATGTGTTCTACGTGAGGGCCTGGTACACAGACAACATCTACAGAGAGTTTCAGTCCAACGGTGTGAGAGCTGATCAAACACCACCGAAAAGGTCAAGTTCAAGAAAGGTCAGTGTATCAACTATTATGCAGGAACTTAAAATTTATAAGATTGTGAACTTAGACGACTTTCCTCACTTTACTCAGGTGAAAATTAGTAGCTAGCTTCGGATGGGGACGTCCCTCGGATAGGACCTTAAATGGAGGTCCCGTGTCTGGGGAGAGTCATACCCCAGGCACGTTGAAGAACCCGCCACATGTGCGATGGTGCGGTGTAGTGGTTCAAAACCTACAGTACCTTGGCCGCACCTGGGGAAATTACTGTCGTACTGAGGTCACCTGAGTGGCACCGAATGGCAGCTCGCTCCAGACCCTTGCGATTTAGCACCGCCCCGCTCCTCGCAATTCCCTGGCTGCAAAGAGTGAGTAGTCGGTCCACCCAATAACCAATAACCTCCAACCTTAGATTTGCGTGAAATGTGTAAGACTTGAAGTGCTTTTAACCATGATATCTATCGTTCGGTTTTGTTGTAGATCAAAGACCTGACGTCCACCTCAGAACAACATGACGTTGAGTATATGGCCCAGACAGACAGCCTGAGCGTCAGCTGGGAGTATGTCTTCCTCGATGCCATCAATAGTGGGAACGACTATCACTTGGAGCACTTTGAGTTATCCCTGGGCACCTACCCTGGAGGTGAGTCAGTGGATGTTACCTGTAATGAAGATTCATATTGCTTATGTTTCTTTTCAGATTTGAGATGTTCCCTCCTCATGAAAAAATCTCCATTCTTCTCCAAACTATAGGTGAAGACGTGAAGAGATTTGCCGACAACGTTGTCTCAGGGACCGCCACGTCCCACACCTTCACGGGCTTATCTCTGCAGTCGGGCAAGACGTACTACACCTCTGTACGGGCGTACAACCATGCCGGACTCCACAGCACTTTCCACAGCGATGGTGTTATGGTGGACACTGTAGCACCCACAGCAGGAGTGGTCTTTGATGGGCAAGGTACGAAAATTTCTTGTGGAAATGTCCAAACATTGTGGGGAAACCTTATTTTTGTAAGATATTGCAGACTTTGTACATCTAGCAATTAACGGTATGGCAGTCTACGATAACGTCACAGCTAGTCGCCGCTAGGTGGCAGTGCAGAGAGAAGAATGTCCTTTCAAACGTTACTAAGCTTGTATCGCCCCTTGTCGTTGTTCTTGACTGGAGTAGATTTTCTGACTCGTACAGTCTTTGTAATCCAGCGAGCTAAAGTGCGCCTGTTGTCCTTCCTGTCTATTATGTATAACCCAATGAAGTTCACTTACTTCCTTCAATAACCACTGATTTGCTGCTGTGTTTAAAACCTTAGTACCATCATGTATATGGCAGCAATACTTGAAAATATTTCGTTGTTCCCAGATGTCAGGGACATGGCGTACACTTCGGACGCAACTGTTGTGTCAGCGTCGTGGCATGGGTTCAACGACCTGGACTCAGGCATAGACAAACATTTCTGGTGCATTGGAGATACCAACAGCCAATCAGAGTGCAACATCATGGGCTGGACAGACACCGGGCTCGTGCAAGAGGGGACCGTTACTCTCGGAAACAGCCTGACCAATGGTAAGAAACGTCCATCGATGTTGATCCTTTAGCACTTGGCCTATATCTTTAGTCTGTTTGAGTCTTTATTCTCAGTCTATTGGGCACCTATATATGAGTCAAATTCTATTTCATGTTTGATTTGTGGTGACAACTTGAACCCCATCTGTACCACAAAGAACACAATATTCCAGCCGGCTAGATTGAATGTCAAAGACATTAAATTATAAGTTTATAAAATCCAATGCCAATGACCTTGTGCCGAATTTGGTAATTGCCAAAATGTTACCGAATCTCTACATCGCCAGCTTTGTGCATAATTTTAAGCGGAAAATCTACCCCGCACTTTAAAAACAACAACAATAAGTACATGTTAGTGAATTATGAAACATGAACAATGCAAGGGAAGCCAAAAGCATACAGCTTATAAGAAGACCTCTATATTATCTTATTACCTTTTATTTGATTTTAACATAAGAAGTAATTATGAACCTAAATAAGTATGGATGATAATTATCGGAAGAAATGGAATGAAAATCTGTGGGAATACTGTGGATGTTTGCAAGCCCAACTATACTTGGTCATAAAGGAACATTACATATGCGTTTTCACCATGTAATAACTTAAAGGTGTTTTATTCTATCAGGACAACGTTACTACACCAAAGTGAAGGGTCAGGACGCTGCAGGGCACCAGTCATCAGTCGCAGTGTCTGATGGGTTCCTTGTGGACACCTCCCCACCCATACCAGAGGCCAACCTACAGATAGGGGACAACCTGCTCCTCAATCCTTCATTTGAGGATGCAGTAGATGGTGGAGAAGGTTTGTATTCACATTGCAGTTTAAAATGAATAATTACAGAAGTTGCGCTTAGATAAAAGCCTAAAAATATTGAACTTCGGAACAAGAAAACAGCCTTTAAGTGATGATTTTGTGTCATTTTGTAGTTAACGTTTAATCACATTTTTAGTCCTGGACATATCATATAATGATAGACATATTGCATATATCTATAGCTGGATCTTATAAAGTGATTAGGACGCTGGTTGACGCGCTACTTGTTCCTTAAAGGCTGGGTACTGGAAGGCGACTCTGTGGTACAGCACATCTCCTCCTTACCTACTGATGACTTCCAGACGAAGCACGGACGTTCTCATCTCCTCCTTCATGGCAGCATGTCTCAGACTTTCACCACTGTGGCCGGTATGTCATACCATTCATACTGATTGGTTAGTCATTTTTGAATTTACCAATCAGTAGTTACAGATGATACATAATGGGGAAGACCAACATGCACAGTAAGTTGACTGGTGCTTGATCAAACTGAAGGCGTAAATAACCAGTACTACAGTAGAAGCCAGTTAATTGCACAACAGATTAACGCACACTTCTGTTAATTGCACGGAATCCCCAAATCCCAAACCGGTGCGTTCCAGCTAGATAACTTCGCATTATTGTTCCTTTAATGCTATCAAACACTTAATTAGACTTCGCCAGAAAGTATCAGCGGACAGTTTCCAGTCAGACGCTCTTTCTTGCCAGATAGATTTAGACAAAGCTGGAACCAAGTGTTGGGCTTCAGGAGTTCGCCAGTCACTGGAGGAATGCGGTTATAGTTATGTATGGCATTGTCCTCTACAGCATAATACAAATTCGTCTCAAATTATCAATTCTATCAATCAGCATCTGAAAGACATTTATTTTTAAACCAAAGGTGGATCCGCTAAAAACAAATTGAGGTCTTACAGACTGTTCAAGTCCACCTATAATGTAGAACAATACCTGGATATTGACAATATTTGGCACAGGACGGCCGTCACAAAACTACGAATCAGTTGCCACAAATTACACATTGAAACCGGAAGACATAACCGCACTCCTCTAGAACAACGAATATGTCGATACTGCAATCTAGATAAGTTAGAAGACGAACATCATTTTGTAGTAGAATGTAGTTTGTACAAGAAAGAGAGAGCTGAACTCTACAAACTAATAGAGCCCATGTTCCCCCACTTCATACAACTAAGTAATATAGACAAATTTATATTCTTTATGAATCTAGACAAACCTTCACTTATAAAGCATATCTGTTCTTACATTTCAATATCACAAAGAAACGAGAAGAAGCCGAATGTACGCAGTGGAATACGATTCTTGAGTTTTGTAGATTCATTGTATCATTGTATCATGTTGTATCATTTGTTGTGCCTGTACTGAACCCAGTGGGTATGTATGTATGTACAATAAAGGTCTTCATTCATTCATTCATTATTGCACCATCCGGATAATAATTGCACGAAATTCGCTGGCAAAAAGGCCGTGAAATTGAGCGGCTGCTACTGTACTTGCATGGGATCTCCGCAATTCAGATTTGTTTACTATCCATACAGCCAATCATGGTCATATTTAGGCAAGTCTTTATAATGTGTTTGTTCTGATATCAGATCAAGAATACAGAATCTCCTTCTTTGTAAACCATGACGCCACGACGGACGTTCCCCGCCTGACCCAGGAGGGTTTGCTGACAGCGCCAGGTCTTCATCAGGTCTTCAAACTGCGGAACAGACAGGTGTCCACTGTCGACACCACTTCTACAGAGCAGTGGGACACCTGGCAAAAACAGATCTACTACTTCACTGCTGTAGGCACCAGTTCAACTGTCACCGTCCAGTCTGTGGGGACGAAGGCAGGGATTTCTCTGGATAACTTTAAGGTAGGTCATCATCATCATGTCCTGCCGCTCCACTGACGGTCTGCGATGTTAGCCTCTCGTAGGTCGATGTTGGCAAAGGTTGGGCCAAGTTCGCCGTTCTGTAGAAGGTTTGATGGCTTGTGAAGGTCTTCCTTACACACATACCTGTGGCGTTATCTTATTTAGAAAAGGTGAAGGTATCATATGTGTGTCATTCTAAGAATAGCCTTGTATATAAAACCATACAAACACACACACACCTACACACATTCACTCACACACACACACACACGCGCACATACACGCACACACACATGCACACAGATACGCACACACGCACACACACACACTCTCTCTCACACACACACACATACACATACACACTAAAAATACTCACACGCACATACACAAACACACACACTCACACACATACACACAGACACACACAAACAGACACACACACGCACACAGACACACACGCGCGCGCACTTCTTTAGCGTTAAGTATCTCCTTTCTGCTTCTGAGGACCAAAGAACAAGTTTATCAGCGGGTTCGCCATGTCGAGTAACAAAACAAATAATAACAGATAACTTGACTTCCTCAACCCCAGGTGGAACCGGTGACCTACGCCACCACCACCTTTGACTCCAAGGCCGTGTATGACGGCTACATCGACCTGACAGCGCAGACCCTGTCAGACTGGGGGTCGGTGTCGGCCAAGTGGAGCATGGTGGATCCGGAGTCTCCTATTGTGGACTTCTCCTGGGCAATTGGAACTACTAGAGGTAGGATTAAGCGTCCTAATACCCCCTCACATTGACCATGACCATGATGCCGACGAAGAAATAGCAAAGCAATCCCCCCCCCCTCCCTTCCCGTCAGGGTCATGCCTCCTCGTAATTTAGAGCTCGCAGACTCGTCGTCCGATCGATTTTCGCCTAATGTGAGGGGGGTATAACAAAATACTCAAGCTTTGAAGAAACGATATTTCTGAATTGGTGCCGTATTTATATGACTGGTTTATTTCGAAATTCAACAAACTGACACTGGCATGGCAGCCACACGGCTGAATTGCGACAGGTCATTACAATACGTTATCATTAAAGTGGTTAAAATCGAAGATTATTAGTTCAGTTCATCCTCATTGCAATAACACAGTTCTTAAAGAATCGTTACAGACAGACAAATTGAAATAGTATTTGGATAAAACATTAGTATTTGCTTAACATAGAAATATCAGTATATGACTATATCGGAGAGTGAACAAATATTTAAAATACACAATGCCTTCCTATTTTATACAAAACACCAGCACACAGGTGACAATTACTTGTTCAAAAGGCGGACTATAAAGGTTACAGCGCTGTTTCGATAGGGTTCAGTTCTACAGCGAGTAGTGTTCAGTTTGTGGGATGACCTTGCCTGTCTATTTTTAACGTCTTGGTTTGCAAAGCCGATTTTTTTACAATATTATTCCATCATTAGATATCAGTAATGTAGCTGATATCTGTTTTTATGTCATACCCGTGACAAGAAAACGTTCGATACGGGTGTTCCGGACCATATGATAACTTTCCGTATCACACGGGTTCTAAGCTTCCTTCGAGTAAATCGAAAGTTACATGTATTTCAAATTACAGGTCGGCCGTCGGGCGATCCTTCCCGCGGTCGGGCTGGTACCTCGGGTGATACGGAACACACCGTGTTGCATTCTTTATGCATGTACGTTACTGAGACACATTGTTATTTTTTTTCAAGGTGGAACCCAGCTGCAAGGGTTTGTGCCCCTCGGAGTTCAGGAGAGCGCTCGGAACAGCAACCTGTTCTTACAACACGGTTCCTACGTCCACGTCACTGTGTTGGCCACCAATGCGGCAGGGCTGTCAGCAGGTAAAGTCTTTATCTTAAAGTTTGTTTCACGACGAAATTGTAAGATTCAGATCACATTGATTTCTTGTTATTGCATTATTAAAACATAAGTTATACAGTACGCCAAAAGTCCAGGAAAAGAGATGAAATAAATGGAGGTTCAGCTGCAGTACCAAGGTCAAGTAGGAGGTTTGTCATTAACATTGACCTTCGTCTTCGTCTAAAGTTATGCTGACCACAAAAAAAAATCCGGAAACACAATTAAGCAAACCTGCACACGAGCATACCCACAACCACAGAGACAATCATCATCATCATCATTAATCATCCTCTATGAGGTGCAGCAAGTAAAGTTTGACTTCCAGACCAGTCTGTCTTTCATCGCTGTGAGAAGTACCAGGCCCTCTAGGCCAGTTTCTGACTCTATAAGTTTCTTCAAAGTTAGCATTGGGCGACCAACACGTTTCTTACAGAAATCAGGTGTCCAGAACAAGAGTTTTCCGGCTGGGTCTATACTACGAGCCACATGGCCGGCAAGGAGTATTCGGCGTTGTTTAACAACAGCATCCTCCTACACAGGGACATCCAACAGCCAAACCGCCTGTCTGGATGTGCCCTGCTCTTTTAACCGTCGCCCTTAGTTCCTGACCACCCTGTTTATACATATTAACGACCTTACCCTTATATATGCGAGACCTCTTTTGAAAACAGAAAGCCTATTCTCTGATTGGCTGACAGCTGGTTTGGGGGGGACGTCCACAGGAACTAAGAGTGACGGTTGAAAGAGCAGGGTACATCCAGACAGGCGGTTTGGCTGTTGGATGTCCCTGCGTAGGAGGATGAACAACAGAGACAAACCTATATATATATATGATATATACCTCAATCTTTCATGGAGGTAATGAATACTGTATCATATTTCTTTCAGTGCTTTACTCCAACCCAGCGCTGGTCGACCTGACTCCGCCAGTCATAGGAACGGTTCTGGACGGGTCCGAGCAGGATTCAGTCGACCTTGAATACCAGAACAGTGACGTCATCTGTGCCCGCTGGCCTGATGTCGCCGACGATGAGAGCGGCATCAACTACTGTGAATGGGCTTTAGGTATAGAATTCTGACACAAAAAGATAGTAATGGCATAACTGTCAAAACTGGCCAGCCAACCACATGTCACGGCCAACCACCACAACATTAGCTGCCCATCCCATCTCACATAGTTAAAATCCTCCTGTCTGGATCAATTTCCGTCAGTCCTTTGAATTCGTTGTTGAGACCAAGGTTGACTGTACATTGTATCTTCAATGCGCAAATGAATATTTTATTTGTAAAGATGCTTGGCGTGCATTGTGCTATATTTCTGATGAATTCAGAAGTAGAGCAGGGGGTGATGCTTTGTTTCTGATGACTTCTGTTGCTTTGCTCACTCGGTGGTCTATTTAGTGGTTATAGGACCATGCCATCATAAACACTACAGGGCGGGTCAGTAACCCTGTTATGCCAAAGTTGCAAACGTACTGTGCATTGATATAGTAAGGTTATTTAGGCACAACCAATGTGTACTTCCTTCCAACGTTTCGATGTCTGTCAGACACCATCATCAGGGTAGAATGACTGGGAACTACTTTTTGCTGCTACTTATAGCCGATGTAGGTGGCGTTGCAGCAGCAAGAATGCCGTTCCAAACGTGGCTCAGCTTGTATCCCCCCTCGTCTCTGTTCATGACTGGAGCTGATTTTCTGATCCAAACTGCTTCTTTGATAAGAGGGAAACAAGCTGAAGCACGTTTGGGACGGCATTCTTGCTGCTGCAGCGCCACCTACATCGGCCATAAGTAGCAGCAGAAAGTAGTTTCCAGTCATTCTACCCTGATGATGGTGTCTGATAGACATCGAAACGTTGGAAGTAAATACTCCCTGGTTGCGCCTAACGAACCTCACTATATGAATAATTGCCAACCTGATGAAGTTATTTACGGAGGGTACTGTGCTTTGGATTGTAAACTCAGGTACATCCTCACACCTGGCCAACCTGATGAGGTTCACCACAAGCTACATCGCTGAAGACGGAAGATCAGCCTGTATTGACTCATCTGGGTTCATCGCACATGGAGCCAAGGTTTACGTCATCGTGCGCTGTCACAACCATGCAGGACAGGTGGGTGATGGAATATATTTCTTAAGGGTAACCGGTACGCGGTACTTAGGGATAACGATACATCTTTTTGTATTATTATAACATATGTGTTTATTTGTTATTTATTGATTTCATTGATCATACATCTTGTTTAGTATAGAGGGGGGCACAGCATAAATTGTTATGGTTTTCCCCTCCTCCTGCACCTGTTTTATACATTCATTTCTGTATTTCGTATTATTTTTTGTTCGAAATAAATAATAAACAAACAAGTAAACAAACACAAACAAATATTCGTCTTGCATTCGGAAGCTCGGACTGCAAACACCTTCCGTCTCATACCAAAAACTTAACCATGATTCAACCTCCATGGCCTTTTCTGTTTAGAATATGGCCGACCACGAAGGTTGAAAACCAACCCTGTTAAAGGTACAAATGTATGGCCATGAAGGTTGAAAACATACTCTGTTTAGAGTATGGACAAGATGGTTGAAAACATACTCTGTTTAGGGTATGGCCATGAATGTTGAAACACTCCATTGACAATGGTCTAGCCAGTGACAGTAGTGACATGTGTGACCAAAAGGCATTAGAAACGAATCCGACGATGGACTCCTAACCAAAGCTAATGGTTACCATTTCCTCCACGTAAAAGAATGGAGCAAGGAGACAACATTTTTATTTAAAGGCACAGCATTACATACATACACACATACATACATACATACATATCTATACTCGAGTCATTATCAAGTTGAAGCATTGACAAAGTTCTGCTTCCAGTGTGCTCTATCTTTCATTAGTTCAACGAGGTCCTTGTTGTCATATAGACCAGTCTATGATAAAATTAAGTTCTTTAGCGTGAGGTATGGGCGTCTTCTTCTCCTGTTTGCTTCTGGGAACGAAAAGGGCAGTGTACTGGTTGGTTGGTGTCGAATAACATGTCCAGCAAGGCTTAACCGGCGTCGCCTGACTTCAGTTGAAATAGTTTGAAGGGTCCCATACAGTTCTTTGTTTGTTGTGTGTTCCCACCAAGGTGTTGTATACAACACGTAGCATTCTGGTGAAGGAACCATCCAGTTTCCTGGTCTGAGCACAGTATTAAGGCAAGAAGTGTGATTTGATACGTAAAGATTCCTAACCGGGAAACGACATTGTCGCTTCTTTATCCTACAGTCTGCCACAGCCAGCTCAGACGGAGTGGTCCTGACCTCTGTGCCCCCCAGTATTGAGCACGCCTATGTCACGGTTGTTATCGAGCCCGTGACTCAGTACGCACCCAGGAACCACTACCAGTACTCCCCGGACAGACTGCACATCGCCTGGGGAGGGTTTGTGGACCCGTCCGGTATCCAGTACTACGAGGTAAAGTTCTGCTTCAGACGTATAATAATAATTGTACAGTAATTGCCCAACCGAGCTGAGCACATTTCACAACAATTGAAAACATAGATACAAATTAAAGTATCACAAATCTTGTCTAAGACAGAAGTTCGGCTTCTTCTCGCTTCTTGGTAATAGTGAAAATTTAGGACTGTATGGGTTTAGCTATGGTTGGTTTGTCAAAACGCACGAGGAATATAAACTTGTCAGTGCTACTCATGTATCTAAAATGAGGGAATCTAGTTTCTATGTAATTAAATAGAATACTTTTATCACTGGCATATCATCTGCTGTATTTGCAGCCAGTTGGTACCCAATATTTTGGTAATGAGACTGATTAACGTGGTTGAGGCGCCTCCTCGAGCACAGTACCCCCATTTTACATCCTTACCGAAAGACAAATTCGTGAATTTCTGGTCGGGCTACAGTATTCAGTATTCCTTGGTGGTCTCCCATCCAAGTACGTCCGAGATCAAGAGGATCGGGTTTATCAACGCGCCACAAGGCATATACATTTACTTTGATTTACAGGAGGTAAACCATGAGGTAAAATTTATTAGAAATATCATTTTCAATCAAGAAGTGATATAGTAAGTGTCAAATTGTGACGTCTCACCTTCACCAACGACATTTTATTCATTAAAATATCTCGGTAGAAACTGTCACCCTCTACATCATGATGCTTTATCGTGATCTGCATGTATTCAAACAAAAATATGAAATCTTACAGTACTTACTTACAGTACAACTAAACAGACATATATAGATATCTACAGGTATGAATAAGTCAGCATATAGGAACTTATGCTTTGCGAGCTAAGGCTGTTCTATTTTGTAAATAACAAAGCTATTAGAGTACACCGCTATTTCATCATCTTCGGTACTGCTTATTTTTACTTAATGGTCACCACGTATCAAGACCTGAAGACCACTCAAGGTTACGGGTTACACGATTGTAACTGTAACAGCACCTCTTCGCCCTAGGTCAGAAACATCATGATTGAGACCAGACCAATTGCTCACTATGAGTGGGGACTAACTAACCAAATAGACGAAGCAGGGGTTACGAGGGCTGCTCGGGAGATTCCCTACCCTATTTTGGCCGGAATGGTTTGGTCCGCTCACACCGCACCATCGCACATGTGTCGGGTTCTTTAACATGCTTGGGGTGTTGCTCTCCCCAAACACGGGACCTCCATTTAACGTCTTATCCGAGGGACGGCCTTAGCTGAAGCAAGGTACTCATTTTACCTGAGTAAAGTGAGGAAAGTCGTTCAAAGTGACTTCCCCAAGGGCTTACACGGTAACACGGCAGCCGGATTCGGACCCGAGACCTCTCGGCCCTCAGCCGATCACGCTGCCGCTGCGCTACGCGGTCCCACGTAGTGTACTATTTATCATCATAATCCTCATATCATCTCTTCAGTACATGGTCGAGGGTCCAGACTTCACCTCAGCATGGCAGGAGGTGTCCTGGACAGGAGAGCACACGGCGACCCTAACTGACCTGCAGCTCGTTCCCGGGGCCACCTACATCGTCAGTGTCCGGTCTGTGAACTTCCTGGGGATGCAGAGTGACTCTGTCTCCACGGAGATCAACATCGCACTACAGGGGAGGCCTTCTGTCAACCGTAAGTTTAATCTTATCATCACATAAAGATATAAGAAAGAGAACTTTACTTTCTGGTCATAAAATGAAAATGTGTAGAGGACGTCAAGAAAGCCGATACCAACATTTATTGTAGAACTTAGGAAATTCAATCATTATTTCAATGTTACCAGATTCCATCACACCAAGCACAATTCCTATTATAAAATCGAGTTGAATGGGGACTAATTTTATGACAAGAGGCCATCCATCTGCTATGTTTTGCCACCGGAGATCACCGCGTCATCACTAGCAATGTTTCCATTGGTAGAAAGATCTGAAAATCATATCGAACCAAATGTGTGTGACACAACAGATATAGTACGCTATGTGCAAAATGTAGCCATGCAAACTTCATACAACAATACAATGGACATTTTTTTCAGGTCACCTGCAAATATCGTGGGAAGAGCAAGGCAAGATGCTGATCAACTGGGAGGGTGCCTTCGGCTCCTTGAATGCTGGTACGTTGTGAGCATATTCAAGAGCATCTTCCTTCCATTGTCTTGTGTCTTTCAGTGCTTCGTTTGTTTACCTCAGATATACGCATTGTGTTGTGCTGCCCACAACAGCCTATGTAACTAGTAGGGTTTAATGTTATATAGAAAACTATCAATGATAACTTGTAATTTGTGGTCTTCTAAATCATGATTGATGCCATGCTATCTGATGTTTTCTAGATTCATCATTATCATCGGTCTACGTGATCACACATGTTCGCACATGTTTACACACGACTGTCGGACTGAGTTATACCGCCCCTTACGAGATGACAAACCCTTTCGCTGGCTTATTACAAGACAGGGATGCGCCAGGTCTCCTGTCCGGGTGAATGATGTAAATCACCCTGTGACTGATACGAGACAGAGGTTAGCCAGGCCTCCATCCGGGTGATTTGAAATGAATCACCAACTCCCGATAGAAGGATTTGCATCAACACACTGCACCATCGCACGTGTGGGGGTTCTTTAACGTGCATGGGTCGTGGCTCTCCCCATACACGGGACCTGCATTTAACGTCCTATCCGAGGGACGTCCAGTCCGTATATCCGTCTATAATAATACTTGAACTGTTTTTTATTTAGATCTGTACTACGAGGTGTCGGTGGGTCTGGTGGAAGGTGGCAGTAAGGCCGGACTCTGGTACGAGACAAAGCAGACCAACATGACTGTGTCCAGTCTAGATCAGACAAAGGTACACTGCATTTATATCTTCAAGGTTTTCTTGCTGAAGGCCATATCAAAGGAATATACATATTTAGAATACAACCGACATCTTCGACCAGAAATAACACATCTAGTTACTGTAAATGCAGAAATGTTCGGGGTGGATTAATATTCGCGGTTTTCGCTGTGACCACTTTACCGCGAACTTAAATCCACAGCGAACCGCGAAATTAAATCCCCGCTAACTTTTACAGTATTAATTTAGTGATATTGACAAGTTAAAAAGCTTAGTGAATGGAAAAGTAAGGAAGCTTGGAAAATAGATTATACGAGTTTACGACGGTAGAACTCTGCTATTTATTTGGTTTCAGTAGCCCTTGTATCGTTTAAAGAGAATAATCACTGAAGGTGTATCTTTCATTGCTGTTTTAGGAGTACCACATCACTGTCAATGCCATCAACAGCGCTGGCATGTACATCACTATCAAGGGCCATCTGCAAGGATGAGGCGGCAATGCAGTCTTAGTCACTAGTGCAACCTAGAGCTAAGGGCACAACCCGCCGTACGTGCAATTTGTCCGTGCGTATTTTTGGGGGGCCACGTCCGCCACGTATTTTTGAAAACGTTCAGGCTGTACAGGGCAGGCGCGTGGGGGGGGGGGGGGGCAATCTGCAGCCCGATGGCACACAAAGTTACGCCTGCACGTAAAGTTCTACGTTGTGTCTGCATGCTCCCAAATTCGTCGGATTCCCTACGAGTTCGTACGGAGGTGGTACGTACCACTTACGGATCCCAAAAGATTGCCCACGTTTTGACACATAAACAGCACGTATTTGCACGTACGGTGGGTTGTGCCCTTAGCTTAAGGCTTTAGGAAAACATTAACCAGAGTGTGCTGTGTTTTTGTTAGCATTGTGCATACTCATTTATGATACATGCAATGTATACCCAAGGACTTGCCTTTTTAGCTACACATCGTTTTAACCTTACTCATTTGCTTGGAGGTTATGTATTGTGACCAGGACAACGGAAGACTGGATGTTATCCCGATGATTGACACTTGTCTGTCTGAAGACGCAGCGCTCCCTTCTTATGAAGGCTCTTGAAGACTTGAAACTCGACCGGCATGTCGTGACCAAAGTACGTCGTGGCGAATGGTCGCGGATCGTAATAATGGTAATTAACAATGCGACCATACCTAAAAACATAGCAAGAAAAAAAGAAAAGTTATAACTTGAAAGTTCATCTCTGTTGGTAGAAGTCATTATTGAACTAGTTTAACTGTAATGTCCAACACACCCAAATTTTCGACAGAACAGCACCAGTCTTTGTCAAGGAATGAACATTCCAATGCTGTCGTGACGTCACGTTATGCCGATAGAACACGTGACTCAGTAAGCAGTGGGTCATAGGTTGCAGGAAGTATATGGCGTTCAATTTTTGTGTTGAATATTACAGTTTAACTAGTTCATTATGAAAATTTATAAATTGACGAATTTCAGATATTTACTGTACGTATGTAAGTATGGCAGCAGGTGTGGGTAAACAAATTTTGAATCTATTCTTCTTGTATGTGTATACTGTAAGTTTGGAGTGTATTGTGTGCATTAGAAGAAAAACAAAGCCTATCAACATTTTCAATGTACTATGAATAATAAAACTGCGAGCGAAAATTTTGTCCAAGCTGTGACCTTTAATGTGGAGAATAGACATCAGAAAATAAAGCAAAATGACATTTTTTCTTTCCCAAATAACGCCATACAGACTTAATTATATAATTAGATGACATCCTCTAGACACCCGAAAACTGATGTTAGCATGGGAGAAAACTAAACAGAAAAATATTACAAAATCTTAGTGGTCAGGAGGGTATAACAAAAGGACTGACATAACACGGTGTACCAAACAGATGCCATCCATATACTAGTAATCAAGTCAAGCCGAATGAAAGCAAAATTACAGTTAGTGCCAAATCCCTTGAAATAGAGAAAGGGTGATAAAAGAAGTTACCTGTGTGCAAAAGAACTCATAAACACTGATCGTCAAACACGGTGAAAGACAAAACACATTGTTCTTTCTACAATCACGAATGAAAAGAGATCTTTAAAGAGGCCATTCAATCCTATCATGAAGTCTGTCTACAGACTCCTTATATTACAGAATTTATACGTTATAGAAAAGGAGGGATCATTTGTCTTCCACTGTCTCAGAAAAGAAGTAGAATTTAGACCAAGCTTTCACATTAGTCTAGACGCCTGTCACCAGAGACATGACATTGTATACATTTTGTTCTACACTATTTGTTTGCATGCCCTCTTTCGTGTTACCTGCAATTACGCGGTTATGAATTTACAATAGACTATCATCAGTATAAACAGCCTACCTGTCAATATCAAAAGGGTACATGCCATAGAGGTGAACCTCGTCACACAGACTGACAGCAAAGGTGTACATCCACAAGCCAGAGGAAGGGCGGGCAACCCTGTACTCTGTAGACTTCCAGTACCTGAAAAAGAGCAACAGTCAGCACTTTGGAAGAACGAATAGTCTATGGTCGCATATTTTTGTGTCGGAAATGACATGTTGTTTTACATCTCTCGGACATAAAACCACAGCGAAAGTTTCTGCATTTACAGTATTTCACAAGAAAAGTCGGAACGGTGGAAGATAAGTCTAGCGAAAACAAATGGAAAAAAATCTAAAGTTACCGTATCTTGATATTAGGTGAAAGTTTGTGATATGTGAACATTTGAGTTCATAGGATTTTTCATTAAGCAGTGACTACTTTATAAAGGTAAACACACGTACATGTACCTCCAAGTTTTCGATGGCTATCAGTACATCTTGATTACGGAGAGACCCAGTTCTTGCGAGACTTGCGAGAACTAGGTCGAGACTTCTGTTTACCTTTAAAAAGTAGTCACTGCTTGATGAAAAATCCTATTAACTGTCTGGGTACGTACATGACTAATGAATCTCTTCAAGGTGAACATTTAGGAAGCAAATGTGAAATCGAATTCCTCACCCTGCTATCCATTTCTCCATGTCTGGACTTGGGTACGCTGTTCGCACGTTGATATTGTGTTCTACGATGATGTCGTTTGTCCACTGCACATGTTCGTTTTCCCACGTTGCAACAAAAGCAGATATGAACAAAATCCCCCCTTCTAAACGACGGAGTCTCTTGATAAACCGTTCCTTCAGCTTCGGCTCCACAAAATCCTTGTAATAAGTAAATATCACGGAGGGGTTCATGGTGGTGAAGTTGGACTTGGTGCCCACGTCTTTCTCGTGGCCTTCCAGCTCGGGTAGGTTGCACCGGAACACAAAGTCATGAGTGTCGATCTCCCTACCGCACCCGGAGTGGAGAAGAATTCCTGAGTTCCCCACCACTGCGCACTTGCGGAAGTGTTTATTCTCCAGCGGTGGCCGGGAGGGCAGCATGTTGTGGAAGCTCTGGGACACCGTCACTGACGAGTGCGAGAAAATTCGGCTTTGTAGGAACCACATGCGATCGCCTGGCTTCACCTGGTACTTGAGAAGGGAGATGTTGCCTGTGGGGTCAAAGAACCGCTTCACCTTCTCCCTGAAGACAAGATTAACATCAATTTACTGTTAACTTGGTGACTTTCACAGAGAACCAACTGCTAAAACTTCCTTATCACAGATATTTGATACTAACATCTGAGACAGTACACTTTGCTATCACTGTTAAGATTGGTGCCGATGTCGACGCGAATCGACAACAGTGCCTGTGTCGATTCATTCTGACCAATCAGAAGGAGCGATACACGCCGTGCTGGTCGGAACCTATGTGTTATGGCGTCAAAACCAACGTAGAACGGGGCCTTCTGATTGTTCCGCAGCGCATGATAATAAAATGATTAAGAATGGCATGAAAGCGTTTCCCTTACTGCATGTCTTTGATGACAGTCTCGTTTCTCTTCCAGCTCTTGGTGTCAGTTAGGGCACTGCAGCTGTTATTCTTAGCTCCACTCTGTAATCTGTAAAAATGAAACCAACAATGAAGTCAATTATCAGCCATAGAACAAGGTTACTCTAGATGTCTTACGTTCGAAGGGATTCAAGTTCGGGGTAGGAAAAAAATGTTTGCTGTGATTTTAATGTTGTGGGGTAGACTATAGTAAAGAAGAATTCGCGAAAAGTGCAAACATTAAATCATCAACTTAATGACCAAGTGATCATCGTTCGCGAAACCAAACTGGGAGAGAGAGAAAGGGGAAGAGAGAGAGAGAGTAAGCAACCTTTACGTGAAATTGTCAGCGAGTTGCCTAACTCAAACACGCTCAGATCTGTCCCTGGTGCTGATTTCCGTACACAAATATGCCTGTCCCTGGTGCTGATTTCTGTCCACTTAAAATTGGCATTTACCTCTCCCTGTTCTTTATGGTTCTCAATTTGCACAATTCTATCCCTCTGAGTGAATATTACCAGCAAAAATGAATGCTTCATCAGCCCATTATGCAATTTAGTCATTATGCTCCATAAAATCATATTAGTTGGGAGCAGCACTTTCTCACATGATATTACCTTGCAAAGCGATTTTTTGTTTTTTCCTGCTTTTAATCATCATTCACGTCATTTTTTTTAGAAATATGAAGATACATATAAAAATCAGGACCAATAGGGCAAAAGGAGCTGTAAATTGAAACCATGCAGATTCAGCTTGCCCGTCTGAAGACATGAATAGCTCAGCATTATCATTTAAAGGCCACAACAAGTAAATTTTACGGATGACATCAGCGCGCTCATTAATTTTCGCCTGATTTCAGAGAGAAAAAAACAAGGTTGTTTTCCTCTTAGGGGTTGTCAGATAGACTAAAATAGGCAAACATGTTGTGTTGTAGCCTAATGATTATACAAGTAGAAAATGCACTTGGGAGGTAGCCATGACTATAGTTACAGAAGTGAAACTTGTTGGATAGTTATAAAAGTGCAACCAATATGGAAGTCATGAATGTAGTTGTCAACTTGGCAAGGGATAAAGTGTACCACACTAGTATCACTTTTACTAAACTAGTTCACATAAATGCTTTTGTTTATAGTTGTGATGCCACATTTTGCTACTTCAAATCTTGTTACGGCGTTTATGGTGTCTATTCTAAAAATTTAGCCATCTTGTTTTTTTTACCCATCTTTTTTTTTGCGCTATCTTATTATTTTTGCATTCTGCATAGGATGCCATCCATAAAATCTACTTGCTGTAGCCTAATGAGGAAATTCAGACACATAACTCTTCTCAAAGTCAAGCAAATACATAGAAATGCAATTGAAATCCTTACCTGTAACACTCCAATGTTTTCAACAGCGCTTTGTCGCGTACTAACGTCCACTGCTGTTGTACGACAAACACTACCATTGGAAACAGCCCAAGGAACATCAGTACCAAGAAGCCCATCCTCTTCCTACCCACTGAGCCACGGAAAATCCCTCTTGTACCGTTGCATGCCATTTTTGCAGACATTCCTCTGTAGCCTTCTTTAAGCTAAGGGCACAACCCGCCGTACGCACAGTGTCGTACGTGCAATTTGTCTGCACCGTTTGGGTTTTTTTGGGGGGGGGGGCACGTCGACGTCCGCCACGTATTACTGAAAACGTTCAGACTGTACAGGGCACGCGCGTCGCAGGTACCAGGCACGTACGGGGGGCTAATCCACAGTCCGATGGCACACAAAGTTTTGCCTGCACGTTAAGTTCTACGGCGTGTCTGCGTGCTCCAAAATCCGTCGGAATTTCTACGAGTTCGTACGGAGGAGGTACTTGCTACTTACGTAGACAGCACGTATTTGCACGCACGGCGGGATATACCCTTAGCTTGAGCAACTCAGTATAATCAAGGTGACATGGAGTGACCAAACTCTGAGCTGAAGAATATACTGCCGTCGTTTTTTCGCAGTTACATCATCTGTACAAGGAAACAAAAAATCTTGGTCATTGGAAGTCTAAGGTATTCTAGGAATAAAGTGACCGGTTTGCAGTCAAAAGAATAGTAATGACATCTACATTAACCTGCATACATATGGTGTATGTATTTTCTAACCCAATTCTTCATAGTTTCCTAAATTTGCCTGACATCATTATTAGCACTCAGATGCGACTTATCAATAAGAATTACCATTTTACCCCTTGGCCAACATTAAAAACTAACAAGCCCTGTCATAATAGATATGCTACTACAATAACAAAAGCTGCGCATTAAAACATGTTGAAATCCATCGATTATTCCGTTGGGCTACATTTAAGATTATGCTTGCATATACTTTATCCTTAAAATAATCAATGGGATTCACAACTAGAGTTCCACGAACACGTACCTTCGCTAAATAAACAATGGTTATTATGCAAAATACTGTTAGCAGCTACGAGGGGTGATCAATAAGTCCTCGGCCTCATCCAAAAATAATAAGCACAACTCATATTTCGAAGCACAACATCATAGTATGAAGCCTTTTATCAATATCCTCCAAAATTTCAAATCATTGCAGTCATTACTTTCCAGGCATTCGATTTTTTTTATCAGAAGGTAAGTGGAGAGAAAAACAAGGGTGAATTGTGATCAGACATGTGTGGGTCGAGTTCCCCATTCCGGAAAGTCGTTGTCATTAACAAAATACATTGTCAAAATGTTTGATAATGATTCTCTTCCTACTTCAATCAGAAAGAAGTGGGTGTCTGATTCCAGCAGCGCAAGTTGACGCGCACACCTCAGGTCGCAGCTCAATTGTCCACGTTTTTTTCCTTCTCCCTTACCTAACGTTACTGGGTGTCGCCTGCAAAGTAATGACAACAATAATTTGAATTTTTGTACACATGCATATAAGACTTCATACCTGACATCTATACCTTCAAAATCTGAGTTGTGCTCATTATTTCTGATTGAGGCCGAGGACTTATTGATCCCCCCTCCTACACACCTTGGCACAACTGACAACATAACATTTTTGCGAAAGGGATTACGCTAAATGCAAAAGCATGAATAACTAGCTTATCTACAAGAAAAAAATCATGATGACTTTTAAACCTTCTTTGTTTTGTCATTCTCAAAATATGACCAACACTGACGTTTAAGCCTTCAGCTGGAAGAACTACCTGACAGTGTGTAATACTACACCACTAATGTCTGATTTAACTCAGTTTTCCAGAATTGTGACCAACAGCTGTGTCTTGTAATAGGTCAATGCGCAGATGAAATACTAGCTATTGCGATTGACACAGGTAAGCTCTCATGACCTCATCGTACGATGCACTACGCGCTTTGTGACCACGGCTTTGTATATTTAAACCATTGCTTCCGATTCTCCCCCGACTTACGACGCACAGCGCTCATACCGCGCATCGCAAGGAATCGCAAGGAATCGTACGCGCTTTGTGACCGGGGCTTAACTTAACGCCCTTCTCAGCGTCATACGTAATAAATCCATAATACCCATCCCCACATATTCACACATCAAATGCGTCGAGATCTCACATCCCACCGACGGCTTCGACGTAAGGGTGCGGTCACATAGGTCGTGAGATCGTCGTACGATCGCTAACTTCGGGCATTTTGATTTAATCATGTACGTCTCCTGCAAAGTTCAACTGTCTGGGTCAAGGTGTCAAGGAAATTATTTCTGAACCAGTACGGTAGGATGATCCAACAAGAGCATTGGCAGTTCGAGTTAGTACCCGCCATATACAAACAAGACTTTAGGTCTTATTCATGTATTACTAAAGAGTACCTAACCCAATAGCAAACGACTGCATGAGCCTGTGTTTGCAGCGGGCGGAGATTCCATTTTATCCATCCCAACTAAGCTTGAATAATGATGTCCACAACGAAACACTCGTACATACACAGCCCACTGCAGTACCGCAGGAAAACGGCAGGTAAACCCATTTTCGAACTGGACATTCCTGGTACTTCTCAAGTCCACACCTTATCAAGTTATGCCGATCACATACATGCGTACCCACACTATAGCCACTACATCATGGCACAACTGAAAACATAACCATCTTGGCAAAGGTGAAAAAGGAAGGGAATAAAAGAAAATGAACAGGAAAGAAAGAAAAAACTTAGCCCGACACAGTGATGCAAAGATATTTCCACAACCTGATTAATATGTTTATATGATGTGTTTACTTGACCTACCTTTGTAAAGCAGTTTGTTTTCGTAACTTAGATGCGTCTACTAAGTGTCTCTGAAAAATCGCTCTTACCCTAAAATTCAGGGGGTTTGTAAGCTTTTTTCATTGATTATGCAAAAAAAGCACCTGATTTATAACATCATTAAAATTTCATGAAATAAATCATCACACAACGTATGTACATACCAAATACCATGACAATCCATGTACCTTTTCCTAAGTTATTCTGTCAAAAAGTCTACAACAAAATCAGCCCCAGCAGCTCAAAACAAGCCGCTAGGAGGCCCAAACCTACACTACTACTCACTAAATCATGAACCTGGCATTTGCAGAAAAATTTGACCTCCAACTTTAAATCTCCGCTGCAGAACCACAACTCGCCGATAGGAGGCCAATTATTGAACTTGACCTTCCCTTTAGCCACTTACTCACCAAATATCATGGAAACCCGTCCACAACATATTTAGTTATGTTATTTACAGGCAAACGTACTTACGAACAAAGCTCCCTGCATGTCATGCAGGCCGTAGGAATACGCCAGGTGAACCATTTTCGAACTTGACCTTCTCTACACACCTAGCAAATATCAAGATCCATTTACAAATTCTCAAGTTATATTGTTTATAGACAGAAGCTCAAAAATACAAAGCATGCTGCAGTACCGTATGAAAACGCCTGTGCTAGTAAAACAAAACTTATGACTTTTCCTACAATAATGTTGGTAACTCGATTTTTCGTGTTGCCATGGCAACGGGTTTCTGAAAGGCATATCTTACAACAATCACTTATTTTGGTTTAAACAATAGGATTTTAAGATTTTCTTGCTAAACTTAACTTCTTTTCTAATAGCTGTTTCCAAAACGATCGCTATGTCTCAAATCATTATCTACACTCTTATATCACTGCAATATGTCGATAATTCTTTTTACTATTTTTTTTTAAGTGTACCATTGGTTTTACTACTTTCTGTAACAGTGACCCAAGCTGATAACAAGAGGAGCACAGACTCTGCTGGGAAGGGCACACAGACTAGAAATTTTCCATATAGGTGGTGTTGTATCCAAAAAAACGTCAGTATCTAGAACCCGTCGTAGTTGTTTTCCGTGTAGCGACACATTCTAGTTATACGTGTTTAATAGCATCCAGATGGTGTCCCTTTGCCATACAATGCCCGGTCCACATCCTGGATATCCAGTACACGGCCTGAACAGGAGGACACGTCCTGAATATCCAGAACACGGCCCAAACAGCCCTGACCGCGTCCTGGATATCCAGAACACGGCCCAAGCAGCCCTGACCGCGTCCTGGATATCCAGAACACGGCCCAAGCATACCTAGGCCTGGCCGTGTCCTGGATATCCAGAACATGGCACAAGCAGACCTGTCCGTGTCCTGGATATCCAGAACATGGCACAAGCAGACCTGGCCGTGTCCTGGATATCCAGAACATGGCACAAGCAGACCTGGCCGTGTCCTGGATATCCAGAACATGGCACAAGCAGACCTGGCCGTGTCCTGGATATCCAGAACATGGCACAAGCAGACCTGGCCGTGTCCTGGATATCCAGAACATGGCACAAGCAGACCTGGCCGTGTCCTGGATATCCAGAACATGGCACAAGCAGACCTGTCCGTGTCCTGGATATCCAGAACATGGCACAAGCAGACCTGTCCGTGTCCTGGATATCCAGAACATGGCACAAGCAGACCTGGCCGTGTCCTGGATATCCAGAACATGGCACAAGCAGACCTGGCCGTGTCCTGGATATCCAGAACATGGCACAAGCAGACCTGGCCGTGTCCTGGATATCCAGAACATGGCACAAGCAGACCTGGCCGTGTCCTGGATATCCAGAACATGGCACAAGCAGACCTGTCCGTGTCCTGGATATCCAGAACATGGCACAAGCAGACCTGGCCGTGTCCTGGATATCCAGAACATGGCACAAGCAGACCTGGCCGTGTCCTGGCCCGGCCTCTGAAACGGCTTCATTTGGATAGAACGCGTGGATTTACTGAATAAAATTTGATGTAAGAAAATAATGCTTTTCACACGTGACATGAACGGAATGAATATTTTCGTAGCCCGGGGCGATGTCTCCTAATTTATGGGGATGGCAGCGGTTACTTCCGGGTTAGATATTTGTTATCGTATAAACATATACATAGGTAGGTCGCCGGCTTTGAGGACAAATTCTGGGTGTTTCACTGTTTAAATTTCCTCTTTCCTTTGTTTTTATCCCAATCTAGGGTCCCGCGGCGTCTTGCCGTCTAGAGTCTCGCAAAAGTCTCGCTAGGTCAACCCAAATATGGAAACATGGGCGTGCATAGTTAACTGTTTTCTGTCCTGTCAATAACCATGATTGACGGCACCGGACGTACGAATCCTGGATATCTAGTTTACGTACGTTTTTGGACGAATCCTGGGGGCCGCCGAAATCTGGATACACTAGGTGTTTTCAGCGAATGAAATCGCGTTATGACGTCATAATTAAAATTACAGAAAACATATAGCTGCAAGATTACATCATTCGCTCGCTAAAAAAATTAAGTGATCATAGACCAAGCCGTTGTAAAATGATGACCACAACAATCCAAGAAAATGGCCTGTGTCACAGCGATCTCGCCCCCACCCCCAATCGCTAAAGGGGGGGGGGGGGGGGGGAGGTAGGGGAGCGAGATCACTAGCCGGGGAGGGCGAGATCGCTAGTGATTTCGCCGGGGGTGGGGGGTGGGGGGTGTTGGGGTGGCAGATCGCTATTGATTTCGCTGGGGGTCGCTGTGACACCGGTCTACTCTAGGTGGTGTTCAACAACTTCACAATATCACTCTATCGTTCTAAAATGTTGTGAGTCATGAAATACAGTAAAAAATTTATTAATGGGTCGGTGAGCTGGGAACAAAACAATTCACATATCCTTGGGTGTCATGCATCAATGGCTCACCACAAAGGACAAACATTTTCCAACAGTGAAATAAAAACACAATTAGGAAAATTAGGCTTACTTTTATGGGGCAATAACCGAAATCTACCATTTGTATAATGTTACGAATATCTGTAAATATTTCTAGATGTGGAATAATCACATAGATACCTGAAAATTATTCCAAAGAAAGAGATTTTTGTACGGCCATTTTCAAAATATTTCCAAAATACAGAAATGAATCAAAATAGATTCAAATATTCATACTCAATTTTTACATAATTTCAAAATATTGTGGCTTGGATATTCTTTTATTCAAATTTAATTTTAGTCAAACTTGTTAGAATAGTTATTTGAAAACTCACTTGGTGACTTAGAATTTTACACGACATGTGGGCACATCTTTTCAACGCAAAACTGACAACGCTGCGACTCTAACGCATAGGATTTCTTTTGTGTAATAAAAAAATTGAGAAAAACTAAATCCAGCCCGTTAGAATATAAAGGTGCCGAAACTACGGTAACCATAAACATCAGTGGGTGTAACATATGCCGGTCATTAATTATTAATGCACCAGACAGAGTTCTTCAATCCGCCACACCCAAATGAGAATATGGTCACGTACTGCAAATTTTGCTAGTTCGAGGTGTCTTAAATTTGTTGGCATGTTTTGGCGACTCATGTCTCAGTTCAAAACAATGCTCGTGTGTATGTTATATACTGTTGCAATTTAAGTCAAGTAAAAGTAAAAGTATGTGTGCATGCTTTTTATTTAAGTGTGATTGTACAGTATTTTGTGACTGTGTGAATGTATGCAGGTTTGTGTGTATATAACGCTAGTTCACCTTTATTCGCTGGGTAACCTATCTCTGTTGTCTCAAAAAGGGTGGATATTTCGGAAAATCAAGTTGAAGAAGCGTGGTTTCAATTTTCAATATCTTCAAAATATGGCAGTTTGAATCTACCATCCGTCGAATTGATATCCCTAAATGTCCTGTTTTGAAACAAATCGAATAAAGGTTACCGACGCATAAAGGTTACCATATATATATATATATATATATATATATATATATATGTGTGTGTGTGTGTGTGTGTGTGTTTGTGTGTGTGTGTGTGTATGTGTGTGTGTGCTTGTTTGTGTGTGTGTGTGTTTGAATACATGTGTGTGTGCATCTGTATTTGTGTGTGTGATTGAATGTAAGCATATGTGTATATGTCTCTGTGTTTGTGTGTGTGCGTTTGTGTGTGTGCGTTTGTGTGCGCGTGTGTATGTATGTGTGTGCGTGTGAGCGTGTGTCTGAGTTTGCACGCATGTGTGCACGCGCGCGCGTGTGTGTATGAGTGTGTGTGTTTGTGTAAATTTGTGTGTACACGTAGGTGTAAGTGTATGTGTGTGGTGTGTGTCTGTGTGTGTGTGTGTGTGTGTGTGTGTGTGTGTGTGTACATGTGTGTGTGTGTGTGTACGGTAAACATTTTTTAATGTGCTGTTTCCCTAAAACTAAATCATTTTTCGTCTATCGTATGTTGCTTACCTTGCTCAGCACTGGACAAGCAGGTGAAGAACACCACAAGTTAGAATAAACACCAGTCGTATAGCAGCCATGTTCTTCCAGTCTGTTTTTCAGCAAAACATTGCCGGTACACAGAAATGTTGAAATGCGGCGCTCCTTCCCTCCACACCTCTCCGGTGCCACCGTCTGGTAGCACCCTACTTCTTGCTTGGTCTACCTATTACAGACCAATCCACCGCGTAGCAATTAAAACAAACATGCACTTGAAAATAATAATAAGAAAAAAAATTCCGGAAGATTCGATCTATTCTGAGAGCCAGACTATTTCCCAAAAGCTGACTTGTTCCCCATAGTCACACCACCGTGTTAAGACTTGCTCAAGTACGTATGTTGCAACAGATATCCACATCGTGCATGAATAGGCATGGATGTGATGTGTCGGCAACCAAACAAACATGTACTAACAGAAACCCATAAGTCTAAGGGGAAATGATTGGTGGCAGAGGTTACAGGTGGCAAGGCTAGGTTATCATGCTCACTGACGCAGCCCGAAAGACACGTCATGATCAATCAATCAATCAATAATTTCACACGTCACAGAACCTGGAGGTCTGTACTGTCCTGTTAACAGGTACATGGACGGCACGTCTTAAGCTGCCAAATGTTGTCTTCATGAATTGATATGAACGCGCTGCCGACTGTGCCAGGCGATCTCACACAAGTTAACCATGATATTACACACATAATAGTACAGAGACACAACAACACACGGATCCTGTGCCATTCGGCAACTTTTAATATTTTCCAACAAATGATTGATAAGTCTGGTGGAGACTGCCAAGTTGCTATGGTAACGCTACTGTGACGTACAGGTAGGAGTCGTCATGAATTATTTAAACGTTGGCTCTAATAACGCCATTAACAGAATTGGTTTTACCGTCCGCAAATTTGCTTCCTCTTACTGCATTAAAATGTTGGAGCCCGTTGAAGGGGAAACTGATAGAAATATTCTTGTTTCGTTTGGGCTGCCGCCCTCATCGTGTTGAGGATACTAATGAATGCTCTAGCATTGTTGACAGGACGTTGCTATGGTAACTATGGCTACGTTGCTTTGGTAACGTTACGCTATTGTGACGTACGTGTAGGAGTCTTCATGAATTATTCAAACGTTGACTCTACTTCCATTAGCTATATTGTTTTGACCGCCCCAAAAGTTGGTTATCTTTTTCTGTATAGAAATGTCGGTGCCCGCTGAACCATAAGCTGACAAAAGGTGACTACTGGCAGCTTTGCCATTGTAGGAAGGTCCTACCTGAGTGTCTGTACACTAATTACGCACAGTAGGTGTCATCAGGACAATATAATCACACCATGACAGCTCCCCTTTAAGACTGCTACTTCAAACCCTCGTCCTTTCCTCTTCGCGTTCCAGGCATCACTATGCCAACTTGCTCACTGTGCCTTAAACATAACCCTGCTGATGCTCTGTAAAAAAAAAAACAATTCCTCTTTTATACCAAGAAAAAACTGCACACGCAGCGGACTGTCTCAGTTTTGAATGCGAAGGCACGCAGAAATAATATCAAATGACAAGGACAAGTATCGGTTCAGAGACAAGTATCGGTTCAGAGTACGACAGATGAATTGTCATCACATCCCCTGAACACCAAGATCTGACGGAAAGAGAGCGTTATCGTCAAAAATCTTTTACCAAAAGCCGACAACCAGCCAAGGAGGGAGGGCGACGCAGAAACAACAAAGGACCCTCAACACGTACCATCCTTTAGACGGACCAAACAAGCCCCGACTACAAACCCAGCAATACGTCAACGTACCTCAGAGCAGGTTCGAACACTTATACTTACTATTTTGTAATCATCGTGGGCCAACGTAGCCCCTGAAACAGGAGATCGAACAAGTTTGTCCTTTGTTTACCTGACGCCGGGGAGGTTACTCCAGGTCAGACCCGACAGAAATGTTCTTGAACCGCATACTCTCGTACACTTCAAGCACTATTCGTGCTCTTCGGACAAACATTAAACCCACTCCTCTGGTTAAACGAGCTATCTTCGATTGTGGCATAAACAAATACCACCGCCGTCCTAGAGGATGCAGAGGGGGAAAGAACCTTACCCGCCATAACCCCACACTTACTGATACATCTATCGCACCACCTGCCACGTACGAAGTAGAGAACAGGGATCGATGGATTAACCTCACGAATAATGACAAATGCCCTCCCGATAGACACAAAGATAAGAAACTGGAACTGTGGTACACGAACATCCGGGGCCTCAGAGCAAAAAGAGAGCATCTAAGTGTGCGACTAGCAGAATCAAACACCAAACCAGATATTATTATGGTCACCGAATCTAAGCTCGACTCTTCAATATTAGACAATAGTCCTGACATCAACATCGATGGGTACTTAATTGAGCGAAAGGATCGAAACACTGGAAAGGACTGGGGTGGGTGTCTGATCTACTATAAATCTGGCATTGGACTGCACAGAAGGCATGATTTGGAACCTCCTGAACATGAATTGATGATATGCACCATCAAGCTACATACAGGTACACTTCTGCTATCACTCCTGTACAGACCACCAGGACAAAGGGTCTTAGACTGTGCGCCCATTGACTGGTACACTGAAAACCTTGACCACCTCCGCACAAAGACCAAAGCTATAGGGACAATCCTAGCCGGTGACTATAATGCACACCATAAAGAATGGTTACTAAGCAAAAAAACTGACCCACCTGAAAGGCACACACTCACCCTTTGTACCACTCATGGCCTAACTCAACTTGTCAAGGGCGCCACCCACCAAAAAGGCAATAGACTGGACCTCATCATGATTGATACACCCAACATCTGCTCGGACGTACATATAGAACCTGAAATAGGAAAGTCAGACCACTTCCTGCTAACTACGTCGATACCATGTTCTCCAGTCCTAGAGAAAACAACACCTAGGAAAATCTGGATCTACAAGAAAGCCGACTGGCATGCTCTCCGAGAGGAACTTGCCCAGACAAACTGGGATGACTTGCTTGACCCAGAAAACCCAGAACGCTCATGTACAAACGTGACAAAGGCTATCCAAGAGGTCATGAGACACCACATTCCGAGAAGAGAACTCAAGACCTTTGATGGAAAACCTGAGTGGTACAATGGTGCGTGTGAGAGAGCCCTACAGAAAAAACTGAAATCTTGGCACCAGTACAAAGCAAACGAAACCCAAGAGACACGAACCAGATACAACAAGGCCAGAAATGACTACACCTATGTCACCAGAAAAGCAATGAAAGCCCACAAAAAGAGGGTCAATGCAAAAATGACCACAGGACTTAAAAATGGAAGCAAAAGCTGGTGGTGGACGGCAAAGAGGCTGATGGGGCAAGGTGGACAATGTGATATTCCTTTACTGACTTCTGGAAACCAGACTTACATACACCCTGAGGAGAAAGCTAAGTGCTTTGCTAGCATATTCGCCGACAAATCCACCATATCACAAGAAGAAAATGAGAAAGAAGTCCCTCTGGTAACGACCAGAACCACATCCAGCCTAGAGGAAGTAACCTTCTGCCCTGATCAAGTGAACGAAGAGTTGTCTACGCTCGACACCAACAAGGCTACTGGTCCAGACTCCATACCCGCCAGAGTACTAAAACAAGCTGCACCTGAGCTAGCCGGGCCTCTAGCCAGACTCTTCCAGCTTCTACTAGACAAGCACCACATGCCGAAACAGTGGAAAATTGCTAATGTTATTCCAGTCCACAAGAAGAACAACAAACAAGATCCAAACACCTATAGACCCATCTCCCTGCTGAGCATAATCAGCAAGGTAATGGAAGCTCTCATAAACAAAGCTCTCTGGTCACACATCAATAAGAACAGACTCATAAGCAACAACCAATTTGGATTTAGGGCAGGTCACTCGACAACAGATGCGCTGACCTTTGTAAGCCAACTTCTACATGACACCAAGGACAGACGGCAAGAGAGCAGATTGATCTGCCTGGATATAAGCAGGGCTTTTGATCGAGTATGGCATAGGGGGCTCATTGCTAAACTGAACGCCATCGGTGTCAAAGGAAGCTTACTAAAATGGATTGAGGATTACCTGTCAAATAGAGAACTGAAAGTAGTAATCAGTGGGAAAACTTCCACCTCCAAAGTCATCAACGCTGGAGTTCCCCAAGGCTCCATCCTAGGCCCTCTCCTGTTCCTTATCTTCATAGACGACATCACCGAAAAGATAAGAAACACTGCCATGCTATATGCTGACGACACATCTCTTATGAACATCATAAGAAAAAGACAAGAAAGAACCCTAGCCGCCCAATCACTCAACACAGACCTCAATGGGATCCAGAATTGGGCAAAAGACTGGAATGTTCTTTTTGGGGCCACAAAGTGCAAAAGCATGATAGTAAGTAACTTGAAGGATGTCGAAGGAAACCACCCTGACCTCACCTTTATGGATACAATCCTCACTGAGGTGGAAGAAGTAGACCTGCTAGGACTTACAATCAGGAGAAATCTGACCTGGTCACACCACATAGACAAAATGTCAACTGATGCTGGAAGACGACTTGGCCTGCTAAGAAGAGTCTCCCCATACCTAAGTCCTGAACAGAGAGCTACTATTTACAAGTGCATGGTTAGGTCCTCGATGGAGTACGCCTCTACTGTGTGGATGGGCGCAAGCGCCACATCCCTTAGCTCGCTAGACGCCATACAAAGAAGAGCAAAAAGATAATCGACATGCCTCAAGACTCATTGGACAGTATTCAGATCCAGCCTCTAGAACAGCGAAGAAATGTTGGGGCCCTCTCACTCCTACACCGAATGTATCACCAAGACGCACCAACACTACTGAACAACCTTCTACCCGGGCCCTACGTACATCGCCGTGAAACACGTCTGTCAACATCCCAACACAGTGCAGCCCTAGAACCTGTCCAGTCAACCTCCTCCTGTCACAAAAGAACTTTTCTCCCAGCCACAGTTAAGCTATGGAACTGTCTACCACAAGACATTGTAAATATCAGAGACTTGAAGAACTTTAAACGAATAGTTAATGCCCACCTCACCGATATTCGCCAGCGTGATGCATTGTAAATGTCAGCACAGCTGCTAAAGATGAGGTGTGGTCACAGCATAGATAAAAAAATTTAAAAAAACTAGAAAGGCCGGTATTTGCTTAGGAGCAAATTCAGCTATTTTCACTCCGCTCTCCCTCTTTATGCAAACATGGACTCTTCCAAAATTGAATTTGAAAAAAATAAATAACATGAGAGAATGACCGGAACTACGATGCTACTATACTATTAGTACGTAGTACTGTATGGTAATCAAACTTTTATTTCTTGAACACAACACGCACACAACATGCTAGTGTTTCACACATTAATAAAGAAGGCACCGATTTACTTCAAGAAAAAAATTTTATTTCACAAACGGAAATTGTGTTGTATTTTTTTCTACAGATGCAACACGTTATGTGACCCTAAACGTTGGTATTACGTATCCACAGCAGACAATAGCGTGGTTTTCCTGCTTATTTACACAAGGCAAGGGCAGCTTAGTCACTGCACTTATTCAAGGTTGTCACAAGCATAACTAATCTTCATACAAGTAGACCTCTCCAAACAAACTGTACTACACTTTTAACTCTTTATCAAGATATGCTTATTAGCCGTTTTTAGCGAAGCGCATTAAAACAAAATCCAATTGGATATGATGTAATATGGCAGCCCTGCAATGACATTATCAGTACAAATACATATAAAGTTAATGCACATTGTATTTAGACAAAAGGATCACATTCTATCTTTATACTTAGAGGTAATCAGCTAATACATAATATTGATGAACAAAGCTAATTAGCCACTGTATGTTTGCACGACGTCTGTTTTATATATCTCAATGTTTTGTATGCTTTTTGTCTAAAAAAGGATGCAGCAATTGCAGTAATTATACGTCTGTTATAACCTTAAAGTCCCATTTATTTTCCACATAAACTAATCAGTTTATGACTATTTAATTGTTCTGATAAACTGTTTTTAGTACAGTACAGTACATTATTAAATTACACAGCATATACCATGGTGTGGTGTCTCAAATAACCTAATCATACTTCAAGCTGGTGTTTCTGTCACAGTTTCATTATGTATGTGGGAACACTTCTTGCACTTGACTTTGCTATCCTCTCCTTTGTGTCTGTTGGTGCCACCTTTGTAGCCAGTTGACTATTGTGTTCTCTGACAGGCCAGACTTCGTGGAATTAGTCGAGTTCGAGCACCCGACCAATAATGAATTTAGCACTGTCAAATTGACACCTTCTATCAAGGCACAACCTCACCGGTCTGCACAACAGTTGGTGTTTCATCTTCCTCCAGTAGAATACAATAATTAGTATTTCCTTTGTGTAATTTCATGTTCTGCCACCCAGAGTAAAAGGAAGATCCTTTTTGTTTGTTGATTAGGAAAAAAAGCCACACCTGATTACATATATTCTTGTAAAACCAACATCAATGCACAATTCACAACATAGTGTAACGTTAGTACTTGTAGATTTGCCCCTGAAGATCTGTACTATTATATACTATGGAAAAGAACTACTGCACACTTTTCACAGATAATAAACAACAGTACTGTCTCAGTCACTGCAAAGCGCAACAATATTCCATGCGTGCGCCTGCTCCTCTCCCACCGCGGCATTCTGCACGCCTAGTATCGCTTAACCCGACACTCTAAACGTGGGTAAATCAAACAAAAACTACACAATATCGACGACAAGCTACCCAAATTTGTTACTGCGTTTGTGTATTGTTGCCAATTTATAAACAGTACACATTTTCACGTACTTTCAACGGACTTCTTCCCGGCGACATATACATGTATGTACTCCCAGCCGCTAAGTTGAAAGACCCTTCCTCATTGGCTGTATCCGAGCTGACCAATCAGGTCATCGCTTCTGCTAAGTGTCGGTCGCATATTGGTTCCCTCCTAAATTCAATTAGCCACGATGCAAAGCTGCGTCACGCGCGCGGGAACGTCAATGACCATATATGGTGCAACGGACGCACGTGGGAACGTGACCATATATGGCGACACGCGCGAAATCCGGAGAACCTCGGTGAAAATATACGTAGATACCCCGCCAAATTGGCTTTTAAATCATTTTAAGTGACTTTTGGCCAAAAATAATACAGGGGTCCTTTTGATAAGTATCTCACGCAGTATCATACCAAATTTCAGGCCATCTGGACTTAATACCTGGGCACGGGAGGCAGGAATGTGCTGTATGGTCAGAAAATAACCTAAAAACATCGGATTCCATAAAATCATTGTAAAGGTATCTATCAAAAAACTTTGATTTGGTGACAATAGCGCTGAGAACATTGCCCTCACACCGTGTCATTATTCGTCATTCATGAATTTGATAACAGCAGATATTCGAACAACACCCGCATTCGCCGGACGACGTTTGCGACGCGTGTTCATGAATATTAATTATTAGAACAAGCAGGGGTGACCACCTGCACGGCCGCCACCTGGTCCTACAGGTGGCGGGAAGGTAATTACGTCATTTACCATATATGGTGAGACGCTCAGAGGCGGTGAAGACGAAAACGCAGATGAAAAAACCCGCCAACTTGGCTTATAAATCATTTTGAAGTGATTTTTAGCCAAAAATGATAACGGGGTCCTTTTAGCAAATATCTCATGCAATACCATACCAAATTTCGGGTCCCTAGGACTTAATACCTGGTCACGGGAGGCACAATTATAAAGTTTGGTCAGATTATCACCTAAAAACATCCATAAAATCATTTTAAATGAATCTATCAAAAAACAGAAAAAAACGTCCGAGGGTATTGGTCCAATGTACACTTGTGCCAAATTTCAGATCATTCGGTCTAAGAACGACGGAGAGGAATCACTTTAAAGGTCGTGACAGGAGAAAGAAAGAAAGAAAGAAGAAACATCAAGAAAACAATATTTTCACTCGAAGCGTACCTACGGTACGCGGAGTGAAAATAAAGATAGGGCGAAACCATTGCAACAACGACTCGAGTGGTGAACAACTTGAGAATCATCCATCATCATCCGGGCGTGCTGGTTACACGGACGGCCATGACTCTCTTCCTCCATCCTTCTCTATCCTCCATAGCCTTGAGCAGTTATTCAGCCGAGCAGTCAGTATCTTCACAAAGTTGATGTACATTTTTTTGCGTGGTCTACCTCTGCATGCATGACCATGTTTGGGTGTCCACAGCAGACTGATTGAGAATAGGCGAGCAAAAAAAATACAGAGAACTTCTTTGAACCTTCTTCGAGACACTTTACCTATCCGAAAATTCTAACTTTCGTTCCACGAAGGACTTAAAGGTAGACTACGGAATATTTGGAGTGACCACCAGAATTAGACCCTCCAGGCTGTAAACAACAACTTCCAGGCCTCAAGTAGGCACCCCAGGGGGTGGGGTAATGAGTTCATCACACTCCAGGCTGGCCACAGGGGAAGACACTCAATTCTTTCACTTCGCTATCAATAAGGTAAGGTTACATTCCCTTCAAAACTGCAAGTAATCTTGCAAAGATTACATTTTACAAAAACTCTGGTGAAACTGTCATCAGACACCCCGCTGTGCACACAGGAGAGTGATAAGCCAGATGTGGGCGTGTTTCCCTAGGAAGCATGGAGGTCCATGTAGGAAGATCACAGTTTGTAGACATGTTTGTGTGATGCACTGATGTTGCAACTTCTCTCACTGAGCCTCGGTATTCAATGCTAAAGGATAGATTTACCTTAGTTTGTAAAGAAATGGCAGGGAAATCTACTTTTGTATTGTCCAAATATTAGTATAGCTTTAACTCACCTGTGAGTGACTGTGTTTACTAAGAGCGCTATTTTAGTCAGGCTTTAACTCACCCTCCTGATTTTGAAAGTAAAAATTCATTTGTCTTTATCACACTTTAACAGAAATAGCGTATTCGAAGGGAATAGCCTTTGTAGCCTGGTATCCAGCCGTATTATAGCTCCCGAGTCTCTTCTGTCCTTTCCGCAAATGTTAGCGTCATGGTGTATATATCATATATGTGTATATATTTTTAGCTGTGTGGAATCAATGTATTAGATAGTGCGGTTTGATGTAATATATCACATTATTCGTGTGTATAAGATGCTCGGACTTACCAGTGTTGTACCATTGACTTTGATATGCTATGGATTTTGATTCCAATGTGTAGCAGGGTTTTTCTATGCTTGATGATGAACTGCGTCGTAAGAGGGTTCAGAATTTTTTTTCTTAGAGTGCTAATCTCACATTCACCCAGATCATCCACCTTGAGTTCACGGTCCTGTCCTTGGTGTTGATCTCTCTTTCAACCTTCACACTGATTATTCTCCTACAGACTTCACACTGGTCCTGTCCTTGGTGCTGATCTCTCTTTCAACCTTCACACTGATTATTCTCCTACTGACTTCACACACTGGTCCTGTCCTTGGTGCTGATCTCTCTTTCAACCTTCACACTGATTATTCTCCTACTGACTTCACACTGGTCCTGCCCTTGGTGCTGATCTCTCTTTCAACCTTCACACTGATTATTCTCCTACTAACTTCACACTGGTCCTGTCCTTGGTGCTGATCTCTCTTTCAACCTTCACACTGATTATTCTCCTACTGACTTCACACTGGTCCTGCCCTTGGTGTTGATCTCTCTTTCAACCTTCAACTGATTATTCTCCTACTGAATTCACACTTGTCCTGTCCTTGGTGCTGATCTCTCTTTCTACCGTCACACTGATTATTCTCCTACTGACTTCACACTGGTCCTGCCCTTGGTGCTGATCTCTCTTTCAACCTTCACACTGATTATTCTCCTACTGACTTCACACTGGTCCTGTCCTTGGTGCTGATCTCTCTTTCAACCTTCACACTGATTATTCTCCTACTGACTTCACACTGGTCCTGCCCTTGGTGTTGATCTCTCTTTCAACCTTCACACTGATTATTCTCCTACTGAATTCACACTTGTCCTGTCCTTGGTGCTGATCTCTCTTTCTACCGTCACACTGATTATTCTCCTACTGAATTCACACTTGTCCTGTCCTTGGTGCTGATCTCTCTTTCAACCTTCACACTGATTATTCTCCTACAGACTTCACACTAGTCCTGTCCCTGGTGCTGATCTCTCTTTCAACCTTCACACTGATTATTCTCCTACTGAATTCACACTTGTCCTGTCCTTGGTGCTGATCTCTCTTTCTACCGTCACACTGATTATTCTCCTACTGAATTCACACTTGTCCTGTCCTTGGTGCTGATCTCTCTTTCAACCTTCACACTGATTATTCTCCTACTGACTTCACACTAGTCCTGTCCCTGGTGCTGATCTCTCTTTCAACCTTCACACTGATTATTCTCCTACTGAATTCACACTGGCTCTGTCCTTGGTGCTGATCTCTCTTTCAACCTTCACACTGATTATTCTCCTACTGACTTCACACTGGTCCTGCCCTTGGTGCTGATCTCTCTTTCAACCTTCACACTGATTATTCTCCTACTGAATTCACACTTGTCCTGTCCTTGGTGCTGATCTCTCTTTCAACCGTCACACTGATTATTCTCCTACTGACTTCACACTAGTCCTGTCCTTGGTGCTAATCTCTCTTTCAACCTTCACACTGATTATTCTCCTACTGACTTCACACTAGTCCTGTCCCTGGTGCTGATCTCTCTTTCAACCGTCACACTGATTATTCTCTTACTGACTTCACACTGTTCCTGTCCTTGGTGCTGATCTCTCTTTCAACCTTCACACTGATTATTCTCCTACTGACTTCACACTGGTCCTGTCCTTGGTGCTGATCTTTCTTTCAACCGTCACACTGATTATTCTCCTACTGACTTCACACTGGTCCTGTCCTTGGTGCTCATCTCACACTCACACTGGTTGTCCTCTTATTGACTTCACGGTCCTATTCATGGTGTTGATCTCACTTTTACATTGATTATCCTCCTACTGTTCACACCTCGTATAGTTACAAGGCTACTACAATAAAAGACTTTAGATATCTTGCATATAGTGAACGCCATTTATTCTTGCACAGAATGAGATACATTAGAAAAAGCTTGAATTTTTCACTTAGAAACAAATACATTGCACATATAACGTTACTAAAATACAATTTGACATTTTCTGAACATGGCTCTTTCTTCCAAGAAATATAGCCATAACTCTTTTCTCAGTAGACTGAATTTTTGCAACCTAAACCCAAGAAGTTGTTGTTTTCCAACAGATCATGAATCATTGAGTCATTACTGACCAAAGGTACATAATCATCTGACTATTTGCAGAATTCCACTTGTGGTAAAATACCCAACATGTATTTTGTAAATGAATATGATACTCACTAACCCTATGTAGACCCTATCCAAGTTATACATTCCCTATATATACAGAATATTCCTCTAATCTAAAAACATGTAAAAAATACATTGTGCATATGACACAGAATCTCTTTACAGTTTCTTTACAAAAAAACACAAAACTGAAAACATGAACTTCTTCTTTTTGCAAATTGTAGGAAAAACAAATCCTGATGTAATGTATATGGCAATAATTCTGTGTTTACTTATATATATAGAAGGCATTATGAAATATCCAATACAGAATCTATCATTATTCAGGATGGTCTTTATCAGAATACATTCAACCATTTGTGGAACATGGTACTTTGGAAAGCCTTAATACATGTATTTGGACTATCAAGTAGTTGAATAAGATTATCATAAAGGAGCACTTAGTCTTGAATCAAATCCAAACAATAAATGCAACAATGTTAAAAATGATAACTTTAATATTTTATACACACACACACACTCTGACACATATGTATATCAGACAAAATGAATAAAAAAAGGCCATGCTGACTTTATTTTCTGGATGACTTCTGCTTGTGCATCAATTTTTTTCTTTCCTCCATATCAGTCCTATAAAAGCAGCTGACAAATGAGCAAATATGTGCAAATTTCAAAAAAAAATACAAATACCATCGAATATGATGAATCAATTTTAAAGCCAAACAAGAAGATGTGAAAGAACAATAAAATGAAGATTCAATTGTTCGGTATACATTATTTAGCCATTTGTTCAACCTACCTGATCACTTAGTGACCTGATCATAATGTACAATGTAACCCTAACTTTGGAGTTAGCCTTCAGGTCACACCTTGAAACAACCTTCAGGTTTTGTTGTGTGGTGACTTTTTCTACGCACACTCGCATAAGTTTGTCAGTTTAGGGGGTCCCCAGAGGATGTCATCCATACAATAAAATCAACATGGCCTAATGGTTCACCATAACTTCTATATGACCAACTGGAATGCTAAACAGATACATCTCTGATGACACCAAATGTACAATTAGCAACTAATATGTCTGTGGCTCATAAGCACAAGTTTGCCACGTAATCCACTATGTATCATTGTCAGCAAGTCTCCATCTTCTCCGTACCTCCCGCCAACCAAGTCTGGTCAGCGTAACCACGGCACCGGTCAGGAAGATGGCGGCAATCACGCCAAAGTATACGCCATAGACGACAAACTGAAATCAGGAAGTTGAAATAAAGAATTAGTGGCACAAGATAAAAATGAGTTCTTACATGCTTGTCCCATATGTATACCTGATTTCTGAGAGATGTGTTTCATATGTGAGTTCTGACAGATGTGTTTCATACCTCACAGATTTCTGACAGATGTGTCTCATATGTGAGTTCTGACATGTGTCTCATACCTGATTTCTGACAGATGTGACTCATACCTAAAATCTGACAGCAGTGTCTCATACCTGAGTTCTGACTGATGTGTCTCATACCTGGGTTCTGAGAGATGTTTCTTATACCTGAGTTCTGACAGGTGTCTCATACCTGAGTTGTGACAGTTGTGTCTCATACCTGAGTTCTGACTGATGTGTCTCATACCTGAGTTCTGACTGATGTGTCTTATACCTGAGTTCTGACTGATGTGTCTCATACCTGAGTTCTGACTGATGTGTCTCATACCTGAGTTCTGACTGATGTGTCTTATACCTGAGTTCTGACTGATGTGTCTCATACCTGAGTTCTTACTGATGTGTCTCATACCCGAGTTCTGACTGATGTGTCTCATACCTGAGTTCTGACTGATGTGTCCCATACCTGAGTTCTGGTATGTCTGTCTCATACCTAAGTCCTGAAAGGTTTGTCTCATACCTGAGTTCTGACAGGTGCATCCAGTCCCGTCTTGTCCACGAGGATTGCAGTGAGAATGGTCTGTAGCAGAAGTGCCACAAACGTGTTACAACCAAACACCAGGGCATAACGTTCAGTCGTCAGCTTCTTGGCAATCTGAAATCTGAACATTTGATGGTTGTGATTCAGGACGTGCGTTCTGTAAAACACATGTTATTACTCACCAACCCCATGCAGATCCTACCATTCCCAATATAAACATTTAAAACCCAGGGCTCGAAATACTTTTTCTGCATACCTCCACTGGAGCAGGTAACATTTAGAATTACCTGCACCTGACAAATTTTACCTGCACCACTCTGAATTTAGGATGTATGGATCATACTAAAATTGTTCAGGAACCATTGCTATTTTTTTCTTTTATACTGTATAGGTGGTAACAGCCAATGCAGCTAATAACAATCCATATATCCCTACATCATATGACATTTATGTCTAAAATCCAGTACATGGATCATTGCAGGTTAGGTGCAGGTAGACAGATTATTTCCACTTTTAATACTATAATATTATTATTGCTTTTGGCCTTGTCAAACACATTGCATTCAGCCATAAGCAAACTGACTTACATGTAGTTTGGGGGGAGTTTAGCAAAATACAGCTTTTTGATATGCCTGGAATTAGTGGACACTTTATTGTACTTAATTGTACATCACTGTGAAGTAGTATGCATTTTTTTACTTTGCAAAATCATTATCTAAAGTGCTAAAGTGCTCCTTTAACTAAAGGTGAAGCAAGTAATGGGGTATGATTCAGAGAGAGACCTACGTTGCTATAGTGATGAGAAACTGGTAAGACATCCTGAAGAAGACGTAACAGACGTAGTTGACCCAGATGTGGTATGTTGTTGCCATGACAACAAGCAGAACAGCATCCAGAGCTGACAGAACACCAAGAGTCATTTCTCCCAGGATGATCCAGTTTACATGGAGGTACCCCATGGAGAAAGAAACCATGGCCCCTGGAGTTTTAGGAAGACAAATGCAGGGGGGACATTTTTAAAGACAAAAACAGCTGCCGCAAAAAAGAAAATGTTCATAATTGCGCAACTTACTCCAATAAGATTAATTGCCCATGTTTTGGACATAAAGAGCACGTATGTGCACGTACGGCGGGTTGTGCCCTTAGCTTTAGCTTAAAGAGGAGATTTTTGTTAGACCTTAGACTTGTATTTCTACACGCTGACAGTAATGAAATAACTGAGTGAGACCTTCCAAAATGACAGACACATCATCCATAAAATAAAATATAAAGCCAAAAAAAGCTCCCTTGACTACTGACCTAAGAGAGTAGCAGCCGCTTCTATCGCCCCGTTCCACACCTCTCCATCCTGTGCGGCAGGACTGATGATGTCCCACAAGTTCTGTATGTAGTTCCCCACCTGGAAGCTGCCGCAGGTGGCCAGCGACCACCACGCCGACCACAGCAACAGGTGCCGCGAACTGTAACACACACGGAAGTCTGTCCACAAGTTACACAGTGTGGAGATAACAATGTTGTTGTCGTTTCCCGTTCCAGAAGTGTTGACTTCTGCAGTATTTAAGGTGGGATCAGGAGTTTGTGGCTGTTCAGTTGTCCTGTTGTCTGGTAACTGAACACCACTGTTGTCTGACGTGACTTCTTCCCTGATGTCATCTACATTGGTTGGTGTCGGACTCGGGGGTGAATCAAGGTCATCCTGCTGTCGGGAGTACCTGACATGGTGGGTAGAAACCAATTTAGTGAAAGTGATATCAATCCAGTTAAGCCCAATTTTTAGAACTATTGTTCCACTGGTTGTGACAGAGAGGACAGACACTATGAACAGTATTACAGGTTCATTGTACCGGTAACATTTCCTTAGCTCGTTTCAACAAGCACAATGAACAGTAAGACCAGGGCTTAACGTCCCGTCCTATTGTCTGCAACCCTTTCCAGTAGCATGCATGTCGCGTGAGGGACACAGCCAGGATCAAACTCAAGGCTTCCAGAGGCAGAGCCACTAACCACTGGACTACTCATGCTACCAGGTTACAAGTTGTAGGTATGACATCAGACTAGACAGTTGTGTTTAGCCTATTACTAAACAAATTTTATGTTTACTTAGCAGGAACAGGTTGTGGTGTCATGTTGGTGTAATAGTTAAGGTGCTTGGTTCAGAATCCTGAGGTCCTGGGTTCAGAACCCCTGACATTCTACAACAGGAAAGATACACAACTATCCTCACTCCACCCAGGTGTAAATGGGTACTACCTGACTTGAGTTGGGAAGAGAAAAGGTGGTGGGAGGAAAGCTATGAGCTCTGCCTTCCAATACTGTGTTCTAAGACACAGTACTACAAAACAAAGCACTGCCCCTATGGACTCACAAAGGCTATGGGACTACTTTCAGTTACAATTTACAGCTATAGCTTCTACTACTACTACATGTACTACTACATGTACTACACTATAATTACTACTACTACTACATAATGTAGCACTACCTAGGTATAGGCACATGGGTTCAGGTTCAGGTCCAGACCTGTACCCTCTGTGCTTTTAGATAACAACAAAAGCTTAGATATTAGATATACACACCTGTGAAAAAACATGCTTTTTCTGGCACTTGGTAGGAATATGGAGATACCGAGAGCCACGGTCACACTGGCCATGGACACGTAATTCAGGGGAAAGTACGCAGATTCTTTCCATACTGATACAACTGCCTGCAAATAAAATCAGAGACATCACAAAAAATCACAATAACAACTTAAATGCAAGCATTAACAGCTGCCCCCATTTTTGTTAGCATGAAAGTTCATCTGTGTTGGCAGAATACATTATGGAAAGTTACTAACACTTTATATCCTACACTGGAATTAAACTAAGGGGACTTACCCCAGTCTAAATTTTCAGACGACAAGGTTGACGAAGTTTGTCCAAAAATTTAGACTAGGGTAAGTCCCTATAGTTTAATCCCAGTGTGGGATATTAAGTGTTACTAACTTTCCATAAAAGTTTTCGTTGTTCAAAGGTGCTCAAAAATCATCCCTTTGTTCATGAATAGTGATTTTGTGACCTCAGAGCTATTTGCATTGAGATGAATTCACCCTAGGCTGAGGGTTCATTTTTGCAAGGAATGTCGAATTGTAATTTTCAACATGGTCCAGGTTATAGATCTCCCCAGTAATAGAGAACATGGCCAAAGTTGAAAATTGTAAACCAGTGTTTCACCCCCAGAAAATAACACTATCCACTACTAGAATATCTTTGAAGAAGGTTCTGATTGCAGCTATTCATTTGAATAACAGACTAGTGGCATTGTTTGACGCAAACTGTACATACTGTAAATGCAGAAACTTTTGCGGTAGTTTAATGTTGGCGGTTTTCACGGTGGCCGCTTCACCACGACCTTAAAACCACCACGAAAATTTTTCCATGGCAGTAAGAGACTATAGTGCATGGTGCTACCGCGAACTTAAAACCACCGCAAAAAGTCCCTTTTCCCGCTACCGCGAAATTATATCGCCGCAAACTTAATGCATGTACAGTTTATTCTACACAACCAATGACAATATAATAAGAACAAAGAGGCACAGGTAAAAGTTTACCTGCCCCACCACCCCAGCGGCACACCTCCCCACCAGAACCACACTCCTGGTGTAGCTGGTGACTTTCTGGTAACGCTGGTCGGACACGATGACGTAGATGTAGGAGTAGTAGGCTATCTCTGTTGCAGTGGCGACCCCATACAGAAACTGCATGAACTGCATGGTCAGCACCCCCTGTCCCCACAGCAGGAGGACCCATGTTCCTGTAATATAGGTTTGATAGTAATCACAGGGCTCGAAATACTTTTCCTGCATACCTGCAATGGTGCAGGTAACACAGAAAACTACCTGCACCAGACAAATTTTACCTGCTCCACTCTGAATTTAGGAAGTATGGATCATTGTTGAGGAACCATTGTCTTTTTTTCTTGTATTCTTAATAAAAGGTGGTAACCGTCAATGCAGCTTATAACAATCGACATTGTGACACTTGCATCATAGGACATTTATGTATAAAACCCAGTACTTGGACAAATGCAGGTTAGGTGCAGGTAGACACCAGAAATACCTGCACAGCTCCAAGTTTACCTGCACTAACCTACATATGCAGGTGGTATTTTGAGCCCTGTCATTTATTACCTTCACCAGAAGCTTATGTTTTTACCTCCATGAAATGTCATGGAGGTTATATTTTACCCAGCGTTTGTCTGTCTGTCTGTCTGTGTGTGTGTAAACAAGATAACTCAAGAACGGCTAGATGGATTGGTTTTATACTTGGTGTGTTGGTAGGGTGTGATGAAAGCTGGAAATGATTAGATTTTGGGCCACCTAGCGGCTCCCCTTGGTACTGCAGCGCAACTTCCGGTTTTGCTATCTCGGTGTTCTGAACATGCTATGGTCACGATTTTTGAGTATTAGATAGCTCTTGTGTTCAGGAAAAAATGACATAAGTTTGGGCCCCCTAGCGTCTAGTTTTGGGATAGCAGGGGCATTTTTGTCAAAAACTTCTGAAGACGATAACTCAAGAAGGGAACAACGGATTTGCATGATTTTTGGTATGTAGGTACCTAAGACAATGTTGTACAAGATAAAATACTAATTATGAAAACTACGAATACATTTGCATAATTAATGAGAACATTCTATCATAGCAGTTTTTTCAATGTATCTCTTGTCCCAGACGTGATATGGTCGAGACATTTGGGTGGTAGATAGCTTTTAGCGTCATGACAAAGTGAGGCTAGTTTCATTTCCCTAACGTTTAATTGTGGAACTGCAGGGGTGTTTTTGTCAAGACACTCCAAAGAGGATAACTGCAGAAAGGAAGGACGGATTGCCTGCATTTTAGGTATGCAGGTAGCTTGGGCAAAGATGTTCATAATGATATGCATCTTATGCAAATGAGGGCTTAATTTGCATAATTAATGGGAAAATTGTATAATTCCATTGTTTGCAATAACTGGACTTCAATAAATGTAACACTTGTTAATTATGATAGGTGGAATATAAGCAGATACTAAATATGGTAATGAGGAACTTATTTGCATAATTTATGTAAAAATTGCAAAACCGCTTTATGATTAATAATGGGAATTTTATAATTGTGACATGTGTACGTTAGTCAATGATGAACAACACCATGCATAAATTATGTTAATGTGTTAATCAATTGCATGAAATTTACGAAAGCTCTAGATTTTCATGGAGGTATGAGGTCTCCGAACTCTAGTTTTGTTTTGTTTTGGTGGAGAGCCTGTGAATGCATATTTGTTTGACGTACAGCGCTAGCATAACTCAAGAAGCTTTTACTAGATGGATGTTCTTATTTTCCTTTATTGAAACGGCAAAAAAATTGCAACCAGATGTCATCCAATCAAATCAACAAGGCCTTATACTGCAGGGCTCGAAATACTTTTTTCTGCATACCTGCACTGGTAGATGTAACATTGAAAATTACCTGCACCAGACAAATTTTACCTGCACCGCTCTGAATTTAGGAAGTATGGATCATACTAAAATTGCTTGCTAATAGTAAACATTGCTCTTTTTCTTTCATACTTTATCCTAAGGTGGTAACAGTCGATGCAGCTAATAACAGTCCATATATACCTACATAAGAGGACATTTATGTAATCAAGTGCAGGTTAGGTGTAGGTAGACATCAGAAATACCATCACAACTCCAATTTTACCTGCCCTAACCTGCATATGCTGGTGGTATTTCGAGCCCTGCCTTATAGTTATCCAAAGTCATATCCACTCATTTGTTTCATACCGATGTAGGCCAGCCCCTCCAGGATGATGACAGGTTTGTAGCGGAGGAAGTCTGTCAGCAGGAAGACCAGGAACAGACAGGCCAGGTACGAGTACGTCCACACCGGGTAGATCTGGTTATCTACCTGTTGGCACGAAGAGGTAATAAACAAAATGAAGAAACTTATTTTACACATTCAACCAATTTCTATGACACCTATAGTTACAGTACAATGTGAACCAGTCAGGATCGCTCTAAGAAACTGAAAACGCTCTGAAACATTGGTGAAAATAAAGCAATTGTTCAATGTTGTTTTTATTCAGTGACATACCAACATGATAAAACTATGCACGGTGGTGATAAACAACATAAAAAAACACTGCCATTATGAAACTTGAAAGACACCTTATAACAGCAGTGAAGAGAAGAAAATTCAAGTGGTATGGGCATGGAATGAGCTGTTGGGTCTGTGTTCAATCTTTGCTTAATGTAAGTATTTAACCTTAAAATGCATAATAACTATAACAGTTGCCTCCATTATCAGTACAAATCTATTTACATGTACCTGTACTAGTAGCACCAAGAGGAAAAGTCAGTAGTCCACCTAGGCCACACCAATTTAATTTCTTGGTTCACGGATTTTTTCATAAAAAATATGGAGCGATAGGGCGAAATAAAAATAAAAATAAAAATTGTAAAATGGTTGGGGTAAAGGTAACGGCTAATCCAAAACATAAAGAAAAAAAGTTTCCAGCTTGAAAAAAGTACAAAAACACTACTTGTACAGTAACAGCACCTGTACCCACACTTTAAAGAGCTAATAATATAAAGGCCAATTTGCTACACCAGAAAGTTGGTGAATGGTTTCATTAATGGTGAAAATTGGCTAAGTGATGACTTTTATTTTTATTTCTTTTTCCAAAAAATAGGAGCGAGCGAATCCGTGAACCAAGAAATTAAATTGGTATGGCCCTATGAACAAAAAGTTTTGTGGTTGTTTTTGCTAGTTCACGGTGAAGCCGTCATCTTGAATGCGCCGTGAATGCTGCAAATATAAAACTACCGCAAACATTTCCACATTTACAGTACAACAATGTATCTACCTGTTCCTCTGTTAGATTCTTATCAGGACCCTTCAGGTATGGAGTAAGGAACGGTTCTGAAGGACGCATCTCCTTAAAGAAGCCGTACAAGCAAAGAAGGACAATCGCTCTGGTTTCTGTACTCATCTCCATCTTTGTATCTTTGAGGGGAAAAGAAAAGATAAAGGTTTTATTTCTTTGTCTTTTCTTTGTACCAAAGAAAAATATGATTGTCTGCTATTGTAAATAATATGTAACGTTATGAATAAGGAGTCTTGAAGATGACATACAAGATATACATTTATCATCACAGGTACAACATATACATTTATTAATTCTTGTGTAGAGACCGAGAGAGGGAGAGGGAGGAAGAGAGGTGGAGAAAGGAAGAGAGAGATGGTGAGAGAGGGAAAGAGAGAGATGGAGAGAGAGTGGAAGAAAGATGGAGAAAGAGGAAGAGAGATGGAGAGAGAGTGAAAGAGAGATGGAGAGAGAGGAAGAGAGAGATGGAGAGAGAGGAAGAGAGAGAGATGGAGAGAGAGTGGAAGAGAGATGAAGAGAGAGATGGAGAGAGGGTGGAAGAGAGATGGAGAGAGAGATGGAAAGAGGGTGGAAGAGAGATGGAGAGAGAGAGGAAGAGAGAGATGGAGAAAGAAAGGAAGAGAGAGATGGAGAGAGAGTGGAAGAGAGATGGAGAGAGAGGAAGAGAGATGGAGTGAGAGGAAGAGAGAGATGGAGGGAGAAAGAAAAAGAGATGGAGAAAGAGAGGAAGAGAGAGATGGAGAGAGAGAGATGGAAAGAGAGAGGAAGAGATGGAGGGAGGAAGAGAGAGATGGGAAGAGAGAGGAAGAGAGAGGGAGAGAGAGATGAAGAGAGAGATCTCGAGGAGAGAGAGCTTCTTGGAGAAGTCAACACGACCTAAAAGAACTAAAACCTCAAAAACCAACAATTTTAATATCAACAATCCTAATGTTTTTTTTTATGATCAAAAAGGAGAAATCTGTATCGCGGAAAAATATTGTGTTACGAATCTAAACAGGCAAAAACTAAAAGACTAAACAAGAGTTCGTAGACCTCAGGCCTGCATGAAATGTATTGGGTGTCTGTAGACCTATTGTTTATTTTTTTTCCTTTTCGTCCGTGGTTGCGTGGTTGGAAAAGTGAGATTTTTACCTTGTTGGTTTGACTGCACCATGCCAAAGTCTGAAATTCCATTTTGGGAATGTGTAAGCTTGGGCATGGATGAACATTACTTATTTTGGATTTCTTAAGCAGGTAACCAACCACAGTACCTTGAAGTTGTTGAGACGACTTTTCCTACCTTTTTTTGTCTCAGATGGCCCATGTAGTTATTCTGTCACATATGACTTGGCACTGGAAGGTTATTTGCATAATTTCCATAGACAATATGAATAGTGGTAGCCCCCATCCAGCAGCAACAGTTAGTCCCCAGGGTGGTATGATATTTTATTCAATCCGTCCAACTAAAACCTAAATCTCTTGAAGTACCTAAGCCAAATTTAACAGCAGAATTTACTATTCAAAATGTCCTTTTCAATCCCATTCATAGATGGCAAGCTGCTGCTGCTTTAAAAAGTTCAGAAAGCTGTTGTAGTCAGAGTGAACACCCAGCAAACATCCCACAAAATCAATGAGCAGTTGCTTAGAGGGGGAAAACAATTTCATCATATTTTTGCAGTGACAAAATGCAACAAACGATACTAAATTTAAAACAGAACAAAGCCTCTACCACTTAACCCTGCCCGTACTATAGATTAAGCAGGCCCAAAAGTCAAGTGAATATGACTAGCCCCAAACTACAAATTACCTGCATACAATACGGAAATGGCAACCCCAAAGAAACAGCAAGAAGGAAAAATCATACACATACCTTTCTCTAACACTCAAGCTCTATACATTTCTTCTCCACTTTAGAAAGTTGTATCTTCTGCTGATTGCCACACAGGGTAAAGGAACTTGTACCAGAACTTTAAACTCAGCTCTCAAAACACCACAAAGTCGGACTAAGTAGCAAACTCAAATTGTACCTAACAAATACAGCAACAGATACTAGACTAGGTATGTCATCTGGCAGGTCAGACACTGTTGATACAAAGTAACCTGATACATTGAAGGTGGCAGAAGCCAGTGCAAAAACAGATGACGATTCTACACCTAAGCTTAAAGACCTATCAATCAACCCAAACCCAACCAAACCAAGCAGATATTGGGGGGATGCCCCAACCACACAAAAACAGGGTCAACCTACAGTATCAAGTTCAAGCACTAGGAGGCCCAAAATCAAACCTGACCACCAGGACACCAGCAACAACCCACGAAACAAATAGCAACACGATGGCACCTTGCGTTCCGGAGATACAGCGCACGCGCAGTGCCCGCACAAAAGGTAACCTGGAATGTCAAGTTCAAGCACCAAGGGCGCCAAAATCAAAATTGAGAATTATTCAGCCACTGCCAACACATGTGCCAAATATCATTGCGCCCGCACCAACCGTTCAGAAGATATAACTCCGGAAATACCCCTCCCGGACACAAAATTCGATCTGCCGCGTCAAGTTCAAACGCGACAAGGCCCAAAGTCAATCCTAGGCATCAGGCAACAACTTCCCACCCATGCACCAAAAATCGTCGCAATGACGCGTATCGTTCCGGACACACAGCGCCAAAAGTGCCCCCAAAACACCAAAAATGCCACCTGCAATGTCAAGTTCAAGCGCCAGGAGGCCCAAAATCAAACCTGAGTGTCAGGCTACCACCCCCAACCCACGTACCAAAAATCGTTGTGCTCGCACCATTCGTTCTCGAGATACAGCGCCCTAAATCCCCAGCTTCCAAATTTTCCCACGCCCGTGAAAACCATACCTGCATACATGCAGGGAATAAAGTCCTAGCCTGAGTACCATCCTCCGTAGCGACCGCTGGATCAATACTAGGCAAGCGAAAGTATAATTTGATCATCCATTGATCCAAATCATCCAATGGATCGGACGACTCACTGTTAAAAGTCCATGTACAGTAAACTTACTGTCGTGACGTCTACTGCTTCATCGTCATCTCCAGGTAGAGAACAGGGAAGAGACAGTCTCAATCTCACAGTGTTGTCAGATGAGCGACGAGGAACTTCTGTTTTATGTTATGACAAAGATGACAAGGACATCAACTTGCGTCTGGACGCGTCCTTGGTGGAGATACCCGGAAGTTCCTCACCTTTGACCCAAGCGCAAAGCATAGCGGGTAGGAACTGCTCACTTGTGAAATTAGGTAACATTCAAAGAATAATATCATGATAAATGGATAACAAACCACAATTGCAATTCATTATTGCTTTACTTCAGTACAATAGTTGGCATTATTGTAAAGAAAAAATAAGTGAAAAATATTTCTTAACGTACGGAACTGACACTTTATATTTTAATCTACACCCCCGTAATAAGAAATGGACTATTTCTCCCGTGACTTTTTCTCACACGTTGGTCTAAATCCTGAAACTTGTCTCCGTTCTCGGTCTAGGATTGTTGCTGGGGTTTCAAAATGGAGAAAGAGCTGGATAAACACCTGGAGGAAACGTAAGAGATGTTATTTTATTATTATGCTTTTAGCCAGGGCGGTTGTTTCAGGGCAAATCTCTTGCTTGCAATTTCAAAGGCATACTCTTTTTAAATGTCACATAATTTTGTGACCAAAGCTAGCTTGACATGGCACTGGCTTAGTTAGTGGTGGGTATACGTACCGGTGCAGAAATTTCAGGTCCGGTTCAGGTCCAGAGAACCTGGACCTGATTCAGTATGTGAAAACCTGTGAATGGACGATACTCAAAACAATGGTCAATTTCGCAACAAAGACATCTGTTTTGTTGAGTATTCGACTCCGACTTGTGTTTCAAAATCCTATGTACAAGGCTAACTGCCTCTGTACGATTGACTGTAAAACTTGGTAGGAATGATTATAGACTCTACTCTACTTTGCTGTTGTTGCATTTGTATTTTCCTCGACCGGTAAGCCTCAAAACATGTGAACATATAATCAGTTTGTTGAAATCAATAGGTTCAACATTGCAACATCCGGTCCATCAAATTTTTTACAGGTCCATTTTTTCTGGACCGGTCCAATAAGAAAAAAACGGTTTTGTACCAGTACACTGTACCAGTACCCAGCAATACACAGGCTAGATCTACAGTGTATTTAGTACTACATGTACTACGTGTATACACTCTGTCTTTGTTTCCCCAGGATGAACACCCACGGTGTGCTGGGTACCCTGTGTGCTGACCAACATGGCTTGTGTCTGGGAGGTGAGTGAGAGAAGGAGGGATTGATTAGTCAGACACAATCTGCCTAAACACCACAAACGACCACAAACGACTCTGATAAGCAGTGTATATGGGGCAATGACCTTGTGTGATGCACTAGGGACAATGTTTACAGTTTATGAATCATTCTTTATTCAGAAAATAAAAGAAAGTGACATTGATCCCAGGTCATGTTGGTCTTAGCAGATCAAACATGCAGGGAGACATGGACAAATTTACATATGACTTTACAACAATGATATCCACAGTTTAGTTCAGTATCGTCTTAAAATCATTTAGTTCAGTATCGTCTTAAAATCGTTTGTCTTAAAATCATTCTATCGCACAGTTCTCCCAGTGTGGCTCATGCCGAGCTCTCCATATAGCATAGCAGGACAATAATGACATTCAACTAATGTCCCTGAAGAGCTTCTTTGGTGCTTTTGCGTTAACAGTCCTGAACAGCGTTTTGAGTCTATTCTCGTTGTCTGGGGTGATGAGCCCCCTTGACCCCACCTCAAAACACGTTAGAGTGACACAGACAGAAATGCCTGCACTACTTGTTGACCTTACGATCATGACTAGCTTTAATGTTCTGTTCAAAAGGTACAGTTAGTTCTTGTACATGGATGGTGTTTTCTCTATGCAGGAATGTGACTAAGGCCGGCTTCTGTGCTGTAGGTAGTGTTTGAACAGGAATTATAGTACCTCCGTTGGTTGTATACCCTTGCAAGTCTGCGTAGACACGGGCGTCTATCTGCGAGTGATCAATGTTCTCCTGAAGGGTATCCACTATGTGTTTAAGTATGGAATTGTGCCGGAACATTTATCGTCCTTGCTGAAGGGAGACACCGCAGTTATTAAGAACGTGATGGAGAGTTTCTCTGTTACCACACAGTTTGCATTTGTCATTGGTACCCTTGCCCCAAGTGGCTAGATTACAGAAGGTCGGCATAGCGTCTATCGATGCACGTACCGCGAAGCTTAGAATACCCTTTGGGAGGTCATACATCACAGACTTCCAGTGAATTTTGAATTTATTTATGAACACATTTATGAATTTAGAAAATGCAACAACTCCGGCATATTCACCAGTTATTTCGAGTTAGTCCGCTGGTTTCAAGATCGAAGGAATTCTTGGCCGCCATGTTGGATTGTCCGTGTGAGGAGCCTTCATATGGAAGTTCTCGATAACTTCCTCGGCTCCATAGACGACAGGACGATAAAACTATGGAAGCTGTTGGTTCATAGATTATAGCATACCGCAATTCTATCATTGTCAACTTATAAAACTTGTATACTAAGTGTTTTTCAGCCTCAAATGCAAGCAAGCATGATCCAACATGGTGACCACGAATTGCTTTAATCTTGAAACCGGACTAGTGTCTCTTCTACAAGTACAATCAATGCAACCACAAGTCATATGACATGTCTTTCTGTAGCCAAAGGCTCAGTGTCCACTGACACGGCTGGAATGGTCACCCGACTGTCCGAGCTGGCCGGACAACTGGACCCTTCCTCGGAGGAAGATCCAATCGTCTGCATCGAGTCAGACGCGTCGTAAGTTTCACCGCATCTCTCAAAGTTTGACTCTGATGTTGACAAATCAAAATAATTCCCTTGAAATAAGTTTTGGGAACATTTCCTCTTTATGATATATTGATATCTTTGGGTTGTTAACTTGTACAATGTGTTTTGTTAAGTGTTGTGGAGTGTCATTTTTCAATAGATATAAATTGCAGGAAGTAATGATTGCATGCTTCTTAACAATATATGACAAAGTGCTTCTACTAAACTCCCCAAGTACCTTCTAATTAAATTGATGAATCTCAGCCTATGTCTGAATGCAATGTATACCTGACAATGCCTGACTTGAGTTGGGTTTATACGAAGCTAATTTCAGAAGCGCTGAGGAAACTTGTCTTGTTCTTTGTTTTTTTGATACTATCACATAGAACCGGATTGGTTTCTTGGTTTGTTTAGCGCTCCTCATTTATTCCAAATAAATTCATGATAAAGAAAGTGTCTACACATATAGTAGGGATTGCATAGGTACAGTACTAGTCTGCATGGGTTTAATAAGTGTCATATTGTTTTACAAACAAATATTGCATAATTCACTACAAGTGGATCTTACAAAGTAATTGACTTATTGTATATTCATTGATAAATACCATTAGAAAATCCATGGGACACATTACAAAGGACTGCGTATTAGGCCCCAACATCTCCAACCAGGACCTGGTACAGGCTAATGAGAGGGCCGTGGCCTGGCTGCAGTACTGGCATGGAATGATATGATGATAATTTGAAAATTAACACCCCCTTCATGAGTGGCATGCTTAAAGTTACATGTACATTAGTACTAGTACAAGGCTGGTGCAAAAAGGCTAGCTCAGCTACAAGGTTAAATAAGGCTTGTTAGGAAGTTTCGCAATGTGTGATTTTAGTGCATAACGTTGTGCTGTTTTTTTCCGTCTGTTCCAGGACCTTGATGATCAAAAAGCATGATGACGTCACAATGGCGATACACAAGGCCAAAGTACCAACATAGTTCCACAGGATCCAGAGATTCTACCATACTGTACAGGGTTATTATGACCAACTTATTGAGTACATATATCAATGTTATGATAGTAAGATGGAACTAGAATATGTTGATGCCCCAGTGACATAGCTTCTTTTGAAACAACAGTATGTCCATGTTAAAGGAAGTACCAAAGTGACTTTGTTTTTATTTTTGAGCAGTCATATTTTCAATATGTACCTTTAGAGAACAACCATGATGCTGTTCTCATTTCTATATGACCTACAATATTGATAGCAATACCCTTTCTGTCTAAAAGGGGAGGTGGGTACATTGAAAAGGTTGGGGCAGATATTAAGTGGCCCTGAATGAATAGTCAAGTTTGAATGTTCTGATTTCACACATACTGACATAGGTGTGAAAATGTGCAGTTTGATCCAGCATATTTGAACATGTACATGACTGTAAAGTTGCTTATTGGTGATGAAACTGTGCTCTGTTACATTGTCTGGAAAATATTGCTAGCTATAGGGGTATCCATAGTCCCCGACCCTCCTGATGAAGATGGGACTAGGTGAGGTGAGGATAGGGGTATCAATGGAAAGCATATTTAGTACTGGTTGATAAGTAATCTTACTCTGATTAGCAAGAACCTGTTCCTTTCAAAATTGGTGATACATAGATTTTTTCTGGTCTCCCCTGTATTTTATGCAGTCCAGACAGCTAGAATTAGGACAAGTTTCCCTGATGCAACACGTCAAAAACAGTCAGAGCCAAACCTCTGCTTGAGAGTAATGTATGTCATCAATATCAATAATAAAGAAAATGATGACATAAAAGTGCCAAGTGGTTCGTCCTTCCCATATACATTGTAAGCATCCGTTTTGTTCGAACAAAGAGTATATATACAACCATAGCAAATAAGCAAAAGTAGTTAACTGGATATATGGCACATACCAAAATGGAGATTGAGTAACAGGTTTAAAGAAGAAATTTATTGCACGACAATTGTACATGATACAATGTATGGCAACAACCATTACACAAACTTTGACAAAGTACAAAATTGAGGTATAAGACAAAGCAACCTAGTAAACATAACAATAAGGGCTAACATAGTATTACAATGGAGAAAGCTAATCATTAGTTTCGGTATTCTTTCTAATAGCAAAGCAGTCCTTGATATATTTGCCTATTTTTGCATTACGAGAGTTCTGACATCTAGAGATATATACAAATCTGCTTGTAGCATCGAGTCTCGATTAATTCATTACGTAAAGTAGCGTATCAAGAGCATCCATTATCAAGTGAAATTCATCTTCAATAAAAGAGATCCTGACCCAGTTGCGACTTCTTTTCGTCCCCGAGTGAAAACCCTACGTCATCCTAACCTTTAACCTCGCTATAAATACACCTGGAAAACCCCGCCCACAGCCATACAGGTAAGGTCAGTGAGGCTTTGTCAGACATGTCATATGATCGCCATGGCGGGTAGTAGTAAGGAACAACTTAAGTCTGACTCCGGACAACTTTGGGAAGACATAAAATCCAGACCACTACTTGAAATCGTTGGTATCAGTTCTCTCTCCACCGTCGGGACCCTGTTGAATCTTTCTAACCCTGTTACAAAAGGCTGGGAGGCCCTGGCTGAAACATTAGGGTACAGTCGTGTGGAGATAGAAGCCCTCAGACATGAGGGGAGCAAGCCGTACCAGAAAAGTCCCGGCGTGTTGTTGTTGGAGGGTTGGGGAGGACGGGGGGCGAGCAGTACGGTACAAGTCCTGGAGCAGGCTCTGTTGGATCTGGACAGACTGGATGTCATAGAAGAACTTCAACAAGCTACTAAAGGTAAGACACAGTGATAGTTGTTCGCGACAATAATTTATGTTACGCTGCTTCCATTTTTATCCTATGATTTGTTTTAGTTGGATTTTCTCATCAGTTTCGTGGAGCTAGGCAAATAGTTTTTTCAAGAAAAAGCTCCGAAAAGAGAAAGTCCCGCCAAATGATGATAGACAACTTCAGTAACGTTTGTGTCAGACCTCGACAGGTGGCAAAACACGTACGCAGGTGTTCGGGCACTTTTACTTCCGTGTTATCTATGTTGATGTCTAGTCCTAATTAGCTATCATAGATGAGCTGTCTGTCGTTTGTTGTTTTCGTCATAGCTACAGAAAGAAATCTGTATGGTATGTGAAATACTAGTGTGTCTGTATGTATCACGGTAAGAATTCCAAGTATAATTTTTCTCAAGGCACCTACATTTGTAGTCCGTGCGATTCCGCTGAACACTACATGTACTTAAATGCTTCCGCGTTGCATGCAGTTTTGTTTTCCTTCCGCAAGAGAAAGTAGTCCGTTCCATGACACCGGTCGAACATTTGTTTGGCGTCGGCGTGGCGTAATGGTAGCCCCCGACCAATACCCAGAATTGGCCCAGACCCTAGAGTTCCTGGGTTCGAATCTCGAAACTCGTTAGCATTGTGACCTTGGGAAAGATACATGACCTTAACGCATTAGTATTATACCAATATACGTTTGGGGTATTGGGGGATATCAAGTGTTTTCATCCACTGCCCAAGGCATTTCTGACGTCTGTCCTACAAGAGCATTTGTTGTAAGGATAAGATTTCCAATGGTGCTTACTTCCGGGTATGGCCGTATGTGTTTCGAAACTACGTCAATTACTTCATCCTCCCACCACCTTCTAAACACCGAGAATTTCCGGTGGCTTCATGATAAGCTACTCTCCAAGCAGAGGTTGAATCGCGCAGATATAGTAGTAGTCGGAAAAATTACACGGGCGCTTTTCGTGTAATTTTTCCGACTTCTACTATATTTGCGCGATTCAACCTCTGCTTGGAGAGAAGTGATAGGCCACGGCTGTAATTATCACATTGGTAATTGATACTTGTAACCACACTAGTTTCACAACGATTCTTAATGTGGTGGATTTTGCCAAGACCTCACACTATATGGTGAGTTTCTTTTTGTGTTGGAACAAAGTTTAAACTTTTCACCTCACACTATATCATGAAGCCACCGGAAATTTGCGGTGCGTACGTTATTTCTGGGTGAGACCGAGAACTTATTTATCATCCCATGGCCAGTAACTATCCCCTGGCCTATGAAATCTAAAGAAACCAGGCAAGACTATTTCCTCTTAAATCATCTACCCCAGGTCATACTCAAAAGATGCAGAGCATTTTCTTTTCGTGTCAAACGAAGAAGTTGAACCCATCAAAGTCAACAGTTACTGTTTTACGTTAAAGTAGAATTGCTATCATGTAGGGGAATTTCACCTGTAACGTTACAATGAACCTGTAAATGCTGTACATATGCCCTAAACTCCAGAAGAGATTGTTGTTTTCCGATAGATATTGATTAATTGTAGAAAGTTTTAAAAAATGCATATTACCATGAATTACCCACTAGTCTCGCGTGCTTAAAAACATTCAAAATTCTACTAAACTCCCCAGGTACTCTTTAACTAAATCAAGTAATCTCAGCATGTGGCTGAATGGAATGTGCCGAACATATCCATGAAGGATTTATATAACATATATAGGAAATAGGGTTAAGTGAGTGTCATATTGTTTTACAATCACCTGTTGCGTAATTCACCACAAGTGGAATTCTGCAAAAAAAGTCGGCCGATTTTGTATTCATTGATTCATAATCTATTGAAAAATAGTACTCCCATCTGGAATTTAGTACTCCTAGCCTAGACAGGACAGATATCACTTTAACTAACGTTGTTTTACACAACCAAGATGGCGGCGACGACGGTCACGGCGATCGCACGCTCCTGCTAGAATAAGTTAAATTGTGTCTAACCGTGCGATCCATCCAATATTTTACATTCTACTAGTTTGCTGATGTAAGTTTCTTCTACTTGAGTAGGTTTTTGCGTACTTTGGTCTATTTTCGCTGCAAATACGGCGGTAATTTTGGAACAACAGACAACCCAAGCCGACCCAAGCGCTCGGAACAATGGCGACCGATGGAAGTGACCCTGAAAAGTTGTACTCGGCACTCGGTGTTCCACCCACAGCGACTCACGATGAAATTGTCGCTGCCTACACGACAGAGCTCCTGTTGTATGAAGAAGCGTGCAAGCTCAGCAGGACAGACAGCGTCTTCAAGAAAGCTCATGTAAAGCACAAAGAGGTGAGGAAGGCTTTTACTGTTCTTTCGGACGCTTCCCGTAGACAACAGTACAACGACAGCCATACCATCCCCGGTGCGCCCAGATTCTCCAAGAAATCGCTGAAACAGCCTAGGAACTATTGTATACAACACAACGCTCAAAGTATCACAATATACCTTCCCCCCAATCATGCGATTTCCTGGCTTTCTAAATGTGAGGAGTTCTACAACACTCGAGCAAAAGACGAGTCCAGTGACGGTCATCACATCAAAACCACGTTCGTTGACTTCCAAACCAAACAGTCGGTTGGTTCTGTGAGCATCAAAATCTACGAATCGACCCAGAAGTTGCTGATTCAAGGTTCGGCGTACTTGCTTTGGTTTTCGGAAGTGTTCCCTGGTCTCAGACAGAAGGTACAACAGAACATTAGCTCCACTCCTCTCGTGAACAATAATACGGTTGTTTCATCTCAGAACACAAGCCTGGAGGGTTCTATAACGACAGTGAATAACAGCACTACACTTTGCCAAACGTGTGATCAACCCCTTGCGTCTGATGTGTGTCCGCTGTGCAGAACTGTACCTAAAGGTTTGCTTGATGTAAACAGTAATGAGACTGAAGGTGTATCTGACAATACGTCTAACACTCAGACAAATGTGGCGGATCGGTGTTCCTCTTCCAATTGCTCTATTGTTCAAGACAGCGTAAACAAGCTGGAAACGTGTCTAGTTGATTCAATCGCCGACAGAAAAACGTTTGAGGACTCTATTTCACAACGGCTGTCTGTCCTTGAAGACAAACTGAAATCCTCCGGCCAAAACCACAGGTGTAGTGGCCTCACTATTGAAGAAGGGAAAAAGCTGAAAGATGACATTGTGCGTCTTGAAAGGGAAAAGCGCGATCTTGCACGTGAAGTCAAGACGTTACGAGACAGATTCGACGAATTAGTCAAGACCACATCAAAGCGGCAGGTGACATCGGCGGGAACTCAAACCAGGGAAAATCAGGATTCAGAACGCGCCGACAGGCTAATCCGCGAAGTGGCGACAATAAAGGTACACAACAGATTCGAGGTGCTGAACGAGGCCATTGATGGTACCGCCGCTGGCAGTTCACATATGTCGGAGAAACAAGGTGTACAGAAAAGCCATTCAGAAGCTAATCACCGCCCGCGTGCAGCCAGAGACAACACTGAGATCCCGCCGGAGGAGACAATGACGACCAATCTACAAAACAAAGAAACCCAGCCCGACATACTCATCCTGGGAGACTCCAACACCAAAGCGCTAAAAACGGACGTACTGTACCCAAACAAACGTGTGAATAAAGAACTGGCCTTCAACATTTCTCAATGCCTAGACTACATTCAGAGTTCGGCCCGACCTGACCCAAAGGTCATTTTGTTCCATGTTGGGACGAATGACATACGGGATGCTAGAGACGCTACATTGGTGACAGAGAACTTTCGCGAGCTAATCCAGGTAACCCACGAGAAGTATCCACGCACCAACCTTGTCTTATCTTCAGTGCTACCAAGAGATGACCCCACCCTCCAACAATTTGGTGATGACGTCAACACCTTCCTGAAGGTCGCCGCTGATGAGACGTCTTACATTCACACTATCGACAACTCGAACTTTGCCACCTCTGGGACCATCAAGAGACCCCTGTACTCATCAGACGGATATCATCTCAACAGAAATGGGACTCGGGTTCTGGCAGCCAACATAAAGCGAACGATCAACCCCCTCGTAGGCCTGGGCCATTACATGGGCCGAAGGAACGACCCTATCATCAACAACAACCAACCCACAGCAAACATCAAGCTAAGTTCTCCGAACCGCTCGTACAGAGACGCAGTAGTTGGTGCACAGATGGGCAGACCCAGTCAGACACCTCCTCGATTCCAACCCCAACCCGCTCCAAGACCAACTCAGTCTCCTACTCGCTCCCAACCCGCTCCAACTTCAAGTCACCACCCCGTGCATGGACGCCCTGCACCGGCACCTGAGAGAGGCCCGACAGAATGTATGCCTGTCATTCCTACCGGACCTTCAACACAGAGAACAGGACAGACGTTCGATGCGCCAAGGGTTAGCGGCCCTATCACCCTGCAAGGGTCAAAGTCCTCTACTTCGAATGGCCAGACGGGGGAAACAGCGATCACGCCCAGACACCGTGCAGGACCCTGGAACCAGCCCCCACCCTCCGGACCTTGGAGCCGGCCCATGTTCCAGCCTCCTCCCGTGCCCTGGGGACCCCACCCGAACGCCAACATCCCCATCCCGCCCCGACATCCACCGCTGATGAACCCACCGCCCTGGCCATGGCACCCAAGTATGATGTGGCCGCCGATGTTCGCCATGTGGTAGGATGTGTACTGGGACTGTACTTTGCGTCACCCTATGTGCCTTTACTTTTAAATTCCCTTTTCTGTTTTTGTTTGTTATCTCTTAAAGAACTGCTAGACTCATTGTTTGCTAACGTTGGTATTTCATAAACATATAGTAGTAGTTTTAGACTTCCAATTTATAGTATCTCACTGAAGTTTTAGAATTCATTGTCATAGTATCTCTATTTAAATGTTTAACTAGTTAAGTATTGTCAAGTATTGTGGATTCGGACCGTAAAGACACAATTTTTCTTAGTACTAGTACTTTATCAACAGTATGAAAACTTTCCCAGGCGGAAGCAAAAGCTTTGGTGCCTGGAACGTTCATGGCTTAGGTACCAAATTAGAGGATATAGATTTCGTGTCTTATGTAAACAAGTTTGACTTCTTCTCGCTCCTAGAAACCTGGAGCACAGAAAACACAAAAATTAACATTCCCGGCTACAGTTATTTCCACCAATGCAGACAAAGAAACAAGCGAGCAAAGCGCTCATCGGGGGGTATAATTTTCTTCTACAAGACTGAGTACAGAAACTACGTCAAGAAAGCACAATCAAAATCCACAGATGTTCTCTGGGTACAGATAGACCGAAAGCTACTGGGCCTACCAAAAGACTTGTTCATCTGTTCGGCATATATTAGTCCCAGTACATCAACCACCCACAAATACGCAGAAAATCATACATTAGAAATCCTAGAAAGCGAAATATCCAGATATAGTTCAGACGGATTTATTTTACTTGGCGGCGACTTAAACGCTCGTCTTGGTGATTTGCGCGATTATGTAGATGATAGCACTCCCGACGATTGTAATCCAGACAGCTTCCCTTACTCCTCAGATAGACAACACATGGATAAGGCCCCTCCGAATAAATTCGGCAGGCATATCGCTGACCTATGTGTTCAAGCTAACCTAAGAGTTTTAAACGGGAGGGTAGCTGGGGATTTACAGGGGAAATTTACCTGTCACCAACCGCGTGGAAGCAGCACAGTTGACTACATAATTTGCAGTCAGTCCCTGATCCCACATATCTTATCGTTTCACATAAAACCATTAACGTTATTCTCTGATCACTGCATGGTTTGGGCATTAATCCAATCAAAATCAACAAATCACTCCTATCAAGAAAGCCGGAAATTATCAAATGCAAAACCTCTCCCCAAACAATATAAATGGAACGATAAATCAGCCCAGAAGTTTCTTTCTTCTCTCGGCCAGTCTCATTTCGTCGACAGACTACGTTTACTTCGTTCTAATGTTCCAAACAACATAAACAGCACTTCGGAAATCGATGATTATGTGTCTGAGTTTGGTTCCATTCTGAGAGAAGCAGGTGATCAGTCGCTATGTTTGAAAAGGGTAAGGAAACGCCCACGTAAAAGACAAAACAAGAAATGGTTTGACAAAACCTGCATGGAAATGAAAAGGGAAGTGAAAAACATAGCATCTTTACTAGAAAAAAATCCTTCGAATCCAGACATAAGGGGTAGATTCTTCAAAAGTAAAAAAGAATATAAGAAATTGTTAAAAAAGAAAAAACGAGATTTCCACCAACAAATCATGGATCAATTGTCTTCACTAAAGGAAAGAAACCCGAGTGCATTCTGGAACTTGATAAATAAACTGAAACCAGGAAAGCCAAATGACGATAACCAGATTACAGAAGAGGAATGGGTAAATCACTTCAAGAATCTTGACAAATTTCCTGATAGCTCTACAGACAACGACCTTCCCAGTGAAAACGTTCAAACAGACTTTTCGAACACCCCACCAAACTCGTCAGAACTAGATTCCGCAATTACTCCAGAAGAATTGGACACCGCAGTTTTAAAACTAAAAAACAATAAGTCAAGCGGCAATGACAGAATTTTGAATGAAATGCTAAAATCTGGTAAAATGTTGCTTAAAGAACCTATACTCCACTTGTTTAACACTTGCTTACAAAATGGTCATTTTCCGCAAGAATGGTCAGTAAGTCATATTGTTCCTATCCACAAGTCAGGAGACACCTCCCTGCCAGATAACTACAGAGGGATTTCTATAATCAGCTGTTTAGGGAAATTATTTTCCTCCATTCTAAATTCACGCCTTGTCAAATACGCAGAACACAATAACCTCTTCCAGCCACACCAAGCAGGCTTCAGACAAAACTTTAGAACTACCGATAATCTGTTTGTTTTAAGTACACTAGTTAGCAAATATCTAAACAAAAATCGTCAACTTTACGCTTGCTTCATTGATTTTAGCAAAGCATTTGATTCTGTTTGGAGAAACGGCCTCTTGTTTAAATTGAGTAAGCTCGGTATTGGTGGTAAATTTCTAAAAGTAATAGAAGGCATGTATTCAAAGACTATAAACTGCGTTAAATCTAAAAATGGATTGACTGAAACTTTTGTTACTAATTGTGGTGTGAGACAAGGGTGTAATTTAAGCCCTACATTATTTAACCTTTTTCTTAGCGATATTGTGTCCCAATTTGACGGTGCTCCCTGTAATCCTCCATTTATGTACAACAAAACTGTCCCTTGCTTGTTGTATGCTGACGACTTGGTAATTTTTTCCGAGTCCAAACAGGGATTACAGCATTCCTTGAACAATCTGGAAAATTATTGTGCACTTTGGAAATTAAAAGTAAATCTTAGGAAAACAAAAATTATTGTATTTAAAAAGGGTGGCAGTCTACCTAAAAACTGTTCTCTCCTGTTTGATAATCGTGAAATAGAAATTGTAACTTGTTATACTTATCTCGGTATTATTGTGAGTGCAGCTGGCACGTTTAAAGCTAACAACAAATACCTGAGTGGCAAAGGTCTGAAGGCTTTATTCGGAATAAAACAATCTTTAGATAAAGCCACCGCCTCATTACCAGTTAGAAACAAACTTTTCGATGCATGTGTCAAACCTATTCTACTTTATGGCTCAGAAATCTGGGGCGCATTAAAAAGCCCTAAAACCTGTCCCATTGAATCTGTTCACCTTAAATTCTGCAAACAAGCACTAAATATCCCCAGACCAGCATCTAACCTTGCCACAAGAGCGGAATTAGGGAGGTACCCCATTCAACTGGAAGCCTCCCTGAACGCTATCAAACACTTTCTAAGAATCCGTCAAAACGTGCCAGCTGACAGTCTACAAGCCGACGCCCTATCTTGTCAATTACAACTAGATGCAAATGGAAACAAGTGCTGGGCGTCCGGCGTTCGTAAGATACTGGAGGAATGCGGTTTTGCCTACATATGGAGATCTCAAATATCTCTAGGAACAAACCTATTACCTATAACCAACGCCATCAGCCAACGATTAAAGGATATTTATATTCAAACATTTAAAGCTGAAATACACAATGACAACCGGGACAAATCTTTCGGTAACAAATTACGAACCTATAGATTATTCAAGACTATTTATAAAGAAGAAGAATATCTGATGGTGAAAAACATACAACACAGAGTGGCTGTCACTAAACTCCGGATTAGTTGCCACAAGTTACATATCGAAACTGGAAGGCACAACCGCACCCCTCTGCAGCATAGAGTCTGCCAATTTTGTGATTTGCAACAAGTAGAAGATGAACAGCATTTTATTTTACACTGTAAACTGTACCATAATGAACGGATTGTGCTTTATGAATATATAAGAAAAGAGTTCCCATATTTTGAACACCTTAATGCAACGGATAAATTTCTATTTTTGATGCGCCTAGACAAACCCTGTATATCAAACATTATCTGTTCCTATATCTACACCTGTACAAAGAAGCGAGAAGATGTCGACCATCCTGTTAGCTTAGTACCTTCAGCTAGTTAATTGTATCTTGTTGTTTTTGCATATGTTTGTTATGTCTGTTATCAGTCATGTCTGTTATCAGTGACCTGTACCTAGCCCGTCGAGGCATGAATGTACAATAAAGGTCTTTCATTCATTCATTCATTCGTTAATGGCACACCGGAGAGAAATTCATCGTTAACGTTAGTACGTGTTTACACAGATCAGTGCAACCTGTCCGTTACCTTCCACATGGGCCAACACGAGAGGTCACTGACCTTACATGGGGTCCCGGGCAAGTCAACCCTTCGACAGGCACTAGAGGGCGCTATTGAACAGACCGGACTCAGCACTGGCGATTTTGAAATACATGGAAGCGAGATGACGTGGAGTACAAGGGCGAGGGAGTGTAAGGTAAGTTTACCTTATAATAAGTTATATCTATGTTTTGCTAAACAAACGTTCATATGTGTGTGTTTGCATGTGTGGTTGTTTGAGTGTTTGTATATATATATATATATATATATATATATATATATATATATTTATATATATATATATGTGTGTGTGTGTGTGGTGTGTGTGTGTGTGTGTGTGTGTGTGTGAGTGTGTGTGTGTGTGTGTGTGTGTGTGTGTGTGTGTGTGCGTGTGTGCGCGCGCGCGCGCGCGTGTGTGTGTGTGTGCGCGCGTGTGTGAGCGTGTGTGTGTGTGCGTGTGTGGGTGGGTTCGTGGGTGGGCGTATGTGTGTGTGTGTGTGTTTGTGTGTGTGTGTGTGTGTGTGAGTGTGTGTGTGTGTGTGTGTGTGTGTGTGCGTGTGTGTGCGCGCGCGCGCGCGTGTGTGTGTGTGTGCGCGCGTGTGTGTGAGCGTGTGTGTGTGCGTGTGTGGGTGGGTTCGTGTGTGGGCGTATGTGTGTGTGTGTGTGTTTGTGTGTGTGTGTGTGTGTGTGTGTGTGTGTGTGTGTGAGTGTGTGTGTGTGTGTGTGTGTGTGTGTGTGTGCGTGTGTGCGCGCGCGCGCGCGTGTGTGTGTGTGTGTGCGCGCGTGTGTGAGCGTGTGTGGGTGTGCGTGTGTGGGTGGGTTCGTGGGTGGGCGTATGTGTGGGTGGTGTGTGTGTGTGGGGGGGGGGGGGGGGTGTATGCATGTGTGTGCGTGTGTTTGTTTGTGCGTGTGTGTCTATTTTTGTCTGTGTGGTCATGCACCTCTTTCTAATTAACCCTATCTTACAAATATTTCTTCAACCGTTAGGGTAAACATCTTCGTCTAGTGCAGAAAAAGTTTCCACTGGCACTGCCAAGGCACGTGAGCGAAGCGTCCCCTACTGATTCTCCCCGTGAACCGCAGGGAGTTGAGGACAAGCCCCGAAACAATCGTCCTAAGTTAACTAAAGCGAGTACGGTGTCGGGTCCAGTCGCCACGAGCACGAGAGTTCGCCCGGCCATCCCCGTACAGAGGGCCCAGTCCGAGCGGTCTCCACTCCACCCGAAGGACCAACCAAACCGCACCGCCTCCCCGACTATCAACATCTTCGCTGCCCCAGGCACTAACATCAACATTCTCAACGGAAAAGGTGCCATGACGGAGCCTACGCCATTTGTAGGAAGTACCAATAGCCAGCGCAAGGAAGCCAGTGTGCTGTCATCGACACAAAGCCCAACAGAAAACGCCATTTCAACGCCACATCGTTCAGATATCAGCTCGGAAAGAAACGCCCCATCTTCGGAAACAATCGGAGAAAAGATTCCCTCGAGAACGACGGAAAGAAGCTCTGTGTGCGCGCCAGTTCAAGAGACTAAGGAACAAGTAACTAGGAGTAAACTGCCTTTGCCCAAAGAGGAAACGGTCTGTACATCTGTAGACAGTTTTCACAAGGGTGGTTTAGAAGCCAGTAGTGACAAAATTGGGCCAAGGCCGCTTGGAGAATTGAAAACACAATCACATGCGCCGCCAAAGTTACCACCAAAGAAAAACAAACCCAGTCGCACCGCGTCTCAAGTCCCAATACAAGAGGAGGGTTCCCTTCAACAGGCTAAGGAAGACATCTACTCCCGCCCCCCAGCGGAATGTTCACGACCTACACCTGTTCCTGTCGTGTCTGAAATGTAAGTTGGCATAACATTTAAACTAATGATTTCATGGCCTTTAGCTTTTTTTTTTTTATTTGTTTAATGTTCAACATATCTCTAGAATAGATGGATATTCATGACATTTGTGGTTGTCCGCAAAATTGCCCCTTAATCTATTAATATCATTTAACCCCCTGATATCTGTATGGCAAGGTGAACTTTGTATGACTCATGTCAAGGCTGGATACTCAGTTTGACCAACAAAGTTATGACGAAATGTGATTTAAAACCACTGAATCAAATTTAAACTAATTACCGACACAAAATTTTCAACTCAACAGTCTTTGTCACGGAATGAGCAAGTACCGCATCTGATACGTGTACCTCACTTTTTGTAGATAGAACACGTGACTCGGTGAGCAGTTGATCATAAGTTGCAGAAAGCCTATGTCGCCCAAGTCTCTGTTGGCGTATGGTTGTAAAGCTTGATGTAGATGCCAAATTTACTTCCTCTTGCAACAATGTCTGGCTACTACAGTTCACCTTTGATCCTTGTACACCTTACTTCTAGGCGAGGCCAAGAATCTACTGATTTATGTTCCATGACACTTCCTTGGCTTACTCTGTTGTTCGTTCTGTCCCAGCAGACCATGCGGCAGTTCCCATGGCGACAGAAGGCGTCAGTTGGATTCTGTCTTGGATGACGTCAACTGGGAAGAGATAGCAAATGTGCCCGGCTTCCACCACGACATACCTGACGATAACGCAGAGGTACGTCATTCGAAATTTAGGCCATTCTAATTAGTTTATATAGATAATATCCTTGGGACAATACCAAATTGATGCGAGCGGGCTAAAAAGAACAGTTGGGAAAATGAAAGATTTGTCATATTTTTTTCTCTTTCACATCTTTTTCTTATAATTTGAAGCTGACATTCTGCGATTTTAGTATTCAGGTACCGATCTATTATGTCAATTAAGCATCTTGGTACAATTTACAGTGTGGCCGAAAACGTTCTTAAACGGATGAAAAACGATATATACTCGCGCGCGTGTGTCTTTCATATAATCCAATCGACGTGGACTATGATATAGAGTCCGACCAAAGCCGCTCTCGTATTAGTAATATATGCTTTGATATAAAAGTTATTTAAAAAATCTTACTAAAGTTGTGCTCTCTCTCTCTCTCTCTCTCTCTCTCTCTCTCTCTCTCTCTCTCTCTCTCTCTCTCTCTATCCAGGAGTAAATATTTTCGTCCTTGGGCACGTTACCGTATTTTGCCGATGAAAGTGTTCACCACTAATAAAGTACGCAATCCCAATTCATGGCATCAGGGCAAGTCACCGACAAATCTAAAATGTAAAAAAAAATCAAATAAAGTACGATCTTGAACACTGGATAATTAGATAATTTCAAATGTATGGTGTTTCCGTCTCTTTTACCTTTGGTAATATCTTAATTTACTCTGTTCTTGCTTAAATTTTTAAAGTTTATAAATCTTTTGGTGATGTTCTTGGCTTTGGTTTGAGGTCGACATCCTCTTCCCATTCATCTAAGTGATAACTTTAGATAAACGATTTACGCAACCTTACGGACAACTTTAAGCACCTCTTTGATGTTAGATAATAATATGACGATACATGGTGTATTTGCAGCCAGTAGATACGCAATATTGTTGAATCGAGAAAATGGCAATCATTTTTTGTGCCAACGGATATTTTGACCAATTTTTACGTTGGTGTCAAAGACTCTTTCTATCAAGAGTAAAGGTCTCGCTGACTTGTTTTCACGGTACTGATTGGAACGTCACTGCCCCCCTCCCCACTCCAGATTTACACGTTCATGTTCAACTATCTCCGTGACGAAGGCTGGTACGTCATCAGAAAGTGTGCAGACAACAAGTTAGCAGTCAGCGTGACGTAAGTAAACTAGAAATAAGACTTTGCCAGATCATTCATGGTTAACCAGTAGCTTCCAATTTAAGACATTGGATTTACCCAAATTTTCAGTCTTTGTGAAGAAATGAGCAATCCACTGCTGACGTATACGTACTGCTGACGTCACGTTATACAGATAGAACACGTGACCCCGCGTGAGCAATGGATCATAAGTTGCAGAAAGTCTATGCCCCCCACCCCGACTCTTTTGAGTCTGTTGCGTATACATATTCTTTTATTTTTGAATGAATATTGGTATGTTACGACATTATCATCCATTTTTCTATATTCTTTGCAATTTACGGGATACATTTCTCCATTTTGTATTTGACTTGTACTATTCACAGTATTTTCGCAATTTTTTGGGGAAACAGAAGAAAATTTATTCGAGCGTGGATACCAACCATATACTAGAATCAACATGACTAGATAAATACATTTTGATTCAATGTATGAAATGATGGGTAGATTTTAGGTGGTGGCAGGTCCATGAAAAGTTGCTGATCTAAATGTTGATTTGAGCAATCCCTAAAGGTGCACTCTCACTGCACTTGCGTCAAGCTTGCGTCACTGCGGGGTTCAGAAGAACTTCGTGTATTTCATACTTTCTGTGTATTTTGTAGTCTTCTAAGTCACACTTTTATCTATTATGCAATATCCAAATTATCAAAAAATGGAGGAAAAATAACAGTGACGGAAAACAGTGACGAAGTGAACGAACCCCGAAGTGACGCAAGCTTGGCGCAAGTTCTGTGAGATACCACCTTTCCCAACATGTCTGTCATGTCCCAGGTACCTGGGAGACATCCGGCACTACCGGATACACCACACAGACGGGAGGTTCTACTTCCGGAGGGACGAGTTCCAGGCCTGCAGTCTGCACGAGCTCATAGAGACCTACAAGTGGAACGATCTTCCGGCCAAAACTGACCGCTCCTCTGCTACGGACGGCTCTGGTCAAGACCTGCTGTCCACCCCGCCAGTTCCGGCCAGGAACAGAGGTGTCCGGCTTCTCAATCCTGTTTGACGTTGGGTCGTCAAAGCACTCAAATACTAGACAGTATATCTCGTCTACTCGTCAGGTCACAGCGTGATCACAGCAAGTACATTCTATGGATGCTATCCCCTGCGGTTGGTCGGAAAAAAGGGTGAATGATAAAATATAAATATCATGCATCTAGCTATAGATTGAAAAAAACACCATATAAACGCTGTAACTTGAGTTGGAGCGACAAAGCATGGAATCACAGCCAATAAGTCGTCTGTTTCTGTATTCAAGAGGTGCGCAAGTTGACAACCACATATACACGGTCATGGCTACCACATTGCGGGGGTACCACGTGCATTTTTACTTTTTAAACTAGCTTTACTTCTATAACTACAGTCATGGCTCATGTGCCACAATTGTGTTACTTCTGCAAATACAATGAATGCAAGACTACCACATGATATATTTTCCCGTTTGGTAATTTCTCATCATGTTTACCATCAATTTTTTTCAAAATCAGGCAAAAGTCAATGAACGTTTCATTCATAATTTTTCTTGCTGTGACCTTATGAATGAATAAACATTGCATAACAACACGTTGAAAGTTATTGGGTCTTGGTCAAATGTTCGACTGACTCGTCACTTCTCGCCTTGTTCACGGAATGGACCCGCCTACTGCAGCGGGACGTGACAATACTATAGCAACTGGCGGCTCAAGATAACCTGTGTCACCCCCCGTCTCTGCTCGGCGGTGAACTCGAATATACTAAGATGAACTTTCATGCTGTGGTTTGTTTATCTGAGAGAAACCATGATATAACTCTCTGACACTGTTCGCAATTTCCTCTTTCAACCCACCCTCATGATCAGCACTGGAGCTTTGGTTTGTTTTCCTTTATATTGGGACATCATTATAAGGACAAATATATATACGCGAGCTTTGTGATGATGTTAAAGACAAACACTAACCATTTAGAAACGTCGACGGAAGTATGGTGACTGAACGTATTGAACTTTTTTTGTAACTACAATTAATCATCAAATAGCTAGTTCACAACTGTCAGAGGATAAAACGGCGTTATTCTTGGGAAAATCTGATCCATTAGAAATGAGATAATGTACCAAAAATGCATACTTAAATATCCTATTGATGTTCTTTTGCCATATATACGTTGTTTTTTGTACAATTGTTCTGCTCATATAATGGAATAGCTATTGGTGTGAACAATTACGTCCAATTTTTAGAAAACACGGGACTTGTTCAATGTAAAATACGGGACTTGTTCAATGTAAATTAATGTATACGTACGGTCTCTATCTTAAAACATCTCAACTCAAAGTGAAACGTTAACGTATATGATATGAAATATGATCATTATTATATGTAAAATAAAGGTCTTCATTCATTAAAAGGAGCAATTGACTCCAGAAGTTGTTACTTTCCAAATGATGTTCTTTATGCCAATAAAAACACAATCAGCCGTCTTTTTCATAATTCCTCCTGTAGTGAATGGTGGATTTTGTAGGATAACGTGATACTCACTAACCCCGTGCAGCCCTTATTGTATTCACTTCCTTCTTCGTGAACATTTTTGGCAAAAGGTCAATTGTTGATAAGACACAAAAGAGCAGTTCTCAGGATTTGCTTTAATTTTGTGACTCAACCTTTGTCAGTCCTTGTCAGACACATTGTATTCAGTTGAGATTGCTCAAATTGAAGGCACGGGTTCAAAGAAACAACTGACAACAACTCTTTTTTCATTAAGTAATTATGAAATGACTGGACGATTTTTTTTTCAGTTTTAAGGAACATTTATTATCTGGTTACCTGAATCTTGGCTTTTGTTATAGACACACTTTTAAATCATTTACCTTGGGTTAACCGTAACGTCAGACACAATCCAACATTTCTGGGCTTTTAAGATCTCAAATTTCTTAGATGCCGTTCACACTATATTCAGATATATTTTAGTGGGTTCACATGTACACGTGCGTACATATCTAAGTCCACGTACGAGGTCCGTATGGAATGCTTAGCCTCTACCAGGCTCCTCAGGCCGATAGAAATTGGACAAATATATCCAGATATCATGCCAGCGGAGTTAGCTGGTCGCAAACCATACTCCTCGGCCAACTAACTCCTATGGCATATATGAATATGTGTTATATTTCTTCAATCTGCAATGTCTTCTATTTTTGTAGCCTAATAGAGGATAAGAATTCCATACGGACCTCATACGGACTTAAATATATACGCACGTGTGAACCCTGCTTAAAACAGACAAGTACCAGGTTCGTTTCTGTCAACTCTTACTATACAAAAACGATCATATCTTATAGGTTACTAGCTTTAGCAATGAATGGATACCTATACCCTTTTCTTTATAATTGTAGTTAAGAAGATATTTCTGACGACTACAAAGGTAAGGTTCGTTCCTGTATATCGAAAACTGATCGTGCACGTTCACAGAAGTGCAGTTCGGTGTACGTTGTTGCTACGGTAGCGGTCATACGTGTACGTAAATTCTTCATACGTGTACGTAAATTCTAGTCCGTATGTGTTGAGTATTGAGGGGAGGCAATAAAGTTTGTTGTCGAAAAAGCCCAGGTCGACAATGAGACTGCATAGTTTAGTGTAAAAATCAATTACCCGCAAGCCAAAAGAATTTCAATACGCAACTCATAAGGACTTGTATATACGCACTAGTGTGACTGCACCTTAAGTGGGTATCTCACCGAAACTGTGGTACGTCGGCGGCGTTGCTGAGTGACTTGATAGAGTGCTAAACGAATGTAATCGATTAAAAAAGAAATTTTAATGTTTTGAGTGTATAGTTGTCTTCTTAGTCTTATTACTTTAACATCTTAAACGATGTTCCCACACAGAAGTCAATAGTAACATAACTTTAGATTTATTGCGCAGCCGCTAGCCACCGCCAACGTACTGTAGTCCAGTGATACACCTGTTTTCGAAGCCCAGGCGGTTGTCTGTTATACATCGAGATATACATTAAGTAGTACATGTAGCAGCATGCTAGCAAATTGAAAGGTAGGTCCGGGAAGTGACTTTCAACGGGCCATCCAGGATATGTCGAATATTAGACCAGTTTATAATATCTTCCTCCCTGCAATAAAGTAATTTATATACAATGTGAGCCGAAAAGTAATGCAATATATTTACAACAGGCTCATTTTTTTCATCGAATGAGTTTATATTAATCACAAACGTAAACAATCAATATTTAGTGTCATTACAGGAAACAATGGAAAGTCAACATAACCGTTTAACTAGTGAGGTTAAAAGTTACCTTTTGTTAGCTTTTAGGTCTATTGTGCCCTGTTTTGAGCACTGAGAAGTGAACTGATCTGAAAATGGTATCCAAATGCCTTGAGCACCCGGTATTGTAATTTTCAGTTTGGCAGTTTCCAGATTTTAGCTCCCACTACGTCAGACTCAGAGTATTTAAGGCTAGATGCAAAATGGCATGAAAGTTGGTATGGTACAACTTTCGCCAGAGCCTGGGATGGGGCGGTGTGCAGAAAATATTCCCAACTGGAACAAAGTAGTATCATTTGTTTAAATTACATTTTGCTCCATTTTGTTCCATTTCATTTCATTTTGCACTTTCTGCAGACCCAACTAGGAATCCAAGCGCTGCCTTTCTAGTTCTTGTAATAGTGCTCCTCTTCTTTCTTTTTCAGCCGCTCTTCCAGTTCCTTGTCGACAGGAATCGGGTGTTTTAAATAGACCATACTGTCCCTAGTCGGTACCGCGGGTGGCCCGGCGTGGTGACCGGGACGGGGCGGCAGGGGCGGCGGCTCATCTGATGGGTGAGACGGTCTGGACGGACGGTTCACGTGCCGGGACTCCGCCGTGGGCAGCCCCTCCATGGAGTAGATGTTAATGAGGTCATCGATGGACTCTTCCCTCCGCTGTTTCCTATGGAAGTAGTACCTGTCGTCCCGGGTACGGTGGATCTTGAAGTGGCGGATACCTCCGTTAAACCTGAAATCAAAACATGTAGTTAATCATTACTAAAGGGATGTCCCTGCATCCTCCTACGCAGGGACATCCAACAGCGAAACCGCCGGATTTGGATGTACCCTGCTTTCTCAACCGTCACCAGTAGTTCCAGATTGCCCTGCTTATAAATATTAACGAGCTTACCCTTATATATGCAAGACCCCTTTTGAAAACTGAAAGGCCTGTTCTCTGATTGGCTGACAGCTGGTTTGGGGGGACGTCCACAGGAACTAAGAGTGGCGGTTGAGAAAGCAGGGTACATCCAGACAGGCGCTTAAGCCGTTGGATATCCCTGCGTAGGAGGATGTGTCCCTGTAGCTCAACTGGTAGTAGCCCCTCAGTGGATCATCTGGCTTCAATTAGTTAAAAGCTGAGAGACTCGATCCTGGGGTAGGGCATCTCGGTTGGGGCTGCACCAGTCTTTCGGAAGGGGTGTAAATGGGGGTCCTGTGTAAGGGGAGGTGGCTCAAACACGTTATATACTAGTACCCTGCTACTGAAACGACAAGGGAACATACTGACCTATATGTGGCACTAAGAATTACAAAAAAAGTTATCCACAAATCAAACATCATGAAAGGCTTTCGGACTTGAATCAAGTTGTCTTATAACTTAATACATGGCTTGGTACTGGTAGGATGAACTGGTATGGTCTATGCCAATGAGGACATTACTTGCATACCTTTATAAGAAACACCCATATGGCTCAATTATATTTGGCGATTGCATGGCATGCAAATGTATGTAATGTATCTATTTCCTAGACATACATACAAACAAACAAGATAAAGAAGTCTCCAAGCAGACGCTTCGGTGCCTTAGAGATAGCATCAAAGCTGGCCAAGGAGTATAGCGCCGGGCCCGTTGACTCCCTTTGGCCGGCTATACTCCTTGCCTTGGCTTTGATACTATCTCTAAGGCACCGTAGGTAGGGTCTTCTTGGAGACTAAAAATAAAGATACTAACGTTACGCTGACAGCTAATCTATTGTTGTCTAGCGGCCGAACAAGGAACCAGCCGTCTGCAGCGATGTACGGGGCCATTACCTGATGGATCTGAAATTAACACAATTAACACAATTAGATACCATTTGGCTCGCCCCGGAGGCGTCGCCAAAAAAGGCGTTACACAGGTCGGATAGTTTGTAACTTTGTATGGCATGTTCGTCTTTTACCTGCAGGAGTTGCAATCCAACACCCGTTTGGAGATTACATCACTAATTGTAACCAACTTGTTAAAAGCAACCTAAGCAATATTAGCCCGAGTCAGGGCCATAGAAAGTCAATTGTCAAGGTCAATTTGGGGGGCACTTTTCTACGTAAGACAATGAGCAAATATGCGATGCCACAGGAGTCTAATCTTTGTGGGTTACAATATTTAGGGGCTCCTAGCGCGGCTTGTTTCTTCGTCGTTTTTGACCACCCAAAGTAAGAAATAATGATGTAAATGTGGGAATATAGTGTAGTAGCTATCAATTTCATACAGATTGCCTCATCCAGAATAGTTCCACTTTGAACGCTCTAATATTGCTTAAGATGCCCTCTCACTGCACTTGCGTCAAGTTTGTGTCACTGAGGGGTTCGAAAAATATTCAACGAATTTAAGAGATAAAAAACGATTTTGTCGTCTTCTAAGTCATACTTTGACGTATCAGTTATAAGCAATATCTACATTTTAAAAGATCAGAGAAAATAACAAAACAGTGACGTGGCCTGTGAACGAACCCTGCAGTGACGCAAGCTTGACGCAAGTGCAGTGAGAGTACCCCTTTAGGTTGCCTTTGGCAGACTAGAAATGGAGCTCCCACCGTACTCACATATTTTGTACGGTCGGGAAGGTTAGGGTGCCAGCCGGGTAGGGAGCATGTCCCCCGGTCCGCTGGTTCCTCCCACTCCACGTCGACGTCCTCGCTGATAACACTGATGTTGTCCATCAACCCCGGCAGTTCGTCTAAAGAACCAATGGAGACCGGGGAGACGGGGACTCCTCTATCCTCTGGGGACGAGACGGCGATGGGTGGGACAGAAAGCCGTGGGAACGAGCTCGAGAGACCTGGTGGAGGCAGGTCCTGTTGGGCAGTAGGGGGAGGGGGGCAATCCTTGTGTCGGAGAACTAACTGTCTGCCCTAGAGAAACACAGAAAGTGCAAACAATTAGTCAAATACAAGGATTAAATTAAAGGCGCGACAAATAAGACTAAAACATGATTGAATTGATGTTGTGCGTTTGGGAAAGGCTGCGAATATAAAACCACCGCGAAAGTTTTTGCATTTACAGTATGTTAAAAATTGCATGTTTAAAATACTGTGAATGCAGAAACTTTGGCGGTGGTTTTATATTCGCGGTTTTCGCGGTGGTCGCTAAACCGGAACTTAAAACCACCGCGAATATTCATAACAAAGTATGCGACTACAGTACAGTACTGTAAATAAGTTCTCGCAATAGCGCTACAGCGAATTCAAAACCACCGCGAAAACTCCATTTTCCCACTACCGCGAAATGGAATTTCCGCGAACTTAAATGCATCTACAGTATTCCTTATTTAATAAGCTAACCAGGTTTAAGACAAATTTGTAACGGTTCGAAATTCGTTATGCCTGATGACTTTTGAAAAACAGGTTGTTGGCAGTAATATTCAGAGTCATTCGTAGTTTGGACCTAAACCCGAGACATGCAAGAACTTAAATTACATTATCATATAGCCAGATGGAGTTGGCCAATCAGAGGCCCCCATTTCCTATGGGTTATCAGGCCGTAACGTCACAAGTGTGCTGTTATCAAAATAACTGCACACTGAAATCTATTTTCTCTATTAACATCGTTAGTGCGCGTTTCATTGTTTAAAGAAAACGTTTACCATCTTAGAACAACATTAGATTACTTACAATATGTAAAACAATGAAATCTATTTTAATTAATGTCCAATTTAAACTGAAAATTGAAAATAAAATTGTTTGCACCCCCCCCCCTTCAAGTTGAACGATCCGCAGATCATTCGCTTCGCTCACTCGGTGGTTTTATTCTGTGGTTATAGCGAAGGACCAGGCGTTACGACACCATATGCACCTCGGGGCGAGTCATTAACCCTTAATTATATTTTGCTATCGACCACTGTCACATTCATTACCTTTGCCAGAGTGGGCCCCTAGTAAGTCATTTGCATAAAATTCACACAAGCTCTTAATATTTCATGGAGGTATTAGGTCGCCAAACTCTAGTTGATAAGAGTTCGTGTGACTTAATCAAATAACATATAAAATAAAATTTTTATGTCTAAAGACATTTTAATACATAACAAACCTAACTGTTTATTTGGCAAAGGTATGTGTTCGTGGAACTCTGGTTTATTTATCCTGAAGAAGGCGACAGTGGTCGTTAAAATTTGAACCGTGTATACCTTTGTGCTGGAAAAAAGTTTCAATTAGCATAAGATTACTATCAACACAGATGAGCCTCCATGAAGTTTTGCCTCTTTGAAGTTTCAGATCAGCCGGGCTAACTAAAGGGGAATTTCTCACCGTTATAATTCACACACTTTCACGCAGCCGTTGTCTCTTGGGCCTCCAACTACGCTTTCAGGGGTGCCTAGTAAGCATTTGCACGAACCCTATGACATTCGTACGAATATCATGTGATACGCACGAATCACTATGCGAAACGCACGAATCTTATGTGATACGTATGAACCATATGATATTTGCACGAACCTAATGCAAAGCCGCTACGTTGGGAGAAGGCATGATTTTGAGCGTTTCAACCCGTGATATTTATATTTCAATGCATGGAATGGACATGTACCTTCACAAGGACGTATTTGATAGCCTGTGAGCTACTCTTTTGCTTCATTTCGTCGTGTTACATCTAATTGTTCCGTCGCCGAAGATCGAAGTCGCCATATTGAAAGTCCCACTCCGTCTGTCACATAAACCCGGCAGTGGTTTGCCGATTTCGCATAAGGTTCGAATTCGTGCAAATCGCATAAGGTTTCTGCGTGCCGCATAGTGATTCGTGCGTGTCACATAGTGATTCGTGCGTGTTACATAGTAATTCGTGCGTGTCACATAGTGATTCGTGCGTGTCACATAGTGATTCGTGCGTGTCACATATAAGGTTCGTACGTTTTCGCAAAGTGATTCGTGCGATTCTAATAAGATTCGAGTGTTTTCCCATAGTGATTCGTGCGTATCACATAATATTCGTACGAAATTTTATAGGGTTCGTGCAAATAGGCACCCCTGACTTTGAGTGCACGCTCCAAGTAATACAAGAATGATACCTTACAACCTATCTATTACGTACGGGAAGAAATTACATGAGTCACACCTTGACCAGTCGTGAGGGTGATTTCCATCCGACCGATATGTCCCCTTCTATTATGTCCGGCTCCTGGATGGCCAGGTCATCAGTGCTGAGTCCGGTCTGCTCCAGGGACGTCTGTAGGCTGTTTTTTAGGGAGTCGCTACCGAGAACCTGAACCTTGTGGACGGGGAGTCTGACTCCTTCCGCCGTCACCACCACGTAGTGTAGGGTGAACTGGTCTGTGGGAAACAGAGGTTCAGTAGAGAGGTTCAGTTTATAGGTTCTGTGTACAGGGGTTTGTTACAGAGGTTCTGTAAAGACATTCAATACAGGGATTGAAAGCGGTGCAGAGACTCAGTACAGAGACTCAGTAATATAACTATATGGGTTCTGTACAGGGTAACGGTACAGACATTCAGAACAGAGGTTGAACCAGAGGCCCAGTAGAGTTCTTCAGTACATAGGGTTCGGTTAAAAGGTTCAGTGCAGAGGTTCCATGCAGAGGTTCAGTGTAGATATTCAGTTGATATATCTTAGGTATCAATAAAGCAAAAGCAATGATTAATTTACACATGCAATAAAAGAAATTCGTAATTTTACTGTGGTCCATGATAGAACTAAAAAAATATATATGGAAACATTCCTGTACAATTCCTAGAATTTTGGAGGACTGAACACAATAACATGCCATTTGGCTCGCCCCTGAGGCGTCGCCAAAAAAATGAAGACTTCATTTTGCATGAAAAGTGAAAGTAGACCTTTTCAGGGTCCAATGTGCTTAAAACATCCTGTACCATAAAGAAAAATCAGGACTAGCGAGATATAACCTGCTAGGGGGGTCTAAGCCTACAACATTCTGCCTGTAAGACCACAGCATATCCAGGACACTGAAAGATTCGAAAATTGCGCTGCTGTATTTCAGAGCTGACCTTTGTCTATCTAGCACCTACCAGCATACAAGATATCACCACAATCCATTCTTAGCACAGACAGACGGATACAAACGCGCACAGACACATCAAAATCTATTTCTCGATTTTTCATGAAGGTAATTACCTTCGCCAAGAAGGTTATATTTTCGGTAGTGTTTGTGGGTGGGGGTGTTTGCAGAAGACCACCATAACGCAAGGTATGGAACACCTGCATGGATTGTATTTATATTTGGTATGTGGGTAGGTCTTGATGATAGCTGAAAATGATTAGAATTTGGGCTCTCTAGCGGCTTTGTATGGTATTGCAGCGGAACTTCCGGGTTTGATATCTAGAGTTCTGGACATGCTTTGGTCATGAATTTTGAGTGGTAGATAGCTCTTGGGGGGATAAGATAAATGGTGAAGGTTTGAACCATCTAGTTGCAAGATAATGCCGTTCTTTTTATCATCGTATTCGCCGCATGTCAATATCGTTTTCCTTTACAAATATTGACACATGCATACTTGCCTACCCCCAAAACACACACCAGAGAGACACACATGGAGGTAACAAAGGGTCAAATCCAGCAGGAAGTAAACGAACAAGTATACACTTGTACAGAAGCCCTAAAGTCCTAAACAGGCCTTAAAAAGTTCTTAAGTCTACACTTAAGGCTTTAATACCTCTGATATTGTGTTCTAAAGCCCGGGAGCGAATACACATACAAATGGTAGCTCTAATATTATGATCTCGCAATAACCGCTAAGCCCTATAGAAGCGTTGACCTTCGTTTGTTCGTTCGTTCGTACTCTTGTACTTTTGTAACACATACTGTAGCACAACTACGTCAGCAGGCTTCCGTGTTATGTCAGTAGCAGGGTATATATTTTACAGTGGGGAGTGGTCCGTCCCAAGTTATATGTCCCTTCCAAAATACGGGTGCAGTCCCAACCGGGATGCCCTTGCCATGTTTGAACCGGGGTGGAGGAACTTATGTGTGAAACCAGTTGGGCAAAAGGTACAATGAGTAGCACCTACATGTAGAAAGTCACGTACGCACCTTTCATCGCTTCTTCAACTATCTCCAACACGTCTGGTCTATCCATTTCCGTCAAGGCGTCCACCATGACCTGGATAGTAGCCCCTGGTTTGGTACTCCATTCTTTTAGCAGCAACATGGCGGGAATTTCTCTCAGCGCTTCGGCTTGGACCCGGAAGTTTTCAATGTCCTCCACGCTACCGTAACCAAGTTTGTCGGCGAGTCCCGTCCAGTTTTCTGTCACGGCTCTCTGGTCACTCAATCTCATGGCAATTTTCAGATAGGAACTGTAACCTAACACGCTGAAATTATCACTGAAATTATACGACTGTCTCCTCTGTGGTACCTCCCCTCTTTCTGAGAGTCGGTGGGCTCCAGACTCTATGTCGTGCTCCGCCATTGATCAAACTCTATGGTTCTTGTAAAGACGGAACAGGTAATGCTTGAACGAACTCACAAGGCGACGCCGGCTCACAGCGGTTGTTGTCTTCTTTCTGTCCTGCTTTATAAGGAAGCAAAACAGAGTTGATTTCAAGTCATCGAGGTACGGAAAAAGTCACAAATTTGGAGAAAGAAAGTAACAAACTGTCGGGATGCCTCACATTGTCACTGGGGATGTCATAACATTGAAACTTGACCACTACTACACCTACCGAAAGGCAGTACAAGACCCACAGTCATGGGGACGAACCATTTAGAAGGACGGGGAGGGCAAAACTAAGTATATAAAAACACTATAGGGAGTATCAATGCGATTAGGCACAAAATTGGGTTTTCCATTAAAGGCAGAACACGACAAAAAATCTTCTTCATCACCTCTTGACCATGGTACCAAAAGAAAGATAATTTCTACATTGTAACTCCCTCCCTCCCCGAAAACTACCCCCTGGTTCGTTCCTTGTTCCCGCCTGAACCTTGCTTGTGTACAAAGGTCATTTAGAGTCTATTTACTTAAGGGTTACGAAGTATCGATGTCAATACCTGAGGCTTAACAATGCAGCGAGGACACAGGTAATACGGACGAACTACCTGTAGGAATCCCTTGTCGTTCGTTTTCAGCCCCGAACTGCTAGCCAGAATTATAATTACATATTCCATGTCTTATAGTGTCCATTATAAAGTCACGTACAATATGCAATAAAAACGAGCCAAACAATTAGTACTAAAACGAAATATTTGTATGATATATTATGACATTCCCCCTCAGACAACAATGTACAACAACAAAATCTAATACACTTGTTTTCAGAAGATAGAACTGTAGAGACATGCAAACGACAGATCCAGTGATATGTGAACGAAAGATTCAGTGGTAAAAATTAGCTTTTAAAATTAGTTGTTTTTCTAAGGTAGGGTTTCTCTAATTGTTTACTTGTAACACTGTGCAACTGGTGGCATTCATTCTTTAGTCGTCTATGTGATTATATGAATCAGTAATGTAGACAAGACCAAATAGCGGTTTTTCAGACCCCCTTTCTCGTACAAACTCTGTGTACAACGGTTTGTGCTTGTATAACGGTTTGTGCTTGTTTGTGCTTGCACCATCTGTGCTACTATAGTGTAATGCTGTGTGCTTGTTGAGATCGGGTTTCAAACAGAAGGTGGAATGTGAAGTCTATTTACCTATTTACCTCGGAGCTAAATGATGTATTATTAGCATACAGGCACCATTATGTCCAAGGTAATGATTGTATTTAAGCTTCATAGTACATCCAATAGGTACCTATCCGAGTAATGAGGCTGTTGTAAGGGCTTCGAGATATACCCTGGATACAACAACTGCTGCAGACGGACTGACCCCCATTTTACGTTCCTTCCGAAAGACAAATGCTTCAATCGGTATAATTCCTTCCCCAGATTCGAACCTGGGTCTCCCAGTTACTCACTAATAGTGGAACCAAGAGCTGTGAGACTGGTACCAACTGAGCTACATAGACATTCTTGACATGGGTTCCTACAGCTGTTTCCCTAACCCTAACCGCTTAGGTGAAAGAAGTATGAAAGAAATTGTCACATGATGTAGTGGCAACAGCAGAAGGCGTGCACCTGACACATGCCTAGGATATGAAGTTGGCCTGATGATTAGTTCGTCTGTTTCACCCAAACTTTTGCAATCTTAGCAGGCACTTCTATTATGCACTTCCTACAGGCTTGAAAAATGAGAACTTGACCTTTGGATGCCCCCCTCCCACCCAATGTTCAAAACATTCTCACCACGTATCGTGCACCACACGCACCTCCACCTGACATGCTGTCCTTATGTCAGCAGACCGTGAATGTTTTGTATAGAAAGGGAAGTAGTAGTAAATATCAATCATTCAGTGAATGTGGTCTCATGACTCTATCGGCTCTGATATGCAATCGTTAAAACGACTGAGATTCGGGGGGTTTCCCCACATTTTCAATGGGACATCCGAGCTGTGATGGCAAGTACAAGACGCTGTGAATAGCTACCGTTTTAAATTTACTGCAGTCATCTTAGACATCTACCCGGTAATGTTTTGACATTTGGAAGCGACCTACCTGTGTCCGCAGTCCGCTCAGTCAGCCATGGCGCAGTTCCCGCCACGCCAAGCGTGAAATTTCCCGGAACTGGACAATACACACGTACGGCGAACCTTTTATAGTCATGCTATCAAGTGTATAGCACAGGCATACAGACGTGTGTGTTACAAATGCAAGTCCGTACAGTCGAGTTGTGTTGCAGGTGCAAGTTACAGTCTGTACAGTCGAGTGCGTACGCGTGTTACAGGTGCAAGTCACAGTCCGTACAGTCGAGTGCGTGTTACAGGTGCAAGTCACAGTCCGTACAGTCGTGTGTGTTACAGGTGCAAGTCACAGTCAGTACAGACGTGTGTGTTACAGGTGCAAGTCACAGTCCGTACAGTCGAGTGCGTGTTACAGGTACAAGTCACAGTCCGTACAGTCGAGTGCGTGTTACAGGTGCAAGTCACAGTCCGTACAGTCGAGTGCGTGTTACAGGTACAAGTCACAGTCCGTACAGTCGAGTGCGTGTTACAGGTGCAAGTCACAGTCCGTACAGTCGTGTGTTACAGGTGCAAGTCACAGTCCGTACAGTCGTGTGTGTTACAGGTGCAAGTCATAGTCAGTACAGATCGACATGTGTGTTACAGGTGCAAGTCACAGTCCGTACAGTCGAGTGCGTGTTACAGGTGCAAGTCACAGTCCGTACAGTCGTGTGTGTTACAGGTGCAAGTCACAGTCCGTACAGTCGAGTGCGTGTTACAGGTGCAAGTCACAGTCCGTACAGTCGAGTGTGTGTTACAGGTGCAAGTCACAGTCCGTACAGTCGAGTGCGTGTTACAGGTGCAAGTCACAGTCAGTACAGACGTGTGTGTTACAGGTGCAGGTCACAGTCCGTACAGTCGAGTGCGTGTTACAGGTGCAAGTCACAGTCCGTACGGCCTCATTGGATTCTGTTAGCAAGAAACTGACACAAAAGTATCCCTAACACTATCTAACGCTTCCTAACCTTTATTGGTGAGACACCTAACGTTTACACAATTAAGCTAAGGGCACAACCCGCCGTATGTGCAAATACGTGCTCTCTACGTGCCAAAACGTGGCCAATCTTTTGGGATCCGTTAAGCCCCGGTCACAAAGCGCGTACGATTCCTTACGATGGACTATTCCGCATATCGTACGATGAGCACAGTACATCGCAAGAAAATCGTAAGCATCGCAAGCCATCGCAACGCATCGGATGGTGTTCAAAATTTTTCCAGCGTCGCAAGATTTTTCACTTGTGTCCCTTCTGTATAGCCGTCTGACCGCTTTTGTGCTTCTTTAACCAACAAAATGTGGACATAGCTGTAAAATACCTTCCTATAATATCTTAAACTGTAAAAATAAATGAAAAAAGACCATGACAACAAGAGTATTACAAGCAAAAGTTCAAATCAAGCGTGAGTACTGGTATGGTTATCTCGGCCTGCTACGTGTCAGGCTCTTTCGAAGATCGTATCATGATATGCTATCAACAAAAAGATGCCATCATACAAAAATCATATGATAAGCATTATATCATATGTATTTCCGACTCATAGAGCCTGCCTTTATGTTCGAGTTGTCCCCATGGTTATTACGATTATGGTAAACTGACCCAAGACCGACGAGAGATGAGATTTGATCTAATTATAAACTCACGTGCATGAAGCGATCAAACAATTGTCTGCATCACCTGTGCGGGGCGCGCTGTTCTCTGGTTGCGACTGTGGCAGTTGCGACTGATATATTTCCCCTTTTCGTCAATATCGACAATATCAGGGAAAACTGAAACCATCACATCATGCTAAAAAATCATAAATCTATAACCTCATCAGTAGACAAAAATTGCCGTAATGAAGTCTGCTATGGGGGCAAATAAAATCTTACGACGATAGCGAAATTTTGAACATGTTCAAAATCCATTTCAGCTCTATTTTTCGCCATACGACGCTCCCCGATTTACTATGATTCACTGCGATTGACGCAGGCACGCTCTTATGACCTCATCGTACGATGCACTACGCGCTTTGTGACCACGGCTTTATATACTTAAACCATTGCTTCCGATTCTCCCCCGACTTACGACGCACTGCGCTTATCGCAAGGAATCGTACGCGCTTTGTGACCGGGGCTTTAGTGGTATGTACCGCCTCCGTGCGAATTCGCAGGGAATCCGACGGATTTTGGAGCACGCAGACACGCCGTAGAACTTTGCGTGGAGGCAAAACTTTGTGTGCCGTGCGTTGACGTACTCCCTCCCTGCTCTTGCCAGTCGTTCCCCACTTTTTCAGAAATACGTTGCGGACATGATCTCCCAAAACAACGTGCAGACAAACTGCACGTACGGCGGGTTGTGCCCTTAGATTTACATCCATTCTATTCAAAAACAGGGTTTTATGGGTATCGTATTGACAAATTTCTACTAGGTAAAAGTCTTTGTTAGTCAACTTTGCAAAAACTCTTTCCTGCCTGTATATAGCAAAGGTCTTTGTATTCAACAAAGTATTTAGTTCAAGACCGACTATTCGGTGAACGTCCGTCAACTGTTAGGCACTACAAGTAGGTGTCGCTGCTAACAGGTGCGTTCCCAAATGTAAAGTTTCATTCCTGTCCGTCTGCCATTTAAGAAATACTCCGGTGGTTATAATTAAACAGGATGATGAGATGTAACAAAGAGGTAGAACTGTGAGGAGGGCATGTCTGACGCCGTGTCCTGATGTAGGGGGCGCTGTGTCTGAACCGTCTGTTATCAGGAAACCGACCTGTGGGGAGGGGGGCATTTGTCATCACACTGTACAGTTCATAAATACACTGCAGTAAGGTCTAACTTACAATGGAATTTGATAACATAAGTCTATATTCATTCGATTGAATGGATGAAATCTTCCTTGTTTATCCATTTCCTAGAAAAATAGTCGTAGACCATGATGTAAATCGTTCAAGCAAATGTATGCGGTAAATAGCATCAGAAAAAGAGTACTATAATTACAATATAAGAGTTGTAGAATGTCAAATTTAATTTCAAAGACAAAGATATGAAAGAACAAAAATGAATAATCTATTGTTCGGTATACCATACTCTGTGTGTTCAATCAATTCTTAACCTTCCTGACCACTGATGTATTTCAAAATGAATGCACTTTTTTCTTGCCAGAAATCGCACGCTCGAATCAGTTTCGGCGTTCACAGAGGATGTCATCAATGTAATTAAATCCACCAATAAATTAACCATATTAGTTCATGATTACAATTAGATGACTTACGTCTAGTATTGTTTTGATAATGTATAATGTAAAAGATTTTAACTTATATAGTCAGACTTTCTTCTACATTAGAGCCCGAGTAAAGACACTGATTTCTCCACTGGGCTAGCCTCCATAGCAGGCTTTTCTTGGCTCATAATACACTTTTGCTGGTTATTTCTTTTTGTACTGGACTTAGGACAAAAAGACGGGGGAAAAGGCCCCGGAGAGCCTGCTATATGGAGGCTACTATTAGGTGCCATTGCGGGATTTGTTATTTTGGTATCCGTTCTGTTAAAAAACAACAACACTGCACAAAACTGTCTGACCTACCAATGTGGGCCCCAGGACCCCACCCAGTATGGTTGAAACGGCGATGAAAACAGCTGACGCCCTAGCTCTCATGTCTGCCGGGAATAAATCCTATCAGGTAGAGAAACATGTGTAAATGTACATTATTATGACTCAAAAAGGGTAACGTTACCTGTTCACGGGGTGCAAGAGGAGGCATTATGCGTAAGGACGAAGGTAGAGTCACACAGACATACATATACAAAATACGGACACATTGTACCATAAAAAAACATACACATAAACAAACACATGTACACACACACACACACACACATATATGAACACACATTATATATATATATATATATATATATATATATATATATATATATATATATATATATGTACGTTCGTTCATACACACCCAAAAACACACACGCATACACACACAGCCACACAATCACGCACACACGCTCACACACACACACACACGTTCGTAAACATCCAAACAGACACACATACACACACATTCACATACAGCCATACAATCACACACACACACACGCGCGCGCGCGCGCACTGACGGACATACAGCACAGGGAGGGTGAGTAGTCATAATAGTTTTGGGTTTAGAGCTCCTGGTCATCAAAATGCATAGTGTCACTGTAGCCTGGTATCCAGATATACTATTAACTCCCGTCTCTCTTCTGTCCTCTTCGCAAATACGAAGATGACGGAAGAGAGTCAGGGGCTATGATACGTCTGGATACCAGGCTAGTGTCACTGACGGAAGTTAGTGGATGCTGCATGTCTGAACGTTTCGAAAATATATCCAGTTACTTGGGTTCTTTTGCGTAAACAAACAGCCACACCTGCGCCAGTGCTGTAGCAGGTGGTATCCACATGGAGGTGCAGAGGAATGTGAAGGTCAGGTGCAGGAATGATGTTCCCGTGTCCTCAGCTGCCAGGGTGAACATCAGGAAGGGCACACCCGTCAGCTGACTACCCGCCAGGAAGTACGCCTTATACCAGCTGTAGTGTCTGGACAACCTACAGAAAACACAAAAGACAACTCATTAAACTCATAATACTTTGCGACGGATGCAGTGGAAGTTGAAAAACATTTCCCATTATGAGGATGAAAGCAACGTTAACAACCTTTTTGACACAATTCAAACAATAGTTCCAACTTTTCACCAGGTAGTAGACCTTCAAAAAACTACATTCCTGTCAAAATCACAGAACCCACTAATCATTAAAAACGTGGGACTTTTTATCAGTCACTGCCTGCAAAAAAGAAGTCAAATCTACCGGCAAAGAATGTAGAATCATGCATATAGATAGCTGTGCTTGTTACTTTTTACTGTCTGTACACTTGCAATTACCTACGGGTATGGATTTGCAAATAAATACATTGAATTAAATAGCAGATAAGGAACTAGATATGAAACAGACGTTTAAGGTACGTAACATCTGTGTCCACTACCTTTCGCCATGTGACACTCAGTAGACCTGTTGAAGATCAGGTTTTATACCTTAACTATGAATTGATACGTTAATGAGATGAAGACAAATAAGCGCTTTCACACCGCGAAGTAAGCATGTGCAGCGACAGGACTTGTGGGTAGTATATGTCAGAGGTGAGAGCCCCTGTGAACAGCTCTCGTATCGACCAATGTCTCAATTTACATTTAACAATGTCCAAAACTGGTTTGTTTCTGCCTTACTTAACTTTTGACATATTACCCACAATTCCTGACGCCGCATATGCGTACTCGAACGTGTGCAAAGAGCTTATTTTAGATATTCAAACAAGGAAACCAAAGTAGTAGTAAACAAAAGGTTGCAGAAATCAGTGAATTTTCGGCCGTTTCCAAAAAAAAGTTTCAACCATACTGTAAATCGTACAAAAGCTGTACAATGAGCAAATATATGAAGATGACAAATATGGAAACGAAAAGTAATGTGAAAAAAGGAAAAGGAATGTGTATTGCAGTAACTAGAATTGTTGTGATATAAATCATAACGTATATGTGTAGTATTAGACTGTACCTTTGGTTGTATATACATTGCCATACGTTGTCACTTATATCATTGTTGCGCAATAAACCATCTATCTACCTGTCAGCAAAAGCGCCCCCTAGTATCGACCCTACGCATCCTCCCACCAGCAGCGTCCCTCCGACCACTGTGCCGAACTGTGCCGGTGTCAGGAGGTGTTCTCTGGAGTAGAACGTCGGCAGCCAGGCACCTACACAAATCAACAAATAACGCTCGTCAATAGATTCATCAGGTTGATAATTCACTGAACAACAAGATTCTTTTTACACATCCGATTGCAAGTGCTTTCCACTCCAGTATGAACCGTGATGAGGGGGGGGGGGGGGGGGGATACAGACACAGTCACATTTAGGACCGCAGTCTTCGGAGTAGCTAATGATTGTTGCAAAGTCATGATTGTTACTAATTCTGTACACATAGTACACTCCTTTATGTTAACATAATGTGGAACCGCATTTGCATGCAACGGCACCTATTGCTGCAGCTCAATATGAACTAGTCAGAATAGCCGTGAGAGAGGTGACAGACGGTCAACGAAACGTCGGTTTGGAGAAAGCACTTCGCTGTGTACTATGAAAACCTTGTTATCTATCTTTCACAGAAACCCACCATTATTTGGGAAAAGCATACTCGTATCCTAATGCCTGCAAACAGAATACTACACCGCGCATCACTCAAGGTAGGAGCGAACTTTCGATAGTGCGCGGAGCAGGAATTTGGCTTATCATTTTAGGTTTGACATTAGAACACATGTACAATATGGGGTATATCCGTACATCCATTACCAGCCCTCCAATTGGTCCTTCGGCCGTCGGGGTCGGGCTGGTACCTTGGGTGATTTGGCCTACCAATGGCATGGTACGAGGGGCGTTCAATAAGTAATAACTCTGACTCATTTCCCATAGAAGGAGATTAATGAAACTTGGCACAGTCATTAGTCTTTCTCTTCATAGGAACCACCCAGAGTTATGCGTTTCTCCCATTGTTTGATGCAGCTCTGGACACCGTTTTTGTAGGACACCCCAGGTTGGTCCTCAAACAGATGACTCATCAATGGCAGAAGAGGAACGACCAGGTCTGGGAGCTGTTTCCATAGACTTACAGCCATGTTTGAATTCAGGATGCCAGCGTTTTACAAGGTCATATGATGGGGCATCATCACCATAAGTTTCTTTCATTTCATCAAAAGTCTCCTTTGGTGTGCGTTCTTTCAAATACAAAAACCGGATCACTGCGCGACACTCAACTGGCTCCATTTCACACCTGGTCCATTTTACTCCTAACTCAGTTCAAACACCAGTAATTCAGAAACCACAATTAGTTCAGAGCTCTTTTTTGCAACATAAACTATAGAGATATGAATCATTACACATGCAGCTCCTATAGCTGATGCTGTGTACGTCTACCCTATATATACATACATACATACATACATACATACATACATACATACATATATACATACATACAAACATGCATACATACATACATGCATACATACATACATGTAAGTGATGCGTAGCCTACCTATGGCATATCCTGCCAGATTCTGAACGGAAGCGGCCAAACAGAGTGTTGTGAAAGGAGCTGATATGAACAGTTGTCTCGTGTTCTGTGGGAAATACAAAAAGATCAAATATGGTGCCAATTCTGTCGGTAACAGCAGGCTAGAACTCCCTACATATATGACACGGCAACTGTTGATTCAAATATGATGTGCTATTTCCATCACGGTTCTATGAAAATTAGGGGTGGGTACGTGCAGTGAATTTATAGCAGTTGTTTCTACCTGCGCGCAAAGTTTAACGTACATTTATAAGCATTTAATCATGTTGGTAAATGACATTATGAATGAATAAAAAACTGAACTTCATACAGCCAACACTTAGATTCGAACTGGATTTCTTTGCAAGAGGAGTGAGAGAAGCAGTTAACATTCAAATTTACAGTCCATTTTGAACAGAGACGGAGGGCGACACAGGCTATCTGGCACGGTCCGTTGCTGAAGTCTCGTGTCTCCGGCGTCCCGTCCCCGAAGTGTTAGTGAATTGGCCCATTCCGAAAGTTTGGGTAACTCACAATTCTTCCAATATTAATCAAGTGTTGGTTGTGTGAATTAATAAGTGCTACTCTCACCTGACTTGTTTGCATCCCTTGCTTTGATTTCCTGTATTTCCTTTGGCATTTGCTAACAGATAATTCTATAATTTCTACCTATTTCTTTATGATTCTGTAGATTATGTATAGTTTTGATCACTTGCAGCGTTATGATTTTCTTCGTGTAGTTTCAATTAATTTCATTTGTTGTTATTATCTAGCTTTGACTATGTATATTATGTTTCATTGCTATTTAGAGGGGGACCATGAAAAGCCGCAGAGGCTTCTCTTCCCTCCTTGCACGTTTTCTTTCATTCTATTTATCATTTATTTTTAATACGTGTATGCAAAACGAATAAAATAAAATAAATAGATAAAAAGATCATAATTTCACGTACATGTTTGATGATAGTTGTATCTGCAGAGTTATTAGTGTTTACAGGTTGTTTCCTTGTACGTTGTGGAACCCACAGTAGCACAGCTGGAACACAAGTAAAGCCGGCAAAGGCGAGGAGACGGAATACCTCCCGCCAACAAAGGTCCCGTGTCAGACCTCCCAGCGTATAGCTTATTGCGGATCCTGTAAAAAGAATCTAGTCAACGTCAATAAAACGTCAGAGTTTTATATGTAATATAGACATTTCTTTTAAATAAACTACTTTTAATTTTTCACTCAGGGCTTTTTTAAATCTCATTTCACTTACATTTATTATTTATCAGGAAATATCATTTTTGAGGCCCTTCCCTTCTTCATACAAATAAGAGTATAAAATGACAAAAAAAGTAAATTGTGATGCATATAGTTGTGGTTCGTGGATCCAGATGAGGGCACATGTTCTATTCCCCGCATGGTCATGTGGGTATCTCACTGGAGAATTATGCCAGTCATTCACAAGCTGCGCCACTCGGCACCACCTGACGCAGTTTGTCGTCTGAAGATATTATTTCGTACGAAATTGCAAATCATTCGGGTCTGTCTATACCCGTCGTTCCGAAGAGCGCGTTACAGGGGAAGGGATAGCAACCTCTTCCTATAAAACCCCTCCTGCTTTCTTAACAGCAGGGACATATTTGGTTGACCAACGTATATGTGCCACTAGGTGCTGCTGTATCTGTATCTGTATCTATATTCCCGGTATAACCGCCCTTTGGCTTAACATACAAGCTACATTGTGAACATGAACAACGTTACCGTCAAACCTACCCAGGTAAATGCCGAGATGGTAAACACCAAACACTGTCGCACGGGACTTCGGGGAAAACAGCTCCGAAAGAAGTACGTACGCCACGGGGTTGCAGGAGGCCTGAAATTGAGAAATAACACATACTCACATTCATAACAACTTTGGCGTAACGTTTTATCATAATATTATAGGAAGTTTGGACCATTAATGGAAATATAATCACCATTTATGATATGTGATATTTCGGCTCATGTATCTGTATATCTATACACTGTGGCATCGTGTGGCGAAATCGGTAAGGTGTTTGACCCAGACCCCAGAGGTAGAAGACACTTTACACGACTTTCATCACTTCACTCAGGTTAAAATGTGTACCACTGTCTTGTTTACTGTTTGACGTTATAATGAAGATGTAAATGCGAACAGAAAATGTTATTCCTGGTAAAGAGTACGCCAAACGCTTTAGTAGCAAGACAGGACACAAACACAATAATCACTTCAAGGATGCTTGTGTCCTACATATCGTTGTTCCATCATAGATTGGTAAGAGAATGTCTATGTTGAGTGTAGGGATGGGTACCGGTTCAGAAAATTCAGGTCCAGGTCCGGTTCAGGTCCAGAGAATCAGGTCTGGGTCCAGGTCCGAACCCGTATTGGAGAACTTGACTTGTGAAAGGGTGAAACTAAAAACAATAGTCCTTTTCGCTACAAATTCAAAATTCTAACTGCCTCTGTACGATTGACTGTAAAACTCGATAGACAGGACTATAGACTCTACTCTACTTCGCTCTTGTTATTTTCCTCGACCGGTAAGCCCCGAAACGTGTGAATGCCTGATCATATAATCTGTTCATTTCCAATAAATCCAACATTCGGTCCACCGATTTTTTTTTGGTCCGGCTTCTCTGGTTTTCCCAAGAGTTGAGTGTGATGCTAACCTCGCTGATGCCCAGCCCCATCCGCGCCACCAGCAGTGAAGAGAAGTCCGTAGCGCTGGCGGACAGGAGCACCATGGCTGACCACACGGCGACTCCTCCCCCCAGGAGGTACCTCCGGGACCCGCGGTCAGCCAGCCAGGACAGCGGCACTCCGGCCAGGGTGTAGGTCAGGACAAACGCCGGTCCTGTCAACAGGCCTTGCTACAACACAAAACAAGATCATAGCATGTTCAGGTCAAAAGATACAAAAAAAGTTCTGCTGCAGTACCAAGTTCACACACCAGGGGGCCCAAAATAGACCTTGACCTTTTTCTTCCAAACACCTACACACATACCAAATATCATTACAATCCATCAAGAGGTTCTAACGTTATGCGGACCACAAATATCCGGACACACAGACAGACACACAGACACACCAAAAAATTACCTCCATTTTTCATGGAGTTAACTAGAGTTCCATATCCCCATTCCTTCATCAAGTAATGATGATCTCAAAATTGACCTTGACCTTGGCCTTTGTCTTCCCAACACCTACCTACAACATATCAAATAATTTGCATAGAGATAAAACAGACCAACCAAGCAAGAATAAGATCTCACCTGTAGGTTAGTAAACGTAATGCAGGCACAGCCAGGCTGTCCTCTGTAGTCAGACGTGTTCCTGCATCTCAAACCTGAAACGGTAACATGTAGTCTCACCTTAGCAAACAAGAGTTCGAACACCTCATATCATCATGAAATAATCTGATTATGCAAATGACTTTCACATGTGCATAATCTAAGCTTCATTATTCACACCGTAAACTAAAATACACCAATCACAATGTCAACAATCCAATCATTTACTACTTATTAATTCTAACTAATTACTAATTCTAAATCAGAACTTATTTGCATAACTGGTATCTGCTAATCTTCTGTTTGCCACAAAGATGTTGCATGTATTTGAAACACTGTAAATATAGATTTTCTTCATTGAATATGCAAATAGAGCCCCAATTGGCATAATTTGCATTTCATTATGTGCGTCTTTTGCCTAAAATATCTGCATACTAAATGTCATCGAAATCCGTCGTTCCTTTGTTCTGTTATTCACCTTGGAAGATTTTGGCAAAAACGCCCCTGCAGTTCCAAAGCAAAACACTATGGGGCCCAAACATACACCACGTCTTTCTAACATCACAACCTATCTGCCACCCAAAATATTAATACCATAGCATATGTCCAGGTCAAAAAGTTAAAAAAAGCGAAAGTTCTGCTGCAGAACCAAGGTCAAATACTAGGGGGCCAAAAATGGATTTTGATCTTTGTCTTCCCAACACCTAGAGTTATGTTGACTATATAAGTCTGGAAACACAAACAAACACACACACACACACACACACACACACACACACACACACACACACACGCACATACACACACAAACACACACACACACAAACACACACACACACACACGCACATACACACACAAACACACAAACAAGCACACACACACACGCACATACACAAACACACACACACAAACACACACACACACACAAACACACACACACACAAACACACACACACACACAAACACACACACACGCACATACACAAACACACACACAGACACACACACACACAAACACGCACACACACACACACACAGACACACACACACACAGACACACACACACACACATACACACACACACACACACACACACACACACACACACACACACACACACGTTTGACCATCAACAAATTCTATTCCGTTGCTTGAATAACTGTTAGTTGAAGTATCTCAGTACCAAGCAGTTTTACGTCTTAAAACAGCAAGCGGTCCTGTACCCGGGTTCATATCCATCAATGATTATCCTTGCAAGGTTCCAAAGGTCGTACTTTACCTGCTGGTATAAGGACCGGTAAGACTTGTCTATCAGCCTGGTTCAGAATGTAGATGAACAGTAAGAGAAGAAGACAGAATGTCGGGTTATTTGTGATGCTTCTGCACTTGATGAACGCTCTGCCGATCCTACCTTGATCGCAAACCTTCATTCTAAGACTGAACACGTACTGCCATGAAACACACCGCACTGATCGGCAAACAAACAACACGCTGCAGCAACGACACCTGACGATATGCTACAAAAGCACTGTACGTCCAACCTCAAGTGGTAGGGTGGTTTGGTTACCAAAGTATTCAGTTCTTTCAAAGTGACACTTGTTACCTGAAAGCTCCCCTCTAAGCAAAAATTGAGGTATTGTTGTGTTTGGTGTATCTGTGTGTCTGTTTTCAGATACTTGTGGTCAGATAGCCTTATTGGCGACGCCTCAGGGGCTAGCCTACTAGTATAGTGTGCGTCCGTTTGACAAGAATTCACAAAAGTCCGCAGGCATGTCAGGAATTTTTCCACGCCTGCGTAGTTGCATCATCCCTTTAGAGGGGAATAACTCGGGAATAGGTTGACGAATCTTCATGATATTTTGAATGTAGATAGCTTCAGAGATGCCTTACATAATCAAATGCTAATCATGCACATCAGGGGCTAATTTGCATAATTCATGAGGACAGTTTATAAATACACTGCATTTCATGTTAGAATACTCAAAAATATGCCATATGTAACTCAAAAAGAGAGAAATATTAGGCTTAATGTTAAGCATATATCCGATTGGCAAATATTCCCGAAATTCCACAGCAATTCGTCCGCGCGTGCGCAATTGCACCATCCTTTTGGAAGGGAATAACTCGGGAAGGGGCTGACGGATCATTGTGATTTTTGATGTAGATAAATTCGGAGATGCCTTCCATAAATAAGGGCTATTAATGCAAACCAGGGGATAATTTGCATGATTAATATAATTAATGAGCACAGTTTATTAAGCCACAGTATTTCATAATACTAGAACACTTAGACATGACAAATGTAGCTAGAAAAGAGAGAAATATCAATAGATATCAATTATGCAAATTGTTACCTAATTTACATAATTAATGAGAAATTGTTATTACAGTGTTAAATGACGAAAATTCCATTCTTCCGAAGCCACTGTATTTCATAATACTAAATCACTTAAACATGACAAATGTAACTAGAAAAGAGAGAAATATCGATAGACATCAATTATGCAAATTGTTACCTAATTTACATAATTAATGAGAAATTTTTATTATAGTGCTAAATGACGAAAACTCCATACTTGCGACATTTGGCAGCAACATGTACGTTAAGTTGAACATGCATACGTAATTCATGTAAAGTAGGGTCTCATTTACATAATTCATGAGAAAATGCTACAATGGCTTTCTTTGCTAAGACTTTCATACTTTGATCACATTGTTATTCTTTAAATTATTATCTGGTGCATTTGCAGCCAGTAGGTACCCAATGTGTTTCGTAATGAGGCTGATTTACGAACTATTAGCTATAGCAATAATCTAATTGCTATAATTGAACCTATTTTTCACTACATGTTGTAATCATAATAGTCAGTACATATCATGTTGTACAGTTTTTCAATGTCGAAAAAGCCTCTCTTGCATTGGTAACTTCAAGTTTAAAATCCCCATAAAAGGAATGGTTCGTTCTAATCATTTTATCGTAGACTCCAATCATAACCATCACCACCTGCGTTTCATCTGACCTACCCAAACTCAAATCAGTTGGGCGAGGACAATGCCCGCAACCCGAATCCGACAAACAAGCCACCAACCACAAACTCGAGTCAGGAAAACGCAGAAAACGCCCGGAAACTGAGTTATTTGTATCATGTACATGTACAGTATTTTACTTTCTCTGGACTGAAAGGCTGGGACCGCCATAGCCATGCAACCTGAGCACTTTCTCGTCCTTATTAGGTTGTCTTGCCAAGGTAAGTTTTCATGGACGTTTAGTCATAGAAATGAGATTTTGACTTCCCTTTCTTCTGCTTATTTTTGTAGAATTCCACAGATTAAGTATAGGTACGGTATGCCCTAAAACGTTAGGGTGTTACATCAAACAAGTGGATTTACACAACGCAGATTATCCATTTCAATTTACATAACTTTAGGTGATGTGACAAAGGGCCGTTCATGTCATGTGGCGCCGACCATCCGCAAGCATCATTGGCGAGTGCCCTGCGATTGGTTAAATAAGCCAGTGCTTGCATTGTATCTATTTACAAGCGTTGTGCAATGAACTTTGACTTGCCTTTTTCTAGCCCTCCGTAAGAACCACTGACTCATTCCTTTCGCTTGCTATCCGTCTTAAGCAAACAAAAAGAATGAGTCAGCGGCAACTACAGAAGATGGTGCCTATCCTAGGCATAGAAACAGAGTCCTAGGCTCATTTTCAGCTGCAGTACCGTAATGAACTGCTACCTCTGGTCGTGTGCTGCAATCAATTTCATTATCTCAGATAACCAATCGTACAAGAGCATTCGTTTGACCAATGACACCGGCGGATTTTCTAGACTAGACCAATCGTGTATAGACTAGCCCCTGTGGTTACCTGTCCGAAACCCCGGACGTCGCGTCGTTCGTCTGCCAGCCGTCTGATGTGACAGACACACCTCGCAACTCCCATTACAAAAGGGCATCACGGCCGCTGTGAATCCTTTGTACTTCAAGCCGTGTCTAACCCAAGACAACAGGTTAGTAGGGTCGTTTTTCACATAGTGCATTTATGTGTTTTAAGCAAGTTATCAACAGTCCAATGTAATGCCAATAATCGGCAACGTTAACGTTGAATTCTTTTGTGACCGTTGGAGGACATAAAAACGCGGACCTACCGGCGCTTACATGTAAGGCCTCACTGTGCTCATGATATCAATACGAGCGATCGCTGTTGTTGTTTACATCCGGGGTATTCGACGGCTGGCGCCTACCAGAATGGCAGTAGATTGGATTAAAAATTCATATTTAAATTAGCAGATCAAATTATTGGTTAATATGTAAATCAATCTTTTGCCAAACAACTGCTTTTTGCCTACCACTGCGTCACCGTGAGCGTGATATCATCGCGATCGCTCGTATTCCAACAAAGCAAGAAGACTGTCTCGACCTAATTGCAATAATTTCGCTTAGTTGCTTCCAGGATCTTATTGGTGCCATCAAGCCGGATCAACTGCAGCTGCAATGTTCATGTTGGGACTTATCCCGGTGAGAGGTTGTCCGATGCCATCTCCACGGCTAGCTGTACGGTGACGTCCAGAAGATCGGTGCTCGTGTGAAAGCCCTGTCGGAGGACCCGAAACTAAGTTAAGTTCTTGTGTGTTTTATGGGGTGTGAAACGGAAACATATTGTAGAGATGGTCTGGGACTAACTTGTCGGCATGATAGGAAGTAAACAATTTGTGCGGTCTCTTAGGCCGGTGTCTCTGACATCGGTCTGTGGTAAAGTGCTCGAACACATCGTGCACAGCCACATGATGAAACATCTAGACACTCATGGCGTTCTGTCCCCAGCGCAACACGGCTTCAGGAAGGGTCTGTCCTGCGAGAGCCAGCTGGTGCTTACCCTCCAAGACCTGTCCAAAAATATGGACCAGAACAAACAGGTCGATGCCGCGGTGGTTGACTTTAGCAACGCATTCGATACCGTGCCTCACGAACGTCTGCTGAGCAAACTCGAGCACTATGGCATTTCTGGCCTTCTTCAGTCTTGGCTTAGGGCCTTCCTTGCGGAGAGAACCCAGAGGGTTGTCTTTGACGGTGGAACATCTCAAGTACCAGCCAATTTTCGCCCGCACTGACACCTACAAATTCTCATACTTGCCAGAATAATCCCGAGTGGAATTCCCTGCCTGGCACGGTAGTAAGTGCTCCCACCGTTGAGTGCTTCCGTGCCAGGCAGGAGGGCTGCCCGCCCTTACCCGCGCCGGGACCTCACCCCCCCCCCCCCTACTTTGCCCCACGCGGGGTCATCTGGGGGTACCTATGATGATGATGATGATGAATTACAACAAAACAAGAAGACTGTCTCGACCTAATTATAATAATTTCGCTTTGTTGCTTCCAGGATCTTATTGGTGCCATCAAGCCCGGTTCAACCAGAGGACCTGAAACTAAGTTAAGTTGTTGTTTGTCTTATGGGGTGTGAAATGGAAACATATTGCAGAGATGGGCTGGTCATCGGTATGATAGGAAGTAAATAATTTGTGTGGTTACTTTAACTTTAAAAAATCTCTTGGTTGATGGTAAGGCACTTGAGTGTGTTTTGTTGACATCTCGAGTGATGATGCAGGTAGGGGTTTATATCAGGACATTTTGTAAATGGAAGCTCTTTTTGCACTCAGGTCTTCAGCCCGTTTCTGTGTTACGTTGTACAGGCCCGTTGTGTGGCTGATTTGGTTTCTGTGACTGTGTCGATGAAACTCTAAATTCTATACTCTAAATTCTTTTTTTTTTAAACAGGGACTTCCCTGATTCACCATCTGTTGTCATTTTTGTTTTATGTCGTGGTCAGTGGTTGTCGGGAACCTAGACCATTACATAATCTGCCTTGTGTCGTTATCTTGGGTCCCGAACCAAGAGAACGACACAGGCCAGAAAGGAAAACAGGTGGCTGAAGAGCCTATTTAATATCAAAAGTAAAATTTGCTTCATTTAGAAGCACTACACTTATCGGCGTCGACAAAGTTACAGAAACCGAATCGGCTATTCAATGGGCTTGTATAAGGCAGAAACAGACTGAAGCCATTGCTCTCAAAATTGTAACCAAAACAAACGGCAGCATTACTTGGAATTTCAGCAAAGCGCACTCTTGTGCTTTCCATCAATCAAGAGATCATGATTATTCCCGCTATTTCTATGTTAAACCAAGAACTGAAATTACAATCACAGATCAAGTTAACTAATCCTGTCATGCCTCATTCACATAGCTAAGCTTACTTTAAGTATTAATTAGGTATAGTCTTTACCATATTTCTTGGTGAAGTTTCATTTTTGTCTCGTCTTTTATACTTAGGATCGTCGTACCGTAAGAAGAAATGTCTGGACGCGGAAAGGGTGGCTAGGGCTGGCGAAGGAAGGTGCCGAACGTGAACGATTCGCAGTCTTCCCACACATATGACAAGGTATCGTATCGTATTGTGTGAAAGCAGTTTTTGATTATAGCCAGGACAATGTTCTTTGCCAATGAATAACAATTCATTTGTGTTGGCAAGTTTAAGTTTATAGTTTCATTTTCAATGTTTGTACCCGAACAATTAATGCTCAGTACTTTAATTAATGCTTGAATGACGCATATGAATACATTTGTATTATGGTTGGAATGTTTGTCAGGTGGATCATGGAAAATTATGGCATACGCATTCTTCATCTGAATATCAGATAGTCTGTATAGAGGTTTGGGGTGGTACTTGCCATTGGACAGGCCTTAATCCTTTTGTTTGTGGCGTGTCTGTTTCTTCTACCGATTTGTTAGAAATGACTGAACGTGGAAAGCAAGGAACGGAGTTGGATAATGGACGTGTAAAGCGCCACCGTTACTGAAAGTGCTTCGTGACAACATCCGGTGCATCACCAAGGCACGAGTCTTTCCGAGACACAGACAAGGTATTGTACTGCATTGTGTGTCCAGTTCCTACTCGCCAATGGACAGCCGGCGTTGAGTCATTTGTGTTTGTTGCAGCGGTAGTGAGGCAGTTCATGCATGTCTGTTTCTTTTGCCGATTTCACAGCAAGGCCTGCCGGGAAATGTGGGCAAAGGAGGTGCCAGGCATCCGAGGAGACAGTGGTCCTGGCGGAAGGCGTCTTGGTGCCACTTCCCATAGTTGGATTCGTTGAAAGTCGTCTTCATCAGCTTCTTGAGAAGACATTTCATAACTGGATGTTTAGAGGACAGTCCGTATGTCAATCATCTCTACAAGACCTGATGGACATCAGTTTTTCACGGACATATGACAGAGGGTCTGCATGCTCTTTTCCGTAAGGCGTAGGCAGGCCTTTTTAATTCCCGTAATTCGTAGGGTAAGCTATTTTATTTCACGTAATTCGTAGTGAGGATGGAAAATTTACCGTAAAGCGTAGCCAGTGTATTTCACGTAAGGCGTAATCTAGCCTAAAAATTTCACGTAAAGCGTAATTAAGCCTAAAAATTACCCGTAAATCGTAGCTGGCCTCCCAAATTTCGTAAGTCGAAACGTAGTCTACCAGTAAATTTAGTCCTTCAAAACACAGGAAATTGCGTTTCAGAGGATCAAGATTTCAAAATTTCGCCGGACCTCACTTGCGACTCCTTTCACCTTCGGTCATCGACATGGTAAAAATATGGTATATACCCTTCTTTTTTTGCAAATAGAAATGTCATTGAAGTTAGCTTAGTCTGCCAGCAAAATTTGCCCATCAGAATGCAGGAAATATCATTTTAGAGGGTCAAGATTTCAAAATTTCCATGGTCCTCCTTGTGCCGTCTCGCGCCTTTGGAACTCGAAATTCTGAAAATATGTTGGGGATGTGTGTCAACCTCAAAGATCTGTTTTGCTAATAGAAATTTGCCCATCAAAATGCACAAAATATCGTTTTATAGAGGGTCAAGATTTCAAAATTTAGCCGGATCTCCTTTGCCACTCTATTCACCTTCGGTCATCGACTTCGTAAAAAAATATGTATCATGGCTGGGGAATGTGACGTGTCAACCTCAAACACATTTTTTACTGATAGAAATGTAATTTCACTTAGTTTTCTATAATAGCCAAAAAAACTGGCGTTTCAGGGGGGCAGGATTTCAAAATTTTCCCGGACTTTCCTTCGGCGCTCGACGTGGCAAAAATAAGTTGGCTGGCGTCACCCTCATAAGCTTACGCTGAACCCCTGGGACTCTTTAATTAGAAATGCCATTTAACTTAGCTTTGTTTGCCAGCGAAAATTTCCCTTCAAAATGCAGGGAATAGTGTTTCAGAGAGTCAAAATTTCAATCTTTCTTGCGGAGCACGACCCCGCCTCTGTCGAGTGTTGCCAGCCTTCCAGAATTTAGCGTAAACCGTTGTCAGCCTGTCTGAATTTAGCGTAAAACGTTGCCTGCCTTCGTGAATTTAACGTAAAACGTTGTCGACCGTCCCGAATTTAGCGTAAAGCGTTGTCAGGACCCCCCATGCAGACCCTCATGACAAGGTATGGCACTGTGTGTTGTGTAAAATTAGGCAATCGGCCTATAGCTAGGCATGTTTGTAGCATTGTATATTGTTTGCGCAGTATTGTCAGTCTATATAAACCGACAGCAGTAACAATTGTAGGACTACCCGAAACGTTCTAATTGTGTTGTACTGTATTTTGTGAAAGTAGCTTTTCTTAATTGTAGGACAGCAGTCTTTTTCCTTTGTGCTGGTAAATTTAAGCTTACAGTTTCAATGTCTGGGCCCGAACAGTGCTTTGGAGAGTTTTATTTCTATAATCAAAATTAGGACTGGTTGAACAGTTTGTGTGAAGTTGCTGATGCATATATGTTTGTTCTGCCGATTTGGCAGAAATGCCTGGACTTGCTAAGGGGGAAGGAGCTGGGAATGTAGGCTTCAGGTGCTACCATCACTGACGGTGCTTCGTGGCAACATCCAGTTCATCACCAAGCCAAGGAGTCATTCAGTCTCTCCAAGGCTCCTTTTGCACGCAGGGCTTCAGTCCGTTTCTGTGTTATACAGGCCCAATGTGTGACTGGTTTGATTTCTGTGGCTGTGTCGATGGTCGGCATTGTTTTTAGCGTTACTCTAAATTCTGTTTTTTAGAAAACAGGAACTTTCCTGGTTCACCATCTGGTGTCATATCTGTTTTATGTCGTGGTCAGTGGTTGTCGGGGACCTAGACCATTACATAATTTGCCTCGTGTCGTTATCTTGGGTCCCGAACCAAGAGAACGACACAGGCCAGAAATGAAGACAGGTGATTGAAGAGCCTATTTGATATTAGTAGTTTAGTCCTTTAGACACACTATACTTTTTGGTGTCGACACAGTCACAGAAACCGAATCATTGCAGACAGAATGCCGGTGTACCGAAAGTGCGAAAAGGAACGAAAAGGAACGAAAAGGAACGAAAAGGAACGAAAAGGAACGAAAAGGAACGAAAAGGAACGAAAAGGAACGAAAAGGAACGAAAAGGAACGAAAAGGAACGAAAAGGAAAGTACCGAAAGTGCGAAAAGGAACGAAAAGGAACGAAAAGGAGCAAACGTTCCTTTTCGTTCCTTTTCGCTCCTTTTCGCACTTTCGGTACTTTCCTTTTCGTTCCTTTTCGTTCCTTTTCGCACTTTCGGTACTTTCCTTTTCGTTCCTTTTCGCACTTTCGCTACCGAAAGTGCGAAAAGGAGCGAAAAGGAATGGAGTATGAAGCAAACTTAAATAAAATCAATGAGAATATAAGGAATCGGTACTGCGGGCGTTAGAAGCCTATGAAACGTGTTTTATTTTACCGAGAATTTGACATTATCAAATTTTTACAGCGCTGTTTCAGGCTGTTGTTTTTGTGTGGCTAAATTATTCTTTGAAGATCTGCGAAATACAAAGAAACGGAACTGAGATAAGAAAGTAAGGACTAAAATTCATTGGGTGGTAGATGAATATCGATTATTATACATTTTCAGGATGAGGCAAGATTGTAACGTTGTTGTTGTATTTGGGTGGCTTTTATTCTCCCTAGAGGGGAGCGCCGCATGCAAATGACCCGCGAAATCCGGTCAGGAAAGATATGCTAATAAACTGCTGCCCCACGAGCATGACAGCTCCTTTTAACAGGGCCAACAACATGGTTTTCTGGAGACTGGAGACATATCTTCTCGCTCGTTCACAACGAAAGAAAAGCTGTAAAAGGAGAGACATATATACATTGTACCAAAGAGATTTCATCAAGTTGTACCATGAGTATTCATCATTTTGGCGGGAAGAAAGGTGCCAACGTGAGGAATTTGTGCAAAGGATATTGGTAAATACAATTTCTGTCAACAATTTTCCGTCACATTCAATACAAATAAATTTCTGCCTCTTGCGACCGACATCAGGCCCTCGCTGATGATAAAAAATCCCAATGCCGGGTTTAGATGTCCTGGTTGCAAAACAAATTTAAGGCGTTGTATTAATATTAATGAAAGTGTGAAAAAAAGGAAGGAAAAATAATTCCCAACATGCTGGGCTCGAACTTCCGATCGTCGACTTCCCTGGGTTCGAACATGCGACCTATATTTCTCTAAGGTCAAGTTCTTACAAATTGTGCAATACATATACTTGTAACTTTGCTATCATTGCATTTTTTAACAACTATATCCACATAGCATGGCTTTTTATGATAAAATATGCGTAATCGTTCTCGACATAATCCATTTCTTCTTGTGAAATTTTATAATATAAATGTAATATGGATATTCTAAGGAATGTTATAACCACATTAACACGTACATGAACATAGATATGCATAGATAGGTCTCATCAATATTCATTCCTCCATTGAACCATTGCTATAGGAATTTCGTGGAACAAGCCGCAAAATGCATTTGCCGATCACAGTTTACCTTTTCCTAATATTACCATCGATTTTATTTGAATTTGCTTCATACTTCGTTCCTTTTCGCACATTCGGTAGCGAAATTGCGAAAAGGAACGAAAAGGAACGAAAAGGAAAGTACCGAAAGTGCGAAAAGGAACGAAAAGGAACGAAAAGGAAAGTACCGAAAGTGCGAAAAGGAACGAAAAGGAACATTTGCTCCTTTTCGTTCCTTTTCGTTCCTTTTCGTTCCTTTTCGTTCCTTTTGGCACTTTCGGTACTTTCATTTTTGTTCCTTTTCGTTCCTTTTCGTTCCTTTTCGTTCCTTTTCGTTCCTTTTCGTTCCTTTTCGTTCCTTTTCGTTCCTTTTCGTTCCTTTTCGTTCCTTTTCGTTCCTTTTCGCACTTTCGGTAGACCCCAGAATGCAAAGTGTACATTATGTATATCAAGATGTTAGATTCATGTAGTTAAGCTTGCCTATTCCCATATTTTTGAGTCAAGCTTCATGTTGGTCTCGTCTTGCAAGAGGTTTGGAGATGCTGAGCTGTGTAGACATGCGTCTTTTGTAAGCAGTCTTTGTTTTGAATATATCATATCATGCCATTCCAGTACAGGGTGACTGTCTTTTGTTGTCACTTAGCCTTTGTGTTAAAAATGTATTTCAATTGTATTATTGTAATTCAGTAGATCGATGTTAATATTGCCCGTTTATTGATGAGTATAGGTTGTTTGTAGCCTTTTAAATCAGTCATTTGGAAAAATCCCTACCTAAGGCTTAGGCTGACGCTGACACTAACACAAAGACACAGACACGCACACACACTAACAAACTAACCCTTCCAAACACACACTAACATACTGATGCAACATCTTTTTGTCGAACACTAATAATCAGCTCTGCCTAAGCCTTAGACTGCAAAATAACTTTCTATTCTTCGTCAATTACAAAGGCGCCAAGCTACCTCTATACCATGTACTGACCTGATTTTGGCTCTGTTGGCCACCGTGTCCTAGAGTAAGGGTAATTGTTAATCTATGTATGGAAGATGTTAAGATTTCAGTTCGATTTTTAAAGTTTATTTTTCTCAATTCATTGTGTGTTTTTTAGATTTGCACACATATATTCGCATATATCTATTTTGTCAATAATTGCTATCAAATAAACAGTTTGAAATCAAATGTGTAGTGTTTATTCTACACTAGTCGAATTGAAAGGAATGGATTGTTTCACCCTCCCCACACCCTCAACTAGACGCAAAATGGATAGTCCTACCTCCCAATATGAAAAGATTGGGTTCCTTTCCCCAGACCCTTAACCCCACGTGAAATGGTTGGTCCCTCCTTCCCCATACCCTTTCCAAGAAACTTTAACCCCACGTGAAATGGATGGCCCTCATTCCATATCCTCAATCCCTTGTGAAATGGATGGTCCCCGTTCCTAGATCTTTAACGTCGTGTATACACCATGCATATCAAATGGCTGGTCCCTCCCTTACCAGACCCTTAACCCCTTGTTAATGGATGGTCTCATTTTCCCCAGATCCTTAACTCCATGTGAAAAGGCAATTCATAATTGTACCCCTTCCCTTCAATCTTAACATTTCCAGTACATTCTGGTAGACTTGGTAAGTATTTATCTCCATGAAAATAGAAATATAGGTTTGGGTGTGTCTGTGTGTGTGTCTGTCTGCAGCTGTGTCTGTCCGGATCTTTGTAGTGAGCATAACTCAAGAAGCTCTGGAAGGCTTCAGATGATATTTGGTATGTGGGTAGATGTTGGGAAGACGAAGGTCAAGGTCAATTTTGGACACCCTGGTTTATATAAGCTTTTCTTAAAGTCTTGGTAAATATCCAACATTCCAGGGGATCAACTGTTGTCTTATGTTGAGTACGTTTTGTACAGTTTTAAAGAACTGGGGGATCCTGTAGTGGATACTGCTTGTTACTCCCCATCCTCCCATTATCGAACTTGACCTTTAGTTTCCCAACCCCTACCCACCTACCAAGTATCATCAGCATCCATTGAAGTCTTCTGTTTACTGACGGAAGGACAAACAGACGTACAAGCCTAAAACATAACCTTAGCCATTCTGGCAAATGTAACTACTCTCTCTTGATGATATTTCTTATCAATACATATAACGTTACATTGCCATATTGATGTCATTTTTGCTGATGCCTAACATATAGTTTATCCATTGATCTATCCTTAGTTTTCGCTTTTATTGAGCGAATTTGCATTGTATGTTATATATATCGATGTAAAGAAATAGTAGATTAAGTCAATCTAAAAACTTCGGTGGCGTTAACGTTGGTGTGGCGTAATTCGGAATCTCGATCTAAAGGTCCCGAGTTTGATACCCACCATACTCTGAAGTTGTGCCCTTAAAAGAAAGTCAATTTACACGACTTTCCCTTTCAGTTGAGTGACGGCCGCCTGTCTAGTTGTGTGCCAAAAACACACTACGGATTTGGTGCGCCAATGTGCCAACACCTGCGCAACTCTGAAGCTATCTACATTCCAAAAATCATGAAGATCCGTCAACCCATTCCCGAGTTATTCTCCTCCAAAGGATGATAGAACCACAGATGCCTGGGGAAAAATTCCTGACATGCCTACGAAATTTTTGGAATTCTTGTCAAACGGACGCTATCTATACTATTAGGCTAGCCCTTAAGGCGTCGCCAAAAAAATCCATACGGCCAGTCAGCAAATAGGCCCCCTCCCCTAATCAGAGCCCTTGGATTAGTCCGGTAGGCTCAAAACAGCTGTCTAGTGATGATTCCACTATCTCATGGGGGCGCAAAATCCCTAACATTTTTTTTCTACCACTCTTTTACAATAAGTAGAGTTAGAGTTAGAGTCTTTCCTAACGCAGACACTCGAAACCTGGCCAGATTTTATATAAAATCCCATCAAGAAAGGCTTTTTAATAGTTTTAAAAGTCTAGTTTTTATTTGATCGCTGGCGCCAACTCTTGCGTCATCACCCCTTCACGCCAGCTCCTGACCCAGGGATGACCCAAACTTGTACCAACAGCCAAGGTGGGTCTGTGATTTGTCTACGAATGCCAGAATACTAGACCCCCAAATGTCTTACTGTGTGCGTGTCTGTGTGTACGCCTGTGTGTCTGAGTCTTTCAGTCTTTGTGTGAGTGTTCTGTGTGTAACATTTATATATACCAGAGGCGGCGGCAAATAATTTTCTGAGGGGGAAGGGGAGGGGGGCGAACTATTGCTGACCTACTTTTCAGCTCATGGAGCGTTGATGGCGCGAAAGTTTGAGGGGGTCCATTTTGGATATACATGTATTCAAAATCTTGACCCCCTGAAATGCTATTTCCTGCATGTTGTGGATCAAGTTTGCAGCTAATAGTAACGGGTCCCGTTAATACTACATTACTTAGCATTTCTATCAAAAATACAAAATTTGGTTTTTGGTTTTACGTATTATAACATAAGATATTATGGCATATGATTGTTTAAGACCTGCGAAATTCCATTCAGTCCAACATTATTCAAGGTTTTCATTTGAAGTCACCAGTGCGCCATGTTGGATTGCAGCGTATGTCTGTTAACCACAGTAAGATGCTACTGCTTAATTCATACTAGGCGGGTAGCCTAGTACATGGTCGTCGGAGGATTCAAAACGTAATAGTATGACGTCAATGAAAAGCCTGTATACAGTGTCTCACAATGCATGGTCACTTCCTATACTAGTAACTGTCTCAAAAATAACCTTGTTTGCTTCTGTAGAACTGAAGGGCGGGTCATGAACCCTATGCTTACAATGCCCGATGCAATACACACACCATATATGGTTCACTTACTTGTATAGTTATACCCTATAGTATGATGCAACCATGTGCAAGAATGGTTCACTTCACTGTGTTGTATCTAATGATTCTTGTCTTACAGTTACAGTGTTAAAGTATCACCACCCCCTGGTCCTGTGCAGCTGTGAAAAGGAGACCGATGGAGAGAGCGACAGTACTTCTTTGTTTGTTTGGCTTCTTTAAGGAGCTGCGACCTTCGGAGCCATTCCTGACCCCATATCTTAAGGGTCCAGACAAAAACTTAACGGAGGAGCAGGTGACCAATGAAATCTACCCGGTGTGGACGTACACATATTTCCCCACGTTATTGGTCGTCTTATTCCTGACGGACTATCTTCGGTACAAGCCCGTTATCGTGTTTGAGGGTCTGACGCTGATTCTAACGTGGGTTCTGCTGTTGTGGGGTCACGGGGTCGCGATGATGCAGCTGATGCAGGTGACCTACGGCGTGTCCACCGCTGCGGAGATCGGATACTTCTCCTACATCTACTCCGTCGTGCCGCGGGACAGATATCGCCAAGTCACCGGGTACAACAGGAGCGTCGTGTTAGTGGGGAGGTTCGCAGCATCTGTAATCGCTCAGGTGTTGATCTCGACCAAGCTGGTGGATTATTTCGCCCTCAACTGTTTTTCTCTCGGAAGTGTGAGCATCGCGTTTATCCTCGGCTTCACCCTCCCCACCGCGAAGAAGAGTCTCTTCTTTCACAAAGATGCTAATAACACAGAACAACTCCTGGACACTGAACAGGGTCCTTTAGAAGACTCAAAACTGACATCTGAAGGCAAAGATGAAGATGACATACAGGGCCAAGAAGAGTCGCAAACGCCAGACAAAACCGCGAGTGAAGAAACTTTGCCCTGTGTAAGAGATGATAGTACAGCTTCCGCTGACAAGAAGGGAACTGCAGAGGTTTGTGAACCTATCACAACTGACTTTAGAAGAAGTCCATGGCGTAAGGGTCAGTCCGAATGCTTGACCACACTGCGGCACCTCGGCCAGAGCCTGCTGGATGCCTACCGGTCAGAGGCCCTACTAACGTGGTCAGTGTGGTGGGCCTTTGCCAAGTGTGGGAACTCACAGGTCAGTGTTGTTTGTGGGTTAAGGCTCAGTTTGTCTGTGTGTGGACAGCATAAGTTCAACTTTAAGACAGATCTTTGGTACGTTACGTAGGTTGGGGTAGGCGAAATGAAAGACTTCGAGTTTGATTACTAGTATGAGCCTCCTGAGAAAATTGTAAGATATGTGAGGGAATAATCCAAATGATTATATTACTTATACTATTACTAGTAGCACTGTAATAAATGACCTTATTTTTTAATTACAATATTTACATGTAATAATATTAAAGAATGCGACAAGCGGTCAGCGAAACGTCGATGTAAATAAAGCAATGGTTGTGTAAAAAGAGTCTCTTTATTCATCCATGAATAGTTTCATCAGGTTGGTACGATTTAGTTACATACCAACCTGATGAAACTATTCACGGATGTAATAAATTATATTATTTTTGCAATGAAGGCCTCTGCACTCTAATCTTTTGATTTTAAAATCATGATTATTTGGTAGGTATGAGGTTTTGGGACTGGTGGGTAACATATAACATTCTGTAATTGATATTTAACTCATATTTAAAACAGCCCGCTAGGGCTGTAGGGGGGCCCAAAATCTTTTTGAATCTTATTTTTAATTTGAGGTCTAATCAACCCTACTGGTAGCTTGCTTAATCTTGTCGGTAGCGGCCCTGCCTCTGTACTAAGAAGCTGTGACTTAGCAGTCACAGTCGCTCACCCGACATGCACGCTACTGGAAAGGGTGGCATTCTTAAGTACAAGGCGTTAAGATGTGGTCAATCGTTCATTATACTTGTCGAAAAGAGCTCAGGAATTTTCCTGGTACAGTGAACTTGAAAAACTGTATGCAGCATCTGTCTTCTCTATCACAACCAGTGGAAGAATATTGACTAGTAGCTCTTTGGTGAACTAAACTGGATTATGAGATCACAATGATCATTAATCACCTTTATTTTGCAGGCAGGGAACTACATCCAGAACCTGTGGGACGCCATCAGCCCATCCAGTCAGCACACTGTGTACAACGGGGCTGTGGAGGCTGCGACCATGCTGGCAGGTACGGGGTGGGTTGGTTAGAGACAGGGAGGGGGAGAGAGAGGGGAAGAGAGAGATACTGTTACAGAGAGGGAGAGAGGGATAGAGACACAGACAGATAGAGAGAGACAGAAAAAGACAAATAGCTAGAGAGACAGATTGAAAATTCAAATGGAGACAGAGAGAAAATAGATGGAGAGAGAAACAGACAGACATAGAGATGCAGAGAAGGATAGAGAAATGGAGAGAAAGACAGAGAAAGCAGACAAGATAGCTAAAGAGAGATGCACATACATAGAGAAAGGAAGAGAAAAAGAGACAATATTTTGTACACTAGGTAATGTGTCAGCAAATTCTCAGTCCTCGTCAATCAGATCTGCTTAATGATCTTACTGTTACGACTACGAGCTACCTGATTAAAGAGAAATGTGTATTAATATGTATGACAATCACCTGCAGTTATTCATCTTTCTGCTAGGTGCCCTTGTGTCCCTCCTAATGGGGCATGTGAAGCTGAAGTGGTCAATAGTAGGAGAAGCTGTGCTGGGTATTGTCTCACTTGGGATGGCCGTGCTGCTGTTCGTCATGGCAACCACACAGAACATCTGGGTGTGCTACGTCTGCTACGTCATCTACAGAACATCCTACCAGGCACTCATTACCATAGCAACGTGGGTGTGGCTACAGTTTTATTTTGATCTCTGTTTCTTCTTTTCCAAACAAATAAGCTCAATAATCTGAACCAGACTTTTAGCTAGAATTTTATTATAGGGAGTCCAAATCTATTGGTGGGTCGGGGTAAGTGACTATTGTAGGGGGTCCGGGGCATCCACCTTTCGTGTTTTTGATGATTTTAAGTATTGAAAATAGTGCATTCTAAGGTATTCTAAGGGGCAAAAATACTATTAAAGAGGTCACACTAGAAGTCTGTGACCACAGATGACCTGGTAGCACCCTAGGCCTGGTCAATCAGAATTTCATGCTTGTCAGAGGATTCTCTCCAGTGTAAGGACGTCCAGTGCATCAAATTTCTTGTTATTCTAAGAAACGTGTGTCCCCATGATGCCTTAATGTATGCCTGGCTAAAAGCCGGATCTGAACCAAACAGTGTCAACAGGGTTGCCAGTTAAGTAGTAGACACCTTATGGTTGATACATGTATAAATGTAGCAAGTGGCAGGACAGAGCTCTAACTTTAAAGTAAGGAGCTGATCATCATATATCAAGGCTTGACATACCACCAGCATATGCAGGTTATTGCAGGTAAAATTGGAGCTGTGCAGGTATTTCTGGTGTCTACCTGCACCTAACCTGCACTGGTCCATGTACTGAGTTTTATACATAAATGTCCTATGATGTAGGTGTATATGGATTGTTATTAGCTGCATTGACCGTCACCACCTATAAAGTTTTAAAAAAATAGCAATGATTACTAAACAATTTTAGTATGATCCATACTTCCTTAATTCTTAGTGGTGCGGGTAAAATTTGTCTGGTGCAGGTAATTTTCAATGTTACCTGCACCAGTGCAGGTATGCAGAAAAAAGTATTTCAAGCCCTGTTAATAAGTAGTAGACACCCTACAGTGTTGATACTCATATAAATGTTGCAAGTTGCAGGACAGAGCTCTAACTTAAGTAAGGAGCTGATCATCATATATGTGGTTTGAGTAAGCAGAAACAGAGCAGTTACAATTTGATTATTATTATCATAGGCTTGGCCATGTGATGAGTTTAACATTATGCATTTGCTTACAACATTGCCTTTATCATGTCATATTCCATTTGTAAACTTCAGGTTTGTTCCGTTGATTTGCTTTCCCACCACTTTTCTTTTATTCCATTTTTTTCAGTGCCTTATTAAGGTCTAGTCCTATTAGAGCTTGTGTATCAAGTCTGTATAAGGTCCGTTTTGACATATTTCTTTATAAGCAGTCATACGCATCTCAATCATTTTGTGCACAGTTTTGAGCATGCATACTAGGCCATAAGGTCACAGCAAGTAAATTTTATGGATGACATCTTCTGCAGACGGCAAAAATAGGGAGATAGGGCAACAAAAAGATTGGTTAGAGAAAACAAGATTTTCCAAATATACCCACAAAACGTTAAAAAAAAATTGAAGCGACGAAACATGGCATCACAGCCTACAAGGCATTTATTTCTGTATTCAAGACGTGTACTAGTGTAGTAATATAAAGGTCACACTAGTGAGTAGTGTGGTACACACTATCTGGTATCACTTACCAACATGGCAACAACACTCATGGCTTCCATGTTGGTGCCACTTTTACAACTATCTAACTAAATTTTTAGTCTCACTTCTATAACTACAGTCATGCCTACCTGGCTAGTGTTTCCTCTACAAGTACAACCATTAGCCTATGACACAACATATTTGCGCATTTTGGTACTTTCTCGTTTGTTGACCATCTCCGAAGAGACGAAAAACTTGTTTTTATTTTAAATCAGGCAAAAATTAATGCGCGCTTGATGTCATCCATAAAATTTACTTGCTGTAGCCTAATGTGTGTGCATGTATATGCATATGAGGTGCATATTGTGCATATAACTGTCAGTATGGATTTGATATACATGCTCGTGTGATTATATCTGTAAAAAGTAAGGTTATTGAGGTTGGTATTGACACTTTTGTCATACACAGTTGTATGCACAATACCGACTCATATGCAGACATACGCACAATACAGCCCAGTAGGTGTACCTAAAACTGGCACAAAACAATTGATTAAGATGCACTGTTAGATAGTGACTTATGATATTACTTTAACTTTTAGGTTTGAAGTTGCAAAGAACCTGGACAAAGCCCTGTATGCTCTGCTGTTTGGGATCAACACATTTGTGGCCCTGGGACTGCAGACACTACTGACCGCTGTAGTAGTGGACAGGAGAGTACTGGCCACACCTGTACAGGCACAGGTAAGTACTGACCACTGTAGTAGTAGTGGACAGGAGAGTACTGGCCACACCTGTACAGGCACAGGTAAGTACTGACCACTGTAGTAGTAGTGGACAGGAGAGTACTGGCTACACCTGTACAGGCACAGGTAAGTACTGACCGCTGTAGTAGTGGACAGGAGAGTACTGGCCACACCTGTACAGGCACAGGTAAGTACTGACCACTGTAGTAGTAGTGGACAGGAGAGTACTGGCTACACCTGTACAGGCACAGGTAAGTACTGACCACTGTAGTAGTAGTGGACAGGAGAGTACTGGCTACACCTGTACAGGCACAGGTAAGTACTGACCACTGTAGTAGTAGTGGACAGGAGAGTACTGGCCACACCTGTACAGGCACAGGTAAGTACTGACCACTGTAGTAGTAGTGGACAGGAGAGTACTGGCCACACCTGTACAGGCACAGGTAAGTACTGACCACTGTAGTAGTAGTGGACAGGACAGTACTGGCCACACCTGTACAGGCACAGGTAAGTACTGACCGCTGTAGTAGTAGTGGACAGGAGAGTACTGGCTACACCTGTACAAGCACAGGTAAGTACTGACCACTGTAGTAGTAGTGGACAGGACAGTACTGGCTACACCTGTACAGGCACAGGTAAGTACTGACCACTGTAGTAGTAGTGGACAGGAGAGTACTGGCTACACCTGTACAGGCACAGGTAAGTACTGACCACTGTAGTAGTAGTGGACAGGACAGTACTGGCCACACCTGTACAGGCACAGGTAAGTACTGACCACTGTAGTAGTAGTGGACAGGAGAGTACTGGCTACACCTGTACAGGCACAGGTAAGTACTGACCACTGTAGTAGTAGTGGACAGGACAGTACTGGCTACACCTGTACAGGCACAGGTAAGTACTGACCACTGTAGTAGTAGTGGACAGGAGAGTACTGGCTACACCTGTACAGGCACAGGTAAGTACTGACCGCTGTAATAGTGGACAGGACAGTACTGGCCACACTTGTACAGGCACAGGTAAGTACTGACCGCTGTAGTAGTAGTGGACAGGAGAGTACTGGCTACACCTGTACAGGCACAGGTAAGTACTGACCACTGTAGTAGTAGTGGACAGGAGAGTACTGGCTACACCTGTACAGGCACAGGTAAGTACTGACCACTGTAGTAGTAGTGGACAGGAGAGTACTGGCCACACCTGTACAGGCACAGGTAAGTACTGACCACTGTAGTAGTAGTGGACAGGAGAGTACTGGCCACACCTGTACAGGCACAGGTAAGTACTGACCACTGTAGTAGTAGTGGACAGGACAGTACTGGCCACACCTGTACAGGCACAGGTAAGTACTGACCGCTGTAGTAGTAGTGGACAGGAGAGTACTGGCTACACCTGTACAAGCACAGGTAAGTACTGACCACTGTAGTAGTAGTGGACAGGACAGTACTGGCTACACCTGTACAGGCACAGGTAAGTACTGACCACTGTAGTAGTAGTGGACAGGAGAGTACTGGCTACACCTGTACAGGCACAGGTAAGTACTGACCACTGTAGTAGTAGTGGACAGGACAGTACTGGCCACACCTGTACAGGCACAGGTAAGTACTGACCACTGTAGTAGTAGTGGACAGGAGAGTACTGGCTACACCTGTACAGGCACAGGTAAGTACTGACCACTGTAGTAGTAGTGGACAGGACAGTACTGGCTACACCTGTACAGGCACAGGTAAGTACTGACCACTGTAGTAGTAGTGGACAGGAGAGTACTGGCTACACCTGTACAGGCACAGGTAAGTACTGACCGCTGTAATAGTGGACAGGACAGTACTGGCCACACTTGTACAGGCACAGGTAAGTACTGACCGCTGTAGTAGTAGTGGACAGGAGAGTACTGGCCACACCTGTACAGGCACAGGTAAGTACTGACCACTGTAGTAGTAGTGGACAGGAGAGTACTGGCTACACCTGTACAGGCACAGGTAAGTACTGACCGCTGTAGTAGTGGACAGGACAGTACTGGCCACACTTGTACAGGCACAGGTAAGTACTGACCACTGTAGTAGTAGTGGACAGGAGAGTACTGGCCACACCTGTACAGGCACAGGTAAGTACTGACCGCTGTAGTAGTGGACAGGACAGTACTGGCCACACTTGTACAGGCACAGGTAAGTACTGACCGCTGTAGTAGTAGTGGACAGGAGAGTACTGGCCACAGCTGTACAGGCACAGGTAAGTACTGACCACTGTAGTAGTAGTGGACAGGAGAGTACTGGCTACACCTGTACAGGCACAGGTAAGTACTGACCGCTGTAGTAGTAGTGGACAGGAGAGTACTGGCTACACCTGTACAGGCACAGGTAAGTACTGACCACTGTAGTAGTAGTGGACAGGACAGTACTGGCCACACCTGTACAGGCACAGGTAAGTACTGACCGCTGTAGTAGTAGTGGACAGGAGAGTACTGGCCACACCTGTACAGGCACAGGTAAGTACTGACCACTGTAGTAGTAGTGGACAGGAGAGTACTGGCCACACCTGTACAGGCACAGGTAAGTACTGACCGCTGTAGTAGTGGACAGGACAGTACTGGCCACACTTGTACAGGCACAGGTAAGTACTGACCGCTGTAGTAGTAGTGGACAGGAGAGTACTGGCCACAGCTGTACAGGCACAGGTAAGTACTGACCACTGTAGTAGTAGTGGACAGGAGAGTACTGGCTACACCTGTACAGGCACAGGTAAGTACTGACCACTGTAGTAGTAGTGGACAGGAGAGTACTGGCCACACCTGTACAGGCACAGGTAAGTACTGACCGCTGTAGTAGTGGACAGGACAGTACTGGCCACACTTGTACAGGCACAGGTAAGTACTGACCGCTGTAGTAGTAGTGGACAGGAGAGTACTGGCCACAGCTGTACAGGCACAGGTAAGTACTGACCACTGTAGTAGTAGTGGACAGGAGAGTACTGGCTACACCTGTACAGGCACAGGTAAGTACTGACCGCTGTAGTAGTAGTGGACATGACAATACTGGCCACACCTGTACAAGCACAGGTAAGTACTGACCACTGTAGTAGTAGTGGACAGGAGAGTACTGGCTACACCTGTACAAGCACAGGTAAGTACTGACCACTGTAGTAGTAGTGGACAGGAGAGTACTGGCTACACCTGTACAAGCACAGGTAAGTACTGACCACTGTAGTAGTAGTGGACAGGAGAGTACTGGCTACACCTGTACAGGCACAGGTAAGTACTGACCGCTGTAGTAGTGGACAGGAGAGTACTGGCTACACCTGTACAGGCACAGGTAAGTACTGACCACTGTAGTAGTAGTGGACAGGAGAGTACTGGCTACACCTGTACAGGCACAGGTAAGTACTGACCGCTGTAGTAGTAGTGGACAGGAGAGTACTGGCTACACCTGTACAGGCACAGGTAAGTACTGACCACTGTAGTAGTAGTGGACAGGACAGTACTGGCTACACCTGTACAGGCACAGGTAAGTACTGACCACTGTAGTAGTAGTGGACAGGAGAGTACTGGCCACACCTGTACAAGCACAGGTAAGTACTGACCACTGTAGTAGTAGTGGACAGGAGAGTACTGGCTACACCTGTACAGGCAAAGGTAAGTACTGACCGCTGTAGTAGTGGACAGGAGAGTACTGGCTACACCTGTACAGGCACAGGTAAGTACTGACCACTGTAGTAGTAGTGGACAGGAGAGTACTGGCTACACCTGTACAGGCACAGGTAAGTACTGACCACTGTAGTAGTAGTGGACAGGAGAGTACTGGCTACACCTGTACAAGCACAGGTAAGTACTGACCACTGTAGTAGTAGTGGACAGGAGAGTACTGGCTACACCTGTACAAGCACAGGTAAGTACTGACCACTGTAGTAGTAGTGGACAGGAGAGTACTGGCCACACCTGTACAGGCACAGGTAAGTACTGACCACTGTAGTAGTAGTGGACAGGAGAGTACTGGCTACACCTGTACAGGCACAGGTAAGTACTGACCACTGTAGTAGTAGTGGACAGGAGAGTACTGGCTACACCTGTACAAGCACAGGTAAGTACTGACCACTGTAGTAGTAGTGGACAGGAGAGTACTGGCCACACCTGTACAGGCACAGGTAAGTACTGACCACTGTAGTAGTAGTGGACAGGAGAGTACTGGCTACACCTGTACAGGCACAGGTAAGTACTGACCACTGTAGTAGTAGTGGACAGGAGAGTACTGGCTACACCTGTACAATCACAGGTAAGTACATGTTCATTGTAATAACATACCTGCAACAATGAGTCATGACTAGTGGTGGGTACCAGTACAGAAAATTCAATTACAGGTCCAGTTCAAGTCCAGAAGATCAGGTCCTGGTCTGCGATCTAATTGTAAAAACTTGACAATGGTCCAATTTGCTACAAAGGAATCTATTTGGTGGAGTATTCGACACACACTAGCATTTTGAGATACTATCTTTTCATTTGTAAATTTGACAGGAGAAGCTTTGTGGAAATGACTATAAACTCTAGTTCAATCTTGTTATTTTCTTGAAGTGGTAAGTACCGAAATGGATTAAGTTTTTTTTTTCTAACCAGTTCAACAAGAAAAAACAATTCTGTACCAGTACCCATGACATCACCTGAGAAGCAAATACAATAATTATTATTATTATTACTTTTAACCTTAGACACATGGTCTATTCAAGTTTGTTGCTTGTTTGTTTGTTTGTTTGTTGCTTCTTAGATGTAAAAACAAATGGTCCAAGGAGAAGATATACGGTTTAAATAACAAACAAACAAAAATTCATTTATTCTAGTGAGGAAGTCCATTCCAGTGATGGTATGAATTCTAGTGATGAAAAAGATAGAAAAATAAGAAATGTGTTGTATTCAATATAAAGTACATGTACAAAGCATCTTTTATAACAGTTGTTTTCCCTCCTCCAGTACACTGTGTACGGTGGCTTCTTCTGTGCCATAGCAGCTGCTTACCTGCTGAAGTCTGTGGTGACGTGCACGTACGCGGGATGGCGGGAAACCTGGGAGAAATCCTGGGTCACCACGACACACGACGAGGATTCAGCAAGGAAATAAAATCTAATTATAAGAGGCAATAAGTTAATGTTCTATGGTATACCAGACTGGTCTATATTTTACCGTGTATATATTTGTGCGCTGGGGTTTAAAGTTACTTAACTTCAAATTTTATCTGTAATTTTGTATTGGTAAAAGTCACTCGAGATACAATTTCAAGCACAAGAAATTGGACTTTCCACAATTTTTAACTGTTGACTAAAGCCTTTATCAAGGAATGGACAATCTGCTTCTTCTGTGACATTAGATACAACATGTGACTTTGTGAGCACGTGGATCATAAGTTCGGAAAGCCTATGGTGCCGTCCATCTGTAGCCACTACCAGGCTCTGTGGAATGGTGGACTAATTGTAGAAATTGGTACAAGTAGGGTCAATAGTACGCAAGGGGAGTCAGCCAGCCAAATAATGATTCTACTGGCCAGCTGACTCCCCTTGCGTACTATTGACTCTGTTTGTCCAATTTCTACAAATAGTCCACCATTCCACAGAGCCTGGTAGACACTACTCCATCTGTGTTTAGAGACCTTTGATTTTTTCCTTCGCCAGAATGTCAGAAGGTTCTGGAATCGGTTAAATCAGGACTTGTTGGGTCTGTATGTAGGTCAACAGCATATAACTCAGGAAGTTGTGGATAGATCTTGATGATATTTTGTATGTAGCGGTTGTGGAAAGGTAGGTGAAATTCAAAAATTTGTCTTTTTGAGTGTTTGTCTGTTTAGCGACGCTCCGAATGCAAATGTCAAAACCACTGGAACAAAGGCCCGAATTAGCGATGATCTCAGCACAAAGGAAAGCCGCCTAGAAATGTTGCAAACAGCTGTGTTGCAAATAGAGTCAACATTAGCAAACACAAAGATTCAATCCAGCAAGTTCGAAACACAAGTATCAAGTCAGTTCGACACGCTCATGAAGAAAATTGAGTCTATTGAATCTGTCCCCAAGAACGGCGACACGGAAGTCAAGAAGCTTCGCGAAGAGAACAATAAGTTGCGCAAGAGAGTACAGCAGCTGGAAGAGGTGATTGCTTCAATACAGTCTAACTCTACCGCCATGAAAAAAGACATGAGCGACATGAAGCTTTCAAACGATGTATTCAAGGTGAAAGTGGCCAACCTCAAGGACCAAGTGAAGAGCTTGAATAGCAACGCTCAGACCCACATTGTCACACATGAGCAGGCAAGTGAAGCGTGCAACACTGAACCTATGGAAATAACGTACTCCCTACCGACTAGAAATCGTTTCGCAGCGTTAAGTAATGAAACGTCCGAAGACCCAACTCTAGAAAGACCAGTCGAGCCAAAGGGAACAGCTCGCCCTAATGGAGATACATCATCAGGGATACCCCCGCAAAGTCAGCGTCCCAAACGTGTAGTACTGATAGGGGATTCAAATGCGCAAAAACTGAAGCCAGACCTTTTGTGCCCCCCTTCAGATATGCCGAAGCCCTACTGGTCTCCGAACCTTTACACTGCTCCGACAGTCCTTGAGAAGATTTCCAAGGAAGACACCACACCTAACACAGTGATCCTACACCTCGGCACGAATGACTTGATGGCGAAACCGAAAGAGTCAGTCATCTCAGAGTTTGAAGTGGCAGTGAGTACCACACAGTCGCTATTTCCTGAGGCCGAGGTGGTAATCTCAGCAGTCCCCCCAAGAAGAGATGCAAGCTCCTATCGCCCAAACATCAACAAGGACATTCTCTCTGTGAACCAGCATCTTGAATCCATGTGTAAAACGAACAACTCGCTGCTATATGTCAACCACCCACAACTGTGGAGCGACAACGATTACAACGAGCACATGTTTGAAAAAGACGGGTATCATTTAAATCAAGACGGCACGAGAATCCTGGCTTTTAATATAAAGAAGCAGGCCACAAATGCCCTGGGGCTTCCGCCAAGATCTTCACGACGTTCCAGCTATGACAACGCAGGCAAGGCCAAGGCCAACAGAAGTTACCCTTCTCCCCCTCCGCAACTCGGAAGGAAGGATGACAACCGTCCCCCGCCTAGCAGACGCGGGGCCCCCTTCAGATCTGGTATGCCTGGTGAGTTCCGGCCCAGAAGGAATGGCGGACAAATGAAACCCTTCTCTCCAGATGGGTCTTACAAAAATGGCGGCACGTCTCACAAGCAGCCTATGCCTTCACCAGGTTTATCTCCAAACCGGAGTGAGAACACACATCAGAGGGCGTTCACACCTACACCGCACGGTGCTAACAACGCCAACGGCCCGGTGAACTTCTGCCCACCCGGTATGCCAAACGGCTCGGTCCCTCCTGTCCCTGCTCCATTCTTCTTCCCGCCCTGGTTCCAAGAATGGCCCTCCCCAGCAGAGGTGTATGGCCGTCCCCCAGCAGGTGGAGTACTCCCCCGTGGCCCAGCCCTCCGCCGTTCCCGTACTTCAACTACCCCAGGAATGGCCCTCCTCCACCTAGGCGAATGGCGGGGCAGTGTTAGCAGTAGACGTCGGACACGCAACCAGCACGGAACATCTTTCGGACTTAATTTGCGACCTCAACTATTTGAATGAATATGTGTATTCCTCAACGGACTCAGATGCCGAGGAGTAGACTATCTTTGAACCCTTGCAAAACTAGAAACTTTGGTATATCCATAGGTTTCTGGAACATTCACGGACTCGGTAAAAAGTTAGAGGATAGTAAGTTTATAAATGAGCTCAATGGGTTTGACTTCTTTTCCCTTATGGAGACATGGCACACTGGTGAGTTATCTTTCCCTGATTATCTTTATTTTAGTAGCTGTAGAACTAAATCTAAGAAGGCTAAAAGGAATTCGGGTGGCATTCTATTCTTATTCAAAAAGGAATACAGAAATCTAGTCACTAAATTGGAAAACAAAAGCGAAGACATTCTATGGGTTAGATTAGATAAACAGTTATTCAACAGTGACAGAGACATTTATTTAGCGTCTGTTTACATTAGTCCTCAGAGATCAACTATTCATGCAAACAGAACATATGACATTTTTGACATATTGGAAGAAGACATCTCACATTACAGTAATCTTGGGGACATATTGGTGGGGGGTGACTTTAACGCCCGAGTAGGAACCCTGAATGATTATGTCACAGATGACACCCCGATTATCGATTCTAAAATTCTTCCAAAAGACTATAGTTTTGACCACCCTCTCCCTAGATCCAATATGGATGAAACTCAACCAACAGTTTTTGGTAAAAATCTAATAGACCTTTGTATCAATAGCAAAGTTAGAATACTAAACGGGAGAACGCCCGGAGACCTTCTTGGTAAACCAACGTGCTATCAGCCAAAAGGATGTAGTGTAGTAGACTATGTACTAGCTAGCGAGGACATAGTTCTCCGTAAATCAATCTTCTTTCACATTGAAGCATTATCGCCACTCTCCGACCATTGCAAACTCACTCTACTGTTAGAAGGCAACCCAAAACCACTCCAGTCCCAACAAAAGGTAAACAAACTGTCGACAATGCCTTATAGAAGATTTACATGGAATTCAGATTCTAGTGAAAAGTTCACCGAAATAATTAACTCAGTATCTTTTTCCTCAAACATTGACAGATTCATCCACAAAAATTACGAGCTAAAACCAGAATCATTAGAGACTGCCCTACAAGACCTCGTTACACCATTACAAGAAGCCGGAAAAAAGTCTCTTTCCTTACATAGCACAAAAAAGACGAAAAGACAACCCAGTTCGAAACAATCAAACAAGAAGAAATGGTTTAATCAAACATGCGCTTCTGCTAGACGTGAACTACAAAACCTTGCTAAGCTTCTTTCTAGAAATCCACGCGACCCTCATATTCGAGGATCCTATTTCGTTAAGAAAAAACAATACACCAGGCTTATACGGAAAATCAAGAAAGAGCACAAAGAAAAGATATTTAAGCAACTAAATTCATTATCCGATAACAACCCTTCGGGCTTTTGGTCACTTCTTAAAGAGTACAAATCTAATGATAAAACTGACGATCACGAAACGATTCCAGCTGAAAGCCTACACTCGCACTTCAAAAAGCTTTATGGCATAGACCCAAACACCTCGAAACCACGCAGCAGCTTTGAAACACACATAGAAAATGAATTATACAAGCTAGAGAAAAATCTTGAAAATAATCCCCTGGACTTCCCAATAAGCAAAGCTGAAGTTAAACAGGCACTCTCTAATCTTAAAAACGGCAAAGCTTCGGGAAGTGATCTCATTCGAAATGAAATGTTGAAGTGCTCATCAAACATTATATTAGAACCACTAGTCAAACTTTTTAACCTGTTCCTGTCTGCAGGGTACTTTCCCCACGAATGGTGCACCAGCCACATTGTGGCTTTACATAAAGGCGGTACAAAAGACGACCCTAATAATTACAGGGGGATCTCAGTGACGAGTTGTCTAGCAAAACTATTCACTTCTATTTTAAACACACGCCTTACAGAGTTCTTAGACGAATACAAACTAATCTCACCCAACCAAGCCGGTTTTAGGAAACATTTTGGAACAAGAGACAACCTATTTGTCATGGATACCCTTATTAGTAAATATACATCCGAAAACAAACGACTATATTCGTGTTTTATAGATTTTAGAAAGGCTTTCGACTCGGTTTGGCGAGAAGGGCTCCGCTTCAAATTACTCAACTCGGGAATAGGAGGGAACTTTTACAGTCTTATTAAATGCATGTATGAAAAACCCAGCACATGCGTCAAAACGTCAGCCGGCCTAACACCTCCATTTGTTACCAATAAGGGTGTCAGACAGGGGTGCAACCTAAGCCCTACCCTTTTTAATCTTTTTATAAACGACCTTGTTCACGAGTTAGATAATACCGAATGTTCTCCACCCGCACTCAATAATTTATTAGTGTCAAGTTTACTATATGCAGACGACGTAGTTTTATTCTCTGAGACCGAAAAAGGACTGCAAAGCGCTTTAGATAAACTAAACATATTCTGCACTAAATGGAAGCTCGAAGTGAATCTAAAGAAAACAAAAATTATCATATTCAACAAATCTGGCCGACTATTTTCAAAACAAAACTTTTTATTCGGACAAGAGAGAGTAGACATCGTATCTTCATATTGCTACCTAGGTATCACCATAACATCATCAGGTACCTTTTCATTAGCCAAAAAACAATTGTCAAACAAAGCGCGCAAAGCCATGCACAGCTTCAAATGTCTAACCCGTTCATCAGTCTCACCCGATAGCCTACTAAGAATATTCGATTCCTGTGTTAAACCCATTCTGTTATATGGCTGTGAAATTTGGGGTACTGAGAAATTAAATGATACATCTCCGATCGAAATTACACACAACCAATTCTGCAAGAACATTCTTGGAGTCTCTAGAAATAGTAGTAATTTAGCATGTAGGTCCGAATTAGGTAGATTTCCACTAGACATAAATATTTCCGTTCGACTTGTAAAATATTGGTTGTGTTTAACACAAATGGATTATACTAAGCATCCATTACAAGTAAATGCACTCTTGGAACAGCATAACTCCGTCGTAAACGGCCGGAGAAGATCATTGTTGCAGCGTGTTAAAGAAATACTTGATTATAGTGGATATTCTTATCTCTGGTACTCTGATAACTCACTCTATGACCCTGTATATGTATGTAATATGATAAGGAACAGAATTACCAATATGTATATCCAGACGTCACTACATAATATAAGTATAGATACCGGTAAGCTGAGATTCTACAAAACTTGTAAATCTGTATACGCTAGAGAGAAATACTTAGAACTAGTTGATTTCGAGCTGCGCTCCGCAATAAGCAAAGTCAGAATTAGCGCTCATCCTCTAGAAGTGGAAAGAGGGAGATACAAGAGATTACCAGTGTGTGAAAGGATTTGTAAATATTGTACATCTAAAGCAGTGGGAGACGAAACACATTTCATTTCCAAATGTTCATTCAACGAAACCGAAAGAATCACCCTGTTTAGAGAAGTCACAAAGTATTATCCCAACTTCCCCACATTGACAGACAAACAGAAAGCCACTTTTCTCTTGAAATCGCAGAACCCACAAATTTTAGAAAATGTGGGGCTTTTCGTCTCCCTCTGCTTCCAAAAAAGAAGTCAAACCCAACCTGCTTAGAAATAGCCAACACTAGTATTAGATTAGAACATTGTTTATGACTGTCCATTGTCACTATGTGTATACTATGTACTTGCAATTAGCCCTCGGGCACGAACTTGCAAATAAACTTCTTAATAACAACATAACTCGAGAATTTGTGGTTGGATCTTGATGATATTTGCTAGGTGTGTAGTGGTTGTAGAAAGGAAGGATCAAAATGGTATACCAAATTCCAAAAGCCGCACAGGAATGGGTGGAACTTTTTTTCCGGGCGTGCGTAGTCAGATCACCTGAGTATTCCCTGGGGAATTTGTTTTGAAGACGTTTTCATGTGATCTATATATGTGATCAGGGTTTTCATTCATTTGAATGTGTTTTATATCATGATTGTGTGTTTCTGTGACTCTTGCTTTTTTTCCACTGTGAGGTTCATTTGATGTTTGTTTTTCGTCAGTGTATGGGCTAATAATGACCAATGGATGACCCAAGGAGTTTGACCTAAGATTCTCGTGCCTCGATGAAACGAAGTGTGTGTTGTCCTTGCATTCCTCTATCAAAAGTGTGATTTTATAGAATGGCTACAATCTTTGAAGCTCTCTCTCTTTGTACATAGAGGTCCACCTATCTACATTTTTGTATCTATCTAATAGTATCTATCTCTACCTAATCTATATACAGTGTATTCCTGGGGACCTGCTGACAGGGCTTTGTTGCATGGGGCTGTCCAAAAATAGCAACAACAAGTGCCTGTCAAACTCTGTTTCTGTCGCATTTGTCTCCTCATCTTGCCCCTAGGGAAGGCCCCAAAATGATATGTTTGAGCGTCGTAGCCTCAAATTTTGGCTGACTCTCTCTCAACATTGTCATCAAATATGGATATCATAAAATCTATCTGGTGTATTTGCAGCCAGTGCCATAGGCAGGTGCCCAAAGTGAGTAATGAGGCTGGGCGAGGTGCCTCTTCGAGCACGGGAAAGTGGAGTGTTCGCAGTAGTGGCATACTCTGCAATAACATACTGTAATGGAAAAATAAAACCCGGGCGAACATTTCTGCATTTACAGTAACAGCAGAGTAAGGGATTCACCATACACAATGTACACGAAATCATCATTCTGTGTGGATAAGTTAAAACATCCCCCAAAGAAATTATGTTATTCTTTTGTCGTATTATCTTTTTCTGGTGATAATAAATGGTAATTCGACGCGATGCAGTGTCCACGCACTCACACCCATCCTAACACTTGTGTTGGTGTTTCTTTGTGTGTGTGAAGAGTATGAACTAGGGCTGGGTATCGGTACAGCGTACCAGTACAAAACTGGTTTTTCTTATTGGACCGGTCCAGAAAAACCGGACCTGAAAAAATTAGATGGACCGGATGTTGGACCGATTAGAAAATAAACAGATTATTTTATCAGGCATTCACACGTTTTAGCACTTGCAGATGGAAGAAAATAACGAGTGAAGTAAAGTTTATAGTAATTGCTACCAAGTTTTACAGCCAATCCTACAGGTGCAGATAGCTTGTTGTGATTTTAAACGCCAGCGTAAGTCTAATACTCCACCAAACAGATTTCCTTGTAGTAAAATGGACCATTGGTATGGGTCATACTGCATCAGGTTCAGGTCCGGAACCGGACCTGGACCTTAATTTTCTGTACCGGTACCCACCCCTAATGAACGCATCGAGAGGGAGAACTGTGTAGGGGTGATGCAGAAATCAACAAAAATGTTGATTAAGGATATAATTAGTCTCCCATAATCAAGTGATGTGATGAACACACGTCATGTGCATACATGACTCATAGTCATAATGCAGGATAGCTAACATTACAGTGATAATGTGAAAAAATCACAATATCTATTACAAAACACAAAAGCAGTCAAGCTTCATGCAGTTTTATTGCGTAATACAGAAAAGGAGTCAGTTTGGCATTGGTTACAAATTCTACCCAGATCCCTCTACAACACCAGCGTTGTATGATTAAAAATGTTAGAAATCCATGTAAAGGAAAGGTAAATCTACAATTTATTAATTCCTATACCGCACCAATGTGCTATAGTTAAAGTTCAACTAGATTTAAAGTTAAAGTACATCCACATATTGTTATGTGCGTTTATCATCTATATTTAAAGCATTTGGTTTCCACCTAGTTGCAAATTGCATCCAGATTCCGTTACAACACCTGGGTAATGCTGCATATTTCACTTTTCTCTTATGTAAATGGAGCAGTTTCATCGTGACCGTATGGCTGTACTTTCTGGGCTTTGTAAAGTACATTTCACACATCTCAGACTCCACATGAACCATTCAGTTTCAACTACATGTTAACAAACTGATTCCTCTATAACACCAGTGTGCTTGTAATGAGTTAAAGTTATAATTATGATCAAATGTTTGCTATCCATTTCAAGCAACAGTACAATCCATTATAAGCGTTAATCTATATCAAAAGCGTTCAGCTTGCTACTGGTTACAAATTGTATTCGTCTACAACATGTAATTAGCGTTCTAACAAAATGTTAAGTAAACTCCACACATAAGCGTTAATCTACATGTAAAGCATTCAGTTCACAACTGGTTACAAAATGCATCGAGATTGCTCTATAATACCAGTGACCTTAGTTAAAGTTTAAACAAAATGTAAGCTGTTCGTTTAAAGTCAAGGTACATCCAAAATTTATAGCTTTTGTTTTATGAAATGCACGCTGAAGAAATATTTTGAAATCTGTACATTTTCTCATTTTTTCCTCTTTGATACAGCCGACATCGTAATTCTTGATAACAAAAGGCAATGGTACAAAGGCTTCACTATTTCATGATCATTTGAGCTTCAAAATTGATTAACATTGATTTTCATTATTAACAAATGTCCCAAATAGGAACCCAACTTGAAAATTCTAACGGTCACCAATTCTCATGATCAAACTAACGTTGGTTTAGAAAATGCTACTGTTGTGTCCATAGCGCAATGCCTCAATGGTATCATTCATACCACAAATTTCTCTTTCCTCTGATGTCAATCGAAGAGATCGAAGAAGCTCATCTGTGTTGGTAATAGTCATAGTACAATGCTAAACTTTCTTCCAACACAAAAGTATACAAGTATGAATGGTTGACTTTTAGCATCTGGCCGGACTTCCTGACGTTTCATAAAAACACTCAGGTTATGTGCGTAGCAACAAAGGCAATTGAGCAAAAGCCTTACTTTTGTTAACTCACTTCTTTATTAGTCGAGTGTGACCGGAGGGTACATGTACATTCACTGGTCTTCTTTTATCCCTCGCATTCACAAGGTAACACAAATGTTCTTGAGGAAATGAAGGGAAAATGGAAAAAAATTCTTATCGTTTCTTTTCTTTAAATATTCCCATATATCCCAGTAAATTTGCTTTTTTTCACAATATTGTCTGTCTTTGAGGCCTACATGTATTTTTTTTCAACTATCTGTGAGCTTGATCTTTGCATTCTTCTCACCAATGATAAAAGCACTCTCCATGATGAGGCTTGATTATTTGGCAAAAGTATGTGTTTCGTGGAACTCTAGTTCGTTTTGCGATTGATACCAAAACTGCATAATTCAGGGCTCCCATGTCACTGTGCATGCATTTCCGCTCAATAGCTTGGAATTTGGTTTGGTGGTGCCTAAGGCATACGCCTACAAAAACACCACTTCTTTTTTTGGCTATTTTTACATGTTGTTATACAAATGTACTTCGGGTTATCCTGTCATCCTGTGAAAGTCATCCTATGACCTGAAATTGGGCAGCTTTCGCACAAGAGATGGGGAAAGGTATGGGTTCCACTGTGTGGATTTTCTCAATTGGATTTGCAAATCTAATCCTAATTTGCATCATTTACATACCAATGTGTTGGCTTTTCATCATAGTTAACTACAGGTCACCAATTATGTGTATTACTTCATCCTTGCTTAACCTTTCCTTTTTAAAAATCTACAACTGAAACACCTCAGGCCTGTTGGTACAGATATAAAAGCTGCTACAGCTATACTGATGTCCAAACTATTTAGCTTTCTCCGAGTACAAGACCTATCGTATGTACGAAACATAGCTTCCCCAGAACATCAGACAGAAAACCGTACTTTCTGTTGCAGTACCAAGGAAAGCCGTCAGGGGGGGGGGGGCAAAATCTCATAAAAAAACTAGTCAAGACCTAATATGATCAAATACCAAGATCATAGCAATCAATCCATCCACACAGATAATGATTACAAAAACAACCGAAAGCCTGTCCGTATTGGAGAGGAAAGTAACATGAGCACTATATGCCTCATGTAAAAAGAATCAAGGTCGCAGCAGCAGGAAACATTTCACTCTTACTACATACTTGCAGACCATAGGCATGTGAAATAAACTTCCTGACAAAAAGAAAACATTTTAACATCACAAAACCCACACATAATAGAAAAGGTGGGATCTTTCTTCTTCCACTGTCTTCGAAAAAGGAGTCGAACCTAATAACCCAGGATCTAGAGTTAGCTTTTACTAGTTTTAGACTAGAGTGGACACTTGTGTTATTGTATTTTGCACTGTTTGAATCTTTTATGTTACCTGCAATTAGCCCACGGACAAGAATTTGCAATAAAACTTGACTAATAAGCAGTTCTGCCCTTTGCTAAATGAAGCAAGGAGGAATCCTAGAAAGGCAATAAAGCTCTTTCATTTAGCCTGTAAATGCACTATTGATATTCAAAATAATAAACTTTTAAATGAGTATAGGTATAATTTCTATTAGCTCCAGTTATTGAAATCGTTCAATAGTAAAGCAGCAGGATCCAAAAGAAGAACTAAGCTACCAACTTTTAATGCCTTCTAGTGAGTATAACTTTGCATTTGAAAAACAAGATAATGATATATAGAAGCAATGCTTTGCAGCTCGGATTATTGTCTGACTTTCTGTCATTTGCCTTAAGCACAGTCGAAGTGAACAAACCAGTTGTTGTCTGGGGCAAGAGTGGTTGATCCAGGACCAGAACTTGTCCCAGCCAGACACTGTTGGTACGCAGTTTGCTTACTTGTGTCGCTTGGACCGGTGGCCTTATAGATTCCAAACGTCTGGCCAAGGTCATTTTGGGAATCATAAAAACGGAAGCGACTCATGTCAGTGTTATCCGGAGGAGGGGCACCATACAGTGTATTAACTGTAAGCGTGGTGATTGTGTCAAGCGTTTCGAAATTGTTATTAACAGCCACCCTATTACAGTTTGCAGGAGAGCCGTCATCACGCAGAAAACCCAGTTCTACGGAGGTAAAGTCAACGTCGGCAGCGGTATCACGATAGGGTCTGTTATTGCGAGTTGTCCAAACGTCACCAGTACACTTGTACTCAATGCACGTCCCTTTCACCGCCGCCCCGGCAGGCACTACATCGTCCTCTCGTCGACCATACTCAGTGCCTCGATTGGCGGCATGAGTACCTACCTTACTAACAACGCGGGCCCTCAAATTTTCATTTGCACCAGTTACCCTTACTTTCATGAAACAACTTTTCTTTTGAGCCGGGTCTTCGGTTGGATACCACGACAGATAGTTAGGTCGCAGCCTGTTGTCGGTGGGGTTATAAGGAATGGTGTTGATCTCGACTAAACCTGACACTTCGTCTCCGTAAAACTTATAATGATTGTCTGAGATTGGGGCGTTACGGCAAGTTGATTCGCTTCTGTAGGAGGGCCCAGAATTTCCGTGAGTAAGGGTTGTACTAAATGCCTTATTATTATTTCCCCTAGTGTAACCGCCAGGAGGGCTAAATCCCAAGTCGAGTGCTGACGCTGCATCGTACTGAGTCGTACCCTCGGTTGCGGAAACATAGGTCACAGAACCGGGCCGACACCACCCTTCCACACATGCTCCTCCCGTGCCACTGGCACTGGTCCGGGCATTATAAAAACGAGCGAATCTTTGGGTTCCTCGATCTAAATCTGTGTTTACAACTACAAACTCCACATTCACATTATCGACCTGTGCTGTTGGGGCACTTCTAGCCTGACACACCCTTACCTTGGAGTAACAACGTTGACCAGCTTTTATCCACCAATCTACGTTATAATTACGTCGAGTGACCCTTATATTCCCGTTCCATGTAAAGCTTTGCTGACGCTTCCTACGTTTGCCTATCGGGGTTTGGGTAACCGTACTTTCTTCCTCCCAACGACCTGTTTCGGGATTCAGAGACCAGAGTTTCACCTCATGGCCCGGCTCTGCAGCAGCGAAGTTCACTTCGTTTTCATTTAAGAACACGGTTACTGTACCCGCAACTTCCAGCTCATTTCCTGACCCATCCGCAAAGTCAAGGCTAAACATTCCGAAAGTCTCGAGCTGCTGCTCCTGACCTTCCTCATCTACAAAAGTGAAATCACTCTGCATATCTTGTACGTTAGAAAGGTTTCTGGGGTCTATGAAACTTATAGATGCCTGCACAGTACCACTGTATTGCTGACCGTCTTTTGTGTAGAAAGAGTTGCCAGGTATTTCTAGCTGGCCGATGGGGGCCTTACCCGGAACAGTTCCAAGATCAACTGTACTAGTCATTTCTGACGACATAACCATCGGTTCTGCTCTTTCCCGAATGTGAACCCTGTGGTAGACGGATTCACCTTCGACGAAGTCAAGGATTTTTGTCGTCTCAACAAAATCCTTGTAAATATCTTTAAATGTCACGGCCAGACGCTTTGTGTTTGGTGGTATTTCTAGTGTAAACGTGCCCGAGAAAGTCGTGAAGCCGCTGGGCACACCGTTTACCAGGATATCAGCATTAACCACCGGTGTATTTGTTGGACCCCCTAACAGTATCCCTCTAACGTAAGTTACAGGGTCCCCACATTCCAGACATTCACATGATGAAATGGCCATTATGTTTATAGTATAGCTACCACAATCGATAGCCTGAGCCTGGAGAGTTCCAACTGCACTACAGTACTTAACTGTATCATTACACTGGCCGCTATTGTAGCTGGAACCCACGCATGGCTTGTAGTTACACTTGCCTACATTGTAAAGTCTGGTTCCGTCTGGCTGGACGCAGTCTGCTGGAAGCTGGATGTACTCAGGAGATGGATCTGCATTGTAGGAGTCTGTGGCACTCGCTGTAGTGGTGGTATGAAAATGCGGTAACATGAATGGCAAACACTTTCATCTTGTGAACAAGCTACAGCCAGACAAACGTCATTTTTGGCTCTCTTGAAACGCTTTGACCAATGGATTTTTCGTGTCACACTCTTGATAAGTTATCATTTTTTATATATGTGGACATGGAATGCACATACACTTATACACTTATCATGTACTAGAAATTGAGTATGACCCACCATAAATTTGTAGCAGTGCTGACTCTGAGTAGGCGGCCCCGGCGTCACTGTTAGCCCGGCATCTGTACTCCCCTGCGTCACTCAGAGCTAGGTTTGTCAGGGTGAGTTGGTTGGAATATCCGTACACGCCTTTGTCTAGAATATCGCCATTGCGAAACCTGCGCGGCAAATGGAGCAATTGATATTATTTGTATGCACAGCATGGCACGCGTGCCTACATTGGCGATATGCAGAAATGCCGACTATGTAGACAGACATAACTACTTTTTTCTATCAAATTCTGGTCATGTGATGATAAAACAGAGCATGTAATGCAGATGTGCTAGAAGATAGTTATGACGATGACAATACAGTACATGTAGGTACATCAAGGGATCATTGTTGGACAGACAACAACGTCTTTGGTGTCTGTCGTGAAAGAAATAGGAGAAGATGCCATTCAAATGTGTTCTCAAATAGTAAGGATTATTCAGCCCGTGGTTGAATTAAGGGTTAATGACCCGCCCCGAGGTGTATATGGTGTCATAACGCCTGGTCCTTTGCTATAACCACCGAATAAAACCACCGAGTGAGCGAAGCCGAAATGCCGGTGTCGATTCATTCTGACCAATCAGAAGAGCGATACACACCGGCCTGGTCGGAATCTATTTGTTACTGCGTCATAGCCAACGTGGAACGGGACCTTCTGATTGGTCGGCGGCGCCTGGCTATATGATAATAACTCCTTTAATAAAAATTGCCTTACCACTCATAGTCCTCTGCGTCAGGTTCTGGGGAACCGTGCGCTTCACAGCAGAAGGTCACGTCTTGTCCCACTAGTCGAGACCGACTTTCAGGGTGTTGCGTAATGATAGGTGCGACTAGAAAACAATTTAAGAATTGTGTGATTTCTCGCTTGTCCATTTAGCATTATTTCTTCATTTTTCATCTGAACTAAATGACTTTAGGTGCCTTTGACCAATAGGACAATCATAATTCATCAAGAGTATTTCTTACGCTACTTAAGTGTTAAAGGAACTTACTCAGTATCTCCATGGTTGCAGTCATCGTGGATGCTGTCGACGTTGTGGGAACAGTTGTCGCCACTGTCGACGAGTATCCATCTTTTCTTATGAGCAGATCCACCTGGCTGGCGCACACTCCACTAACTCTTGCTGTACCTGTAGCGTCCGTGGTTCCAAGGGTGATGTAAGGTCTGTCTGCGTAGTGGATGGTGGCCCCCTGTAGAGGAGCGTTCTTCATGTTCCGCACTGTAGCCGTCAGGACGTGAGTTTGGCAGCCACACTCACAGGTTACCGGGTCCCTCGTCCCAACTGCACACGTTCCCCCACAGTCTGCAGTTGTGAGAAAAAAAAATTCCCTCAACAAAATTCTCATTGTTTAGACATCTAAGGCGTACAGAAGCCGTGACCGACCTATTGATTAACTGTTTGAAACAGACTGTGGACGGAATCACATCGTATTTTTCATATGTAAATAACACACTTTAACTCACTACCAGCTGACATTAAACAAGTTCCAAGCCTAAATTCATTTAAATCAGCAATGAAACACCATTATCAGTAGTGACCTCTGACCCCCCAAACTGTTGACCTGCATCGGATATATGGCTTATGATTTTGATTTATCTGTCTTTCATGTTTCAGTTGTACTTATATGTTCCGATGTGTATGTCTACTTATTTTCTCTGTAATTTGTTTTTTATCTCCTTGTATGTATATGTGAAACTTGATGTATATGTGAAACTGGGCCCTATTTTTGAAAACCAGTTTATCCAAACTGAATAGGCCACCCAGGCGTTTGAAAATAAACAAACAAACAAACAAACAAACAAACACAAGCAGCATACCCGGACATGCCCATGTGGAACACTGTTGTGACTGCTCCGGACTACCCACACAGGGATTTCCCCCAGATGATGGGGCCGGGTTGTTGCACTGCCTCTGCCGGACCTGTGTGCCACCGCCGCAGGACTGGCTGCACGTGGACCATGCCATCCACGTGGACCACATGCCGTGAACTGAAACATTGTCACTGGTGTTGAAATGCGACTGGGAAGAAAAATCACTTTGAAGTTAAACAGCATATAACATTGTGACCTAGGGAGCTCCCGAAAGTCTTGGTGTGATGACATTCTTTTGCTTTCTTTCTGATGACTTCTCTGTTGTCAATTTAGCGTCATTCCCTCAGTTTTCATCGACCTAAAATACCTTTAAATGCCTTTGTCCAGTAGGACAATTATAATAGCCATATAGATCATTTCTAACGATGCTCAAATGTGAAAGGAACTCACTCAGTATCTGCATGTCGGTAGTCACAATCGATGTAGTCGACGTTGTGAGAACAGTTGTAGTCACTGTCGACGAGTACTCAGTTGTAGCTACGTCGGGAGAGAAATTTCTCTGAAGTTAACCGCAACATAGCATCATGATTCGGGCAGCTACCGGAAGATGTTTAGCCATTTATAATGTGTGGCATTTATTGGTTATATGCTCTACTTATCATCAAAAAAGACTCTCTTAAGTTGGAAATAAGGTACAATGCAAGTAAAATGAGGCAAGTTGATCACATAAGTTTCATCCTGAGTCAGGCAGTAACTTTACATAAGACTATAGGCGTCTGAATAACTTAACACTAAATGATGGCCTTCATCTTCGTTCAAGTTAGTCCTTTCATCCAGCTGAAGAACCAAAATCCCTTAAACAAAGCGAATCTCAACTTGCAACGCCAACGACGACATTATTGTAATTGCTCACTCGCACAGGACACTCCGGAGTCGCACTCTCGTGTCTCCTCAGTATCTCCATCACACTCCGCCCCGCCGTTAGCTGGTGCCGGATTGGTACAGCTTCGGTCCCGAGTCTGCGTACCGACTCCACACGTCACGCTGCAGTCAGACCACGGGCTCCAGTCAGACCAGCCGCCATCAACTACATGGGAAAAGGATTTCAGGTAGTCTGAAACAATCTGTAGATGCACCGTTTAAAGAACTACTTCAGACACGTCAAATGTGTATACATAAGGACCAAACAGGGGGAATGGGGAGAGACTTAATATTGCTAAGAATTATTGCTAAATTAATTTGGATGTTTTGGAGCAGAATTCATTAAAACAGTGCAAAGTGTATTTAAACAGCTAATTGAGACGCGCAGTGTTTCTTTCGCTATTTGTCACTGGTGTTGAAATGCGACTGGCAAGAAAATGACTTTGAAGTTAAACAGCATATAACATTGTGACCTAGGGAGCTCCCAAAAGAAGTCTTGGTGTGATGACATTCTTTTGCTTTCTTTCTGATGACTTTTCTGTTGTCAATTTAGCGCCATTCCCTCAGTTTTCATCGACCTAAAATACCTTTAAATGCCTTTGTCCAGTAGGACAATTATAATAGCCATATAGATCATTTCTAACGTTGCTCAAATGTGAAAGGAACTCACTCAGTATCTGCATGTTGGTAGTCACAGTCGATGTAGTCGACGTTGTGAGAACAGTTGTAGCCACTGTCGACGAGTACTCAGTTGTAGCTACGTCGGGAGAGAAATTTCTCTGAAGTTAACCGCAACATAGCATCATCGTCAGGGGGAGTCCCGAAAGATGTTTAGCCATTTATAATGTGTGCCATTTATTGGTTATATGCTCTACTTATCATCAAAAAAGACTCTCTTAAGTTGGAAATAAGGTACAATGCAAGTAAAATGAGGCAAGTTGATCACATAAGTTTCATCCTGAGTCAGGCAGTAACTTTACATAAGACTATAGGCGTCTCAAAAACTTAACACTAAATAATGGCCTTCATCTTTGTTCAAGTTAGTCATTTCATCCAGCTGAAGAACCAAACTCCCTTAAACAAAGCGAATCTCAACTTGCAACGACGACAGTATTGTAATTGCTCACTCGCACAGGAAACTCCGGAGTCGCACTCTTGTGTCTCCTCAGCATCTCCATCACACTCCGCCCCGCCGTTAGCTGGTGCCGGATTGGTACAGCTTCGGTCCCGAGTCTGCGTACCGACTCCACACGTCACGCTGCAGGCAGACCATGGGCTCCAGTCAGACCAGCCGCCATCAACTACATGGAAAACAGGGAAAAGTTAGTCTGGAAGAAGCAAACCAAAGATAAAGCGAAGGAAACATTCTGATTTTTCATATCAAGGGCTTAACCCTATTCAGACGGGGGGGGGGGGGGGGTTAAAGGTGCCTGCGCCAACTTCAACTTGGACGTCGTCTAACTACAAAACGACTTGTGCTAGGACAACCAAACTTGTTGACTTGTCCAGCAGTTTGAATGGTGGATTGACCCCCATACCCACATAAGCTCATAAACTTTCCAGACTGTCTACCAGCTAGGAACAATGGTCAGAGACAGATTAGCATAATACTAGTCAAGCTTCAAATATTCTATGTTCATATCACATGATGCAAGGAGGTTTCAATCAGATCATGTGATGATTAGAGAATACTATCTGGAGTTCTTGGAAAACAAATTTATTCAAATATCAGATCAGCCCTGTCAAAATTGTCCATGTATTTGCATCTACATATCGAAAATGAAAATGTCTTCCGCACAGCTGAAATAGCCCTCATGGGTTGTGTGTGTAGAAACATGACTTGTAATACTTGACTTATAGTATAGTAAGAGAGCAGAATAGACCTGTGCTCTTTAGAACTGTACATAATAACTGCCAACCGATGTGTCACTCCGAATAGCAAGCCAGTGTTGTCATAACTTCATATTCTGGGCTTAGTGTTCTTCAAGCTAACTTCTTTTAGTGTCGACTTACTTCAATTTCTTATCTGTTTTTTTTTCTAGATTTCAAACATGCTTTTAAGAGTAACGTGTTCTTGGTAAACTTTCTCAGCCAGGCCACCACTGATGCGAACTACACGGGTGCCTGTAGCATACTGAAGGCCATAGTTTACATTATCTGGTCTTTATATAGTTTTACCAGGGGCTTTAAAGTTACCTGGACAGGAAACTCCCGAGTCGCAGTCTTGTGTCTCCTCAGCATCTCCATCACACTCCGCCCCGCCGTTAGCTGGTGCCGGATTGGTGCAGCTTCGGTCCCGAGTCTGCGTACCGACTCCACACGTCATGCTGCAGTCAGACCATGGGCTCCAGTCAGACCAGCCGCCATCAACTACATGGAAAACAGAGAAAAGTTAGTCTGGAACAAACAAACTAAAGATAAAGCTTTTCAAGACGACTACTACAGGAAAAATTCTGATTTTTCTTATCAAGGGCTTACTTTAAAGAGGGCCAGCTAAAATGGCACATAAATGTTATAAATAGCATGACTATGTTTTCATGCAGATTTGAAAGGTTTCATCCAAACTAACAAACTAACAAAATGGTTATTTGATTCGAAATGGCATAAGCATGGTGTATAAGGCTTTTGCTTTTCCATTGATACCTTAAACAATTCAAAGATAACACCTTAAATACAAATACAACAATAGAATTGTGTGAAACCTGGACAGGAAACTTCCGAGTCGCACTCTTGTGTCTCCTCAGCATCTCCATCACACTCCGCCCCGCCGTGCTCTGGTGCCGGACTGGTGCAGCTTCGGTCCCGAGTCTGCGTACCGACTCCACACGTCATGCTGCAGTCAGACCATGGGCTCCAGTCAGACCAGCCGCCATCAATGACTACCCCTTATCATTGACACATATCAAGCAGTCAAGTTACTGAGGGAAATGGTATTCATAAATACACGGACCTGGAAGTGTATGCATGTAGTTGTGTCGTAAAGACCACATAAGAAAAACGATTTAGGTTGTATTTTCGACTTACTCCATTCCAGAAGAATTACTTTGATTGACGCAAATTATCTATCTTTAACCTTTTTAGTGAATAATCTGACTTAAGTTCTAACACAATATGTATTCTTTATTTAACTACGTTGGAACAAATTTCATCAAAGTACCTACTCTAGTAACTACCGGTATACAGATGGCAGTCCTCACTTATCTGAGTATAAATCCACACCATTATTTCGGCGACATATTTTCATAGGAAGCTTTTCTCATTGTATTGCAATGGCCATTGCTTTGTCTGCTAAATTCTGTATACTAACACTCAGCTACGTGTTATCTATTCTGAAATCATATTGTGTTTTGTAAGTGTTTATATATAAATACGATAGATTGAATTTCGTTACTATCTGCATTTTGTTCCTGCGTTGTTGGTCGCAATAAGAATGGGCACACCACACACCGATAGCTACGAACACAGATATGCCCGCCAGAAACAGTACTTAGGTCCCTTTGGGTGAAATATACCACAGTAAAAAGAAGCAAAACATACTTGCGCATTCTAGATGTCTCCCCGTCCATTTACCGTTCTTGCACAGCTGTTTTGCGGCACATGCAATCATGGCGTATCCGTCTGGGCATGTGAAGGTACAAACGTGGCCGGCTGGGTAGGAGGGTTGGTCAGGACAGTTGCTAGAGTAACCGTCGGGGTGACTGGGTGGGCCTTGGCATGGTTTACCTATTAGTAAGTAAATGCAAGATGGTTGATAAATGCATTAGTTCATATCTGTTCTTGTCTTATATGAAGAGATGTTTAAAAGATCAATGTACAAATACTGGCCTGAGATTTGTGGGCCCCAAGTGAAAACGTTTTTGGAACAGCTTTTGATATATATATATGTTTAGTTACACTATCAAAGTGTCCCTGCTTGGTCAGATGTGCTTGTTTTAGGTGCAAAGTTTAACGAGATTTTGATTTTTCTGCAAGATTCCCCAGTTGCGGCCGGCTACAGGGAACGCTGAAAATAGTTTCCTATTTGTCCTGCGTAATCATTGGTCCTCCGGTACAGGTGATGGGGAGATTGCCGTCTGGAGCCTAAAGTTTCATGGTTTCTAATGCGACCGCTCCTGAGCGGCTTTAGGCCCAGCGGCAGCCGGAGAACCAATTCTCTGTGCATAGATCACTCCACGGTCATCCTTATATGGTGAGATGAGAGATCACCTGACCTTCTGACCAATCACACCGCAGGACAAATTTGACTTACAATTGCACCGGAGACCGCGCGCTCCTCGCCATCGACCGCCGGATTTGCCCCTGCATTGTGTCCATGTCCCTCCAATGTCCTTAACACATCCTTCGTTACAGCTCAGACGGCAGATTGTGTTTTCAGTGTACCTGCCCGCAGAATTCGGGCGCCTGTTGCATCGCGTTGTAACGTCTGGGAACCGCAGAGCCTTACACGTGACTGAAAGTTAAGGGTGAAATAAATGTTTTCATTATATTGAACTTAAGTACTACTTTCACTTTTACATACATATTTAAACCACATACATTACCTTTATGTTTGATACAGAGGTTAGAAAAGGCTGATAAAGTATATATCAAACAAAATGTACAAAATGTATTGAGTTTGATAGTACAGCCAATAAATGCTTCAATGCGTCAAGGGGAAATGTAATCTATAGGGCCTTCTATATTATGTGTTGTTAAGCACCGACTGTGTAGAGCTCCCCTGATCGATAAAACAACCCAAAAAGTCTAGAATCGCTGCACCCAGAGCAATTCATCCTCATGATATAAGTATAGGATTACTTTTGTACCTGCATGAGGCAAATAGTCTTTTACGAATAAGACATCTTTCATGGCGTACCTTCACCGGTGGCAGGAGACACGTTGAGCATCAATGCGAGAGGAGCTAGAAAACATATGATGACCCTAAACAAAGATGAAAAAACATACTGAGTTCCAATTTGTATCTGCATGTGTGTGTATTTTTTGTGTGTACTTTGTATGTGTGTATGTGTGTGTCTGTGTGTGTGTGTGTTTGTGTTTGTTTGTGTGTGTGTTTATTCCAGACACTCCGAGGTCTAGATTTTTGGTATATATTGTACAATGCATACCTTGATACCATATTTGGTATTTGAGTAGCGGTTACAGAAAGGAAGGTCTTGTTGGAAAATGGTTCACCTGGCACATTCCGTCGGCACTGCAGCGAGGCGAGTGCGTTTGTGTGTGTGTTTGCGTTGTGGATCGTTTTGCATGATATTTGGTAGTCATGTTGGGGTTGGAAAAATGAAGGTCAAGTTCGATAATGGGCCTTCTAGCGGCGAGTTACTGCTACTGCGGCGAGTTACGGTGCTGCAGTTGAGGTTCAAAGTTGGTGGTAAAATTTTCCTTAAGTGCCAGGGTCATATTTTTGAGTAGTGGATACGTCTTTATGGCAGGGAGTAAGTCGTGTATGATTGGGCCAGCTGGTGGCTTGTTTTGAACTGTAGTGGACCTTTTTGTTCGTAACTAAAGAGGAGGATAACTTGTGTGAGGTTGTTGGATATTTATAATTTTTGAGATACAGGTACCTTATAGGATGATTAACATAATGATATCTCTATTCACGCAAAGGAAGGTGTCATTTACATAGAGGATGAGTAGAATGGGCCATTTTCTATCTAACTCTATTCTAGAGTTAGATAGAAAATTCTATCTATCTAACTCTTTTCTATCTTACTCTACTCAGACACTGAAGGGTCTCTCTTGCTCCATAAGTAAAAGTCTATTTGACAAATTCGTAAAACCCATCTTTATTAACTGTTCAGAAATCACGTGCTTTGACCGTTTTTCTAAAAGTATAAGAATCCATGTATCGCATACCAACATCTGTGAATCTTCCTCAAAGGTTTTTTTCTACTTTACTTAAAAAACTTGATATTCAAGATAACTTTCCAGCTACCATTCGAAAAACAACCTCTATTGCATTGAATAGTACTTATGTTGTATGTTTGGAAAGAAATACATATAAAGAACCACTATTGCGTCATGCCAATATCCAAATTTTACGAGAGAACGGCTTCCAAATTATAAACCTAGTCTCAAATCAACAAATTCCAGAATCTGACATCATTGACATGCGCTTCCAAAAATTTCTGTCAGGCATTCATGCCAAAGCCTCAAACGATGGTGTCAGGGGAGAATTAGGAACATTCCCAGCTATGATTGAGGCAGAACTCACATGAAGCAACACTAGAAATAGAACCAAACCAGTTTTGCAATTTAGATTCATACTAGCAGCAAGGAAGTTATATGTTTTATAATTCAATATAACGTCCTTGATTGCGTCAGTGTAAAACTCAGACTAAACTACCGAAAGTATGTTCTTTGCATTTTGTATTTTACCATGATAGTTGTGGCCACTTACCCATCATGTAACATGTACCATAGTCAGTTTGCCAGTATGGCACCGAGTTTCACACTTAAACCTTCAAATTTGAATATACAGCCACATGTAAAAGTCTCCTTTTTTAGTTTTGTCAATACACCTATTACTAGTAGCTACTATTCAGTCTCCAGTATTACTGAATCATGGCAGTCATGATGACAACTTGCTGGTTATGTCTGGTTTGGTAGAATTGTGGATACACAAAATATTATCAAGGACGTTCAAAACAGAACCTGCACTTTGCTGTGAACATATCACACCATTTAATAATGGTATAACATGATAGGCCTTAACCATGTATTTGCAATAATTGTGTATACTATGTTGTATTTAGAAACCCAGCATTTGTTTAAAAGTAATTTAAGATACTCGAATGCTGTTTGTTTGTTGTTTGTCAAACCAAACCAAGCCAAGCCAAGCTGTGCCTGGCACATATACATTGACAGGTAAAGGTGTGAACAATTCGCATTGTTTGCCTATTAGAGCCTGGTGTCCTACTGTCAGGGGGTTGTGTAGACAAATTAATTGGCCATATTGTTCCTTTATCAAAACAAACGTGTCACATTTCATCCTTAGAGTAGCCCAAACTTGAAATTTTGTCATCTTTTTTCTTTCGTAAAAGCGCTAGCTTATGCAAAATTTTCATTTGTCACAAAAGACATGTATGGAAAGTACACATGTTGCACTTCAATGTTCAACCTGGCCCATGGTTGTTCCCTTTTCCAGTTACCTGTCAGGCTTGCATGAATATTGCAAATATGCCATTTTTCATAATATTTTGAACATATTAAAACATATCTCTGTTGAAATCACACTAGTACGTGTGGGACAGGCTGAATATTGTAGAATGCTCATTCCTGAATACATAGGTACCATATTTTTGACACAAATATGTTCCTGGGGCTAGCGCTTGGAGCCTAAAAGTGATAAAATATAGCTGTGCTTATCATATTCATATTTCAATATCAATGAGCTTTAGGTGATATCTGTATGGTCTGACACCAACTTATGGGTATTGTGCTCCACTTCCTGTTGAATATTCTGGAATATAGCAAGCCAAGAACAATATATGGCACATCAAAGTTGGTGGGTCAGTTAATTAGGCAGGAGGGCCATAAAATGACTTACGGTCATTGAGATTGTCCACGTAAAAAATATCCTCAATTACCAAGACTTTGGACACATATGGCTGAACCCGAGGTCATACCACATAGATACAATCACCACTCAGCTACGACAACGTTTACAAGATATATATGTGCAAAATTGGCATTCCTCTATTCGAAACGATTCCAAACTTTCCTCTCTTTCTACATTGAACAAGCATTCAAGCAAGAAAATTACATTTCAACCATAAAGAGCCTTGATGTTCGTAGGGCAATTACACAACTCAGAATTGGCTGTCACAAATTAAATATAGAAACCGGGAGATTCCAAAAAATCCCTATCGACCAGAGGGATTGTCCTTTCTGTCCAGAGTTAATTGAAGACGAAGATCACTTTATGGTTGTATGTCCCAAATATTCTGATATACGAAATTTTCTGTACACAAGGCTGTAATCGTATACACAAGGATTTATCTCAATGGACCTGAAGTGAAAATTCAAATACATCATGACATGTGACAATCCCTGCATGGCAGATATAGGAAAATATATCAAAGAAGGTTTAGACATTAGAAATTCCCCAAATGATTGTAAAAGCCTCTAATGATTGTAAGAAACTTATCCCATACTACAACTTCTGTATTAGTTAGATAAGATAGAACTGTAGTTATGTAGATGCCATACTTTGTACCCCGTACAATTGTTGTGCAATAAAGCTATCTATAGTAATGTAGGTCAGATCAACAAATACAGCTGTTTGGTGTCTATTTTTCCAATAAGTCAAGAAGCGGCCATGATTACTTAACACCTACAATGACAGACGAACTGGAAATAATTTCCATTGTTCTATTTTTTTTACCTTTGCAAAGAAGGTTGTGTTTTAAGAACTATTTCTTTTTAAAATGGGTCATGATTTTTAGTCTCCAAGCAGACATATCAGCTAGATGAAAAAAGAGGAAGAATTTGGCCAAATAAGTTGCCAAGGGATTTCAGTCCTTTGCAGTATATCTAGCGACGGCCTTTTTGCATCTCAAAAACACGGAAATCGGCATACTTTACGGCATTGTCACTCCAACGGCTTTGATTGTATCGTCATAACAAAACAAGAGTTGAATAGACCAGTATTTTGTTGTGAACTTTCTAACGAGATAAGATTGAGTCCTTGGGCAGCATCAAAACAATACAATATTTCAAGCTTCAAAATAATGTAATTTTGTGCCCAACTTTGTTACGCTATAAGTACCGGTCTGGTAATTTTTTTGGCTTAAAAATTGTTCAGATATAGAGATATAGATATATATAGATAATGTGTATATAATACATATATAAAGGTATTGTTGCAAAATTTGGAGTCTTGTTTGGTTGTCACGGGGTTGTCCTCAAAAGTAGGCCAGTTTTTGAGTTTGGCGAAAATTGTGAATTTTAGCCATCTTTAAAGTACTACATATGACAAAGTGAAAAAAATTCTAACTCAACTTCTTGTCAAAGGGAGACCTATCTAATAAATGCTTGTAGAGTTTGTTTCATATCGTGATATTAAGTGACGTGGTTGTCCCTGAATGTAGGCCACTATTTTGCATTTGGCGAAAATCATGAATTTCAGCCATGTACTCTACGTGACAAAGCAAACTAGGATTCTGATTCAACTTCTTGTCAAAGGTAAATGTAGACAACGCCTATCAAATAAATGTTGCAGAGTCTCAGATTGAGACGTTTAGTCAAGTGGTTGTCCTGGAAAGTAGGTTACTTTTTTTGATTTGGCGAACATTGTGGATTTCAGTGGCATTCAAAACACCATACTTAGCAAAGTGGAATAGTATTATGATTAATCTTTTTGTCAAAGGTATCAAATAAATAATTGTTCAGGTTTGTGTCGAGGCGTTTAGTCACATGGTTGTCCCTGAAAGTAGACTACAATGTGCTCTTAACCAGATATTGCCATTTTGGGCTACAGGTACTTGAAGCTGTTGAATTGTGGAACTGAAATACTTTACTGGCTGAGTTACTCTGCTTCAAATATAAGCCAAATGGATTTTTGACCCCTGCCACCATTGTTTGATCCTCACAGACATTTCCTCTTAAAGGCTATATCACCATGCATGGAAAATGTAAATGTGTAGATTGGATAGAGGAGACTTTCAATGGATACAAACTTGTAAATAAGAACATTATTTTCTTAAACAACGAGATATTTGCCCAACATGACCACTCAGTTGACCAATAAAATCTGAATTATTCAGGATTCTTGGGCTTGGAAAATTACGCACGGGTAAAGCTTACCAAGTTCGAGCAAGAAGGTGACAGTTTGGTGAAGAAGACGAGGTTTTTACGAAACGGTTGGGTATGACAGACCCAGCTGGAGATGCACACTGTCTACGCAGCTAATAGGGCCTTCACATTGGAGCCGAATTAGCAGGAATCAAGCAGAGCCAGTCGGAATGAAATATTTGCAAATTTCGTGCCAAATTCGGGGCCATTCCGAGTGGGACTTCCAAATGGACCTTATATCCCCTTCACACGAGAGGGAATGAGCCAGAATGCCGTCAGAATGAAAAGTCTTTTCCTGGTAATTCATAGTGTATTCTAGAAATTCTCACTGCATTCGAGATATTCTTTTGTCCACATTCCTGCAAGATTCGAAGTGGCTTGTCGTTTCGGTTCTCCATCGAATGAGATAAGAATGTTTCGAATAATGTTGGAATGCCGTAGAATGCAGTCAGACTGTAGTTAGAATAGTTAGAATCCACTTAGAATCCACTTGGAATGCCATTCGATATTTCTCCACTTCGAATGCACCTCGACAGTTTTTGACATGTCAAAAACTTTCGAGCCAGCTAAAAGAACGGGGACGAATATCTCGAGTGCAGTAAGAATGCAGTACAAATTGCCAGGAATTGCCAGGAATAGAAAACAATTTTCCATTCTGACGGCATTCCGGCTCATTCGTGCTCTCGTGTGAAGGGGGCTTAAAAGCAGGAGACGCCAGACTGATGCGCATGGCAGAAGAAAAGCAGTTCCTGAGAAAATTACTCTACAACACACCCGAGTAAGCCTACAAATGTGCCTTACGTATATACATGGCAGACACAGACTCATATAGGACTATTTAGCCATAGCCGAAGCTGTAGGGCTGATATCAGTTCGAATTTAACAAGGTTATAATTGTCAACTCCGATGGAGCCATATACATATAATCTGTAAAAAGGTCTACTGGCAGTTTAGTCTGGGTAGCATCTAGAGCCATCTCCAATTTATTTAGATTCATTAGTCACGTTTATGGCATAGACAGCTACCGAGCTCAAGATACATGTTTCCCAAGAAATCATATTTATAAGTGCATTGGATACAATACTACCACGTTGCAAGCTGGGTGCTTGGAACATCTTGTCGAGGTGCGGCAAAAGGTTTGCCTATTTGAACATCGGTTCCTGTCGTCAACTGAATAAGGGACACCATTTGCTATTGCAGAGCAACTTTTATATCATCAAATATAAACTTTGATATCAAATGGAAGCTAAGACTGTGGACAACATTTTGAACGGGGTTTGCATTGTGAATTTCATGTGAAAAATATATAAGTATTTTGATTCTTATATTGTGTCAGGAAATCCGGCTTCACGGAATAAACCTCCCCTACCCCTCTTTTGGCTTGGCATAATCCTTTTTTTCTGAATGTCCCCAAATTTGGTTGCTACAATGAACCGAAATATGTTTGCGGAGAGGACACAAGAGACTAGGAAGCTATAACAAGGCTGGATACCGGGCTACCGAAACGTTGTGATTCGCCCGGAAAGTTATCGAGCGAAAAGCGGAGGTGCCCGAACCCTGCGCCCGAGCCCCCGCGGGAGCGTAGCGGAAGCGACGCGGTCATAAACATGCGTATTTCATTTACAGACTTATTAATCGAAACGTCAGATGTTCTGGTTACCCACTCCAATACCAAGTTTTCACTGGTCCGCACATTTTCTTATTAAGTCTTCTTTCTAAGATAGTAGAAACTGTGACTTTCACTTGGAACCAATCTATGACCATTCAACATTTAAACAGTACAACAATATATGGATATTTAGTAATTAATTTTTTTCTGCTCTTTATGCTGATCTTGCTCGCAAAAGATAAAGCTTAAAAGTCTTAATCATACCTAGGCAACATGGGAACCCTCTCGAAAGAAAATGAGTGACGGTCGAAGTGCGTTGTATTCATGTGAATGTAACCTCCCTTAGATTTTGTAATAGCAGACCAAATATGCAGAATTTGGAACTGAGTCTTTTCTACTCTTAATACTGATCGTGCTCACAAAAGGCAAGGCTCCAAATCTAAATGCTCCTTCAAACTTCAACCGGATCGGCAGGAATCAAGCAGAACCAGCCGGAACAAAGACGCTTCACGCCAATTTCGGATGGGAATTGTAAATGGACTTTATAACCCCTTCGCACGAAACGGAATGAGCCGGAATACCGTCTGAATGATTTTTTTTTGTATATTCTTGGGCATTATTCTTGGGTATTTGTAAGGCATTCCAGAAATTCTCGGTGTATTCCAGGTATTTGTATAGACTGCTCGTACCATTCGATTTCTACCAGACAATTCGCCACATTCTGTCAGGATTTCAAATGATTTCAAATTTCGGTTCCCCATTGTATGAGAGCAGAATGTTTCGAGTAATCTTGGAACGCTGTAAAATGCCGCCTGGAATGCTGTATAATGCGGCTTGGAATGCTGTAGAATGCGGCTTAGAATGCTGTAGAATACGGCCATACTGCAGTTAGAATACACTTTGAATGCCATTCGATATTTCTCCAATTCTAATTCACCTCCAAAGTTTCCAGCGTCACAAAAACATAACCGGTCATAAGAATGAGCACAAATTTCTAGAAAACACTACGAAAACCAGGGAATATAGTTTTTTACGAAGAATTTTCATTCAGACATCTTTTTCGGCCAAATCTGCCTCTCGGGGGAAAGGGGTATTAATCAGAAGAGGGAAATCATGTCGAGAAAAATGGTACCGGCCGAAGTACGGTGTATTCAATTCATCAAATACAACCTCTCTGCGCCATGTAATAGCAGACTAAAGATGCAGACTTGAACCAGGAAGACAGGGCGTCATTGCAGATATGCGAGAAGTTCGTAAGAATTTAGGGCAAACTTTTCCATGCACTTTTCAGCCTTTCTTTGTGGACAGATTGTGCCAGGCACTTGGACAACCGGCATGCGTCGTCACAAGCCAGGATTCTAGGCTAATTGAAAAAAAAAAACTAGGCAAATCAATTACGTATCTGCAGTGTATGTCCTAAAGGCTGTAGCTGACGTTTCAGTAACGTTTATAACAACAAAGAATAACCTCTTACCTCATTTTCGGTCGTTCTCGACAGAGCCACCAAACTTCCAAGCCGCCCTGGGCGGCGTCTTCAGCATACTAGTACTGCTAGCTGTACGTTAGCAGTTACAAATCATGACGTTCAAATCCCTGCCCTGCGTCCCATTGGGTCAACACACCTTACATATTTCAATACCACACCTCACATATTTCAATCACTAAAGCATACCAAAAGCAAATTATCCTATGAAATTGAGCGTGCATGATAAGCATCCAAGGGCGCACCTCACTCGAAACATGAACGCACTTCACTCATGAGACTTATCCGCTAGTTTGTATGACACATAAACAAATAATTTGGCATTTAGTATAGTTATCTTAGTAGCAAGTAAAGCATAATATTTAGGAAGATAAGCTGGTATCTAGTTCATCTTGTACCAGCTGTTAAAGGGGGTGTGGCTACCGAATCAACCGTCACTGTCAGTACCTCGCCACGCCACAATCATAGAAGCAAATTACTGTAAATGCAGAAACTTTCGCGGTGGATTAATGTTCGCGGTTTTCGCGGTGACCGTTTCACCGCGAATTTAAAACCACCGCGAACATTTTTCCATAGCAGTAAGAGAGTACAGTGCATGGTGCTACCACGAACTTAAAACCACCGCGAAAAGTCCTTTTTCTCGCTACCGCGAAATTAAATCCCCACGAACTTAAATACATTTACAGTATCTGATGAAAGTAAGTGTAGATAATCACCAAAGGTGGAGTTCACTCTGGCAAATAGGCCGTCGAAACATCACGTGACCAACGTCCCACCCATCTTGCATTCTTACCTGATGTATCATCATCTCACTAAAGCATATTGACAGAGTTGACTGACATGAACCATTGAATTGGCATTTATTTCACTACCAGTCAGATGAATTCTCATAGTTATCTAACAAGTAAACCATTATTTTTAGTCAGATCAGATGGTATCTTGTTTATCGTGAACTGGCACTCGGAGATTTCCCAACTTTAGCACCCATGTCCGATGACTGATTGACAACCCCGTAAAACTTGTACCTGGTGTCAAAGTTGACCCAGGCGGTGGGGAGTGCCTAGTTCCCCGACGCGAACCTGTCCAATCCACGATAGTCTGGATTGAGTAATATCAGTAAAGGTGACAGACTACTGTGAACGTGATGTACTCACTCCGCCGTTAATAAAGTGACATTAAGCTAGGTGTGTCTGAAAACTAAGCCTGCTTTGTTACACGTCTGACAAAGACACACACTTTCTCACGTTTCGCGCCAAAAATCCTTCCCCAGACAATTCCTGACTGTTTACACTGCACATCCACTTGTTCCTTCATATTATCTCAGATACACATATGTTCACTTATACATGTATAGAGAGAGAGATGTGGCGCAAAAAGAGACAAGAAACCTTCTTAATTACGACAGACTCAGATATTTTCAGGAGACGTCCACAAGAGTGGACCTGTAATGAATATTGTTACATGTAAAGTTTTAAAGTTCATCTCGTGCCAGAAAGTGTTTACAGGGGGTGCGTCTGCAAAAACATGTTCTTCTGAAACAATTGTCGATGTCAATATCACAAACTTTAGTCCTGTCGCGCCACAATCATTAAACCAAATTACCTGATGATATTAAGGATAAATGACACATATATGCCAGAGTTATACATAAACCAATAATTTGGCATTTCACTACCAGTCAGATGAATTCTCATAATTATCTAACAAGTAAACCTTTGTTTTAGTAAGATCAGATGACATCTTGTTTATCGTGAACTGGCACTCGGAGATTTCCGCCGTCCGGCTCAACTTTAGCACCCATGCCCGATGGCTGATTGACAACCCCGTAAAACTTGTACCTGGTGTCAAAGTTGACCCAGGCGGTGGGGAGTGCCTAGTTCCCCGACGCGAACCTGTCCAATCCACGATAGTCTGGATTGAGTAATATCAGTAAAGGTGACAGACTACTGTGAACGTGATGTACTCACTCCGCCGTTAATAAAGTGACATTAAGCTAGGTGTGTCTGAAAACTAAGCCTGCTTTGTTACACGTGTGACAAAGACACACACTCTCTCACGTTTCGCGCCAAAAATCAATCCCCAGACAATTCCTGACTGTTTACATTGTACATCCACTTGTTCCTTCATATAAATCTCAGACACACCTATGTTCACTTATACATGTATAGAGAGAGAGACGTGGCGCAAAAAGAGACAAGAAACCTTCTTTATTACGACAGACTCAAATATTTTTGGGAGACGTCCACAAGAGTGGACCTGTAATGAATATTGTTACATGTAAAGTTTTAAAGTTCATCTCGTGCCAGAAAGTGTTTACAGGGGGTGTGTCTGCAAAAACAGTTTCTTCTTCTCTATCAGTCCGCAATCATTATAACAAATTCTCTGATGAAATTAAGGGTAAATAATCACTAATGGCGGAGTTCACTCTGGCAGATAGGCCGTTGAAACATCACGTGACCAAAGTCCCACCCATCTTGCATTCTTACCTGATGTATCATCAGATGTACATCTAACGGATGTTGGGTGTGATTTGGCCAACACACCTTACATATTTCAATTCACAACTAAAGCATACAACAATGGAAAATTATTGTATGAATTTGAGCGTGAATGATAAGCATGGACACACCTCAATCAAAGAACAAACACACTTTAATGACACTCGTTCTCGAGTTATAAATAAACCAATAATTTGGCATTTCACTACCAGTCAGATGAATTCTCATAATTATCTAACAAGTAAACCTTTGTTTTAGTAAGATCAGATGACATCTTGTTTATCGTGAACTGGCACTCGGAGATTTCCGCCGTCCGGCTCAACTTTAGCACCCATGCCCGATGGCTGATTGACAACCCCGTAAAACTTGTACCTGGTGTCAAAGTTGACCCAGGCGGTGGGGAGCGCCTAGTTCCCCGACGCGAACCTGTCCAATCCACGATAGTCTGGATTCTGTAATATCAGTAAAGGTGACAGACTACTGTGAACGTGATGTACTCACTGCGCCGTTAATAAAGTGACATTAAGCTAGGTGTGTCTGAAAACTAAGCCTGCTTTGTTACACGTCTGACAAAGACACACACTCTCTCACGTTTCGCGCCAAAAATCAATCCCCAGACAATTCCTGACTGTTTACACTGCACATCCACTTGTTCCTTCATATTATCTCAGACACACATATGTTCACTTATACATGTATAGAGAGAGAGATGTGGCGCAAAAAGAGACAAGAAACCTTCTTAATTACGACAGACTCAGATATTTTCAGGAGACGTCCACAAGAGTGGACCTGTAATGAATATTGTTACATGTAAAGTTTTAAAGTTCATCTCGTGCCAGAAAGTGTTTACAGGGGGTGTGTCTGCAAAAACAGTTTCTTCTTCTCTATCAGTCCGCAATCATTATAACAAATTCTCTGATGAAATTAAGGGTAAATAATCACTAATGGCGGAGTTCACTCTGGCAGATAGGCCGTTGAAACATCACGTGACCAAAGTCCCACCCATCTTGCATTCTTACCTGATGTATCATCAGATGTACATTTAACGGATATTGGGTGCGATTGGGCCAACACACCTTACATATTTCAATTCACAACTAAAGCATACAACAATAGAAAATTATCCTATGAATTTGAGCGTGAATGATAAGCATGGACACACCTCAATCAAAGAACAAACACACTTTAATGACACTCGTTCTCGAGTTATAAATAAACCAGTAATTTGGCATTTCACTACCAGCAGATGAATTCTTATAGTTATCTAACAAGTAAACCATTGTTTTTAGTAAGACGAGATGGCATCTTGTTTATCGTGAACTGGCACTAGAGACTTCCGCCGTCCGGCTCAACTTTAGCACCCATGCCCGATGGCTGATTGACGACCCCGTAAAACTTGTTCCTGGTGTCAAAGTTGACCCAGGCGGTGGGGAGCGCCTAGTTCCCCGACGCGAACCTGTCCAATCCACGATAGTCTGGATTGAGTAATATCAGTAAAGGTGACAGACTACTGTGAACGTGATGTACTCACTGCGCCGTTAATAAAGTGACATAAGCTAGGTGTGTCTGAAAACTAAGCCTGCTTTGTTACACGTCTGACAAAGACACACATTCTCTCACGGTTCGCGCCAAAAATCCTTCCCAGACAATTCCTGACTATTTACAATGCGCATCCACTTGTTCCTTCATATTATCTCAGACACACATATATTCACTTACATATTTATATCTATAGAGAGAGAGAGAGAGAGAGATAAACGGCGTGAAAAGAGACGAAGAATTCCAACCTTCTTCATTACGGCAGACTCATATATTTTCTGGAGACGACCACAATAAGGAGCCTTTAATGAATATTGTTACATGTAAAATTTAAATTTCGTCTCGTACCAGAAAGTGTTTACAGGGGGTGTGGCTGCAAAACGGTTTCTTCTGAAACTGTTGTCAATGTCAATATGTCCAACTTTAGTCCAATCACGCCACAATCATTAAACCAAATTACCTGATGATATTAACGATAAATGACACATATATGCCAGAGTTATACATAAACCAATAATTTGGCATTTCACTACCAGTCAGATGAATTCTCATAATTATCTAACAAGTAAACCATTGTTTTTAGTAAGATCAGATGACATCTTGTTCATCGTGAACTTGTACTCGGAGATTTCCGCCGTCCGGCTCAACTTTAGCACCCATGCCCGATGGCTGATTGAGAACCCCGTAAAACTTGTACCTGGTGTCAAAGTTGACCCAGGCGGTGGGGAGCGCCTAGTTCCCGGACGAGAACCTGTCCGGCAATCCACTATACTCTGGATTCTGTAATATCAGTAAGGCCCAAGCAAGTAAATTCTATGAATGACATCAGCGCGCGCATTAATTTTCGCCTGAATTCAGAAAAAAAACAAGAATTTTTTCTTCTGCAGGGATGGTCAACATGACTAAAGTACCAAAATGAGCAAATTTGTTGTATTGTAGCCTAATAATTGTACTTATAAAAGTGACACTTGCGAGGTATCCAGGGCTGTAGTTGTAGAAATGAAACTTATTGGATAGTTGTAAAAGTGACACCAATATGGAAGCCATAAGTGTGGTTACCAACTTTGTTGGTGATGCCACTGTCTACCACACAAGTGTCACTTTTACCACACCAGTACTACATGTCTTGAATACAGGAATGGATACCTTGTTGGCTCTGATAACTCTGATACCATGATTTGTCCCTTTGATTCTTGTTACGACATTCATCACAACTTTATGGTGCCTATTTTTGAAAATGTAGCGATCTTGTTTTTTTTCACCCATCTTGTTTTTTTCCCGCCCAATCGCACTATTTTTGCCGTCTGCAGAGGATGTCATCCATAAAATTTTACTTGCTGTGGCCTAAAGGTGACAGACTACTGTGAACGTGATGTACTCACTCCGCCGTTAATAAAGTGACATTAAGCCAGGTGTGTCTGAAAACTAAGCCTGCTTTGTTATACGTCTGGCAAAGATACACACTCTCTCACGGTTCGCGCCAAAAATCATTCCCCATACAGTTCCTGGCTGTTTACACTGAACATCCACTTGTTCCTTCACATATATCTCAGATACACATATATTCACTTATACATGTAGAGAGAGAGATATGCGGCTTAAAAAAAAGAAACCTTCTTCAATACGACAGACTCAGATATTTTCGTGAGACCACCACAAAAGGGGACCTGTAATGAATATTGTTACATGTAAAGTTTTAAAGTTCATCTCGTGCTAGAAAGTATTTACAGGGGGTGTGGCTGCAAAAAAAGTTTCTTCTGAAACTGTTGTCAATGTCAATATCTCAAACTTTAGTCCACTCACGCCACAATCATTAAACCAAATTACCTGATGATATTAACGATAAATGACACATATATGCCAGAGTTATACATAAACCAATAATTTGGCATTTCACTACCAGTCAGATGAATTCTCATAATTATCTAACAAGTAATTTTTAGTAAGATCAGATGGCATCTTGTTTTAAGTGTTTATCGTGAACTGGCACTTGGAAATTTCCGCCGTCCGGCTCAACTTTAGCACCCATGCCCGATGGCTGATTGACAACCCGTAAAACGCGTAACTGGTGTCAAAGTTGACCCAGGCGGTGGGGAGCGCCTAGTTCCCCGCCCAATACTATCCAATCCACGATAGTCTGGGTTGAGTAATATCAGTAAAGGTGACAGACTACTGTGAACGTGATGTACTCACTCCGCCGTTAATAAAGTGACATTAAGGTAGGTGTGTCTGAAAACTAAGCCTGCTTTGTTACACGTCTGACAAAGACACACATTCTCTCACGGTTCGCGCCAAAAATCATTCCCCAGACAATCCCTGACTGTTTACACTGAATATCCACTTGTTCCTTCATATATATCTCACACACATATATTCACTTATTTATATAAAGAGAGATATAAGCAGCTTAAAAAGAGACGAGGAACTGTCCTGGTGCCTTTCCACAACTTGCAAAAACGTACCCCAATAATGAGAACACTGACGATGCATTAAATGCTTTTCAATTTGTATATGACGTCAGACTGGCATGGAACAAGTTCCCCCTCCCCAACTATGTCTGAAAGTCCAGGAAGATTACCTACTTGCAAATCTCTGTATGATAGATAATGGGCTTAAAACGTATAAGAAACACAGTAGAAACATTGCGCATTATGCATGATACAACAAAAGCGCCCTCAAGCGACCCACAGGCTGTCTGCATGCAGGACAAACTGGAAGCCACCCAGACATGCAGACTGGCAGCCGGGAAGCTGAAACTGCGCACTAAGCCACGAAAGTTTGGCAAAAAAATATTTTATGATTACATGAAAAGAGAACTGCCTGTTTATAATAGCTATAAACAAAGATCAGCTTCCCAGATTAGCACAAAACACTGCATGTATCAGGTTCGGCCATGGCAAGCGCTGCGAGTCAAAACACAGATAGTACACACCTCAATTATCCATAGATTGAGATGGAACCCTAAAATCACTACATTCGTTCAATTTCGTTCCTTTCGTTCCATTTTGCACTTTCTGTACATTCCATTTCGTTCCATTTCGTTCACTTCGTTCCATTTCGCACTTGCTGTATACTGTAAATGCAGAAATGTTCGCGGTGGATTAATGTTCGCGGTTTTCGCGGTGACCACTTCACCGTGAACTTAAAACCACCGCGAACATTTTTCTATTATGGTATTAGACTGAAGTCTATGATGTTACCGCGAACTTACATCCACCGCGAAAAAGTCCTCTTTCCCGCTACCGCGAAATTAAATCCCCGCGAATTTAAATGCATTTACAGTATTCCATTTCGTTCCATTTCGTTCCATTCACATTTCGGTACACCCGTGCGTGGCAAGTGTACAAAATTGCCCAAAGTTACGTGACGTTATCTACCTTTTGACAGAGGCAAAAGTAGAATAGCAGGTATACAAATGTGTAGGGGTGAGGGGTGGGGCGCTGGTAGAAGGTGACGTCTTGTAACATAAGAAGCATCTTGCTACTTGTTGCTAAACGAAAATACAATGCCTGTTCTATTTTTAAAGGATCATTCTAGGGATGGCTCAACTGTTTTTATGCTAGTTCAATTCTTGCCTGTCTCAACATTGCCCCACTACATACGACTGTTCACAATTTACATTGTGCCCGCCTGGTACTGCACTTCCTCCCGGTCCCGCATGGTGGAGTTCATAGTCTCCATCACCGTCACAGTTTTGACTGGCCAGTGAAAGGCTTGATTACAGTTCAAATAACAACCAAACATTGACACGATAACAAAGAAACAGAACTGAAAGGCTATCGACTCTATGATTGGACTGTTTGCCCAGCAAACACGACTTTCCGATGGTTCGATCTCATTAAGTACCGGGCGGGTTGCTAGCCACCCTGAACACTTCAAATCTCCTTAAAGCTTTCTCTGTCGCGTTAAGGACATTAGCTTCCGCTGTGAACGGGCATTTGGTGTCCGACGAGCCATTCACTTCAAGTGGGCCGTGAGAAAATAGTACCGGCAACTCGAGCTTAACCTAGGAGATTGGATAGCGGGGTCCCATTGTGGGAGCCGGCAGGGTTTTGTATATGCACCATGGTCACAAGTGACGTGTGGACTGTTACTGAATAGAACACACGGACCTGTACAGTATGAAGATACCATGAACGTTTCTACCAACGTAAGGATACAAGTACAGGACGTACAAACATGTCTACAGCAGAACAGAAGCTACTACGGATACAAGAAGAGGCACAAATCACCCTGAAGGAAGCCATGAGGAACGAGAGGTCGAAGCGATGGAAGAGGGTGAGGGGAATATTTGGTGTTTGTTAACCCCGTTGTAGTGACCGCAACCGGAGAATGTTGTGGCTATAGTCCCTACCGGCCGGTACGTTTGTGCTGGCGTGTTATGGTATAAACACGGTACACACGGGAGTGAAACATAGGTTAGTTCCTAGTTTAGAAAGAAAGGATTCGTTTTGTTATATTTTCTGACAACAGCATACCAGTTCAGTTGTTGGAAAACGACAATTTCAAAATATTAGGCTTTTTTGGTAGTTTGGTTGATGGGCTACACTATTTAGGATTCTTTCTCCCAATTTTCACGTGGTTTCTTTTTACGGGGGTGACCTACATGTAGCTCTGAATTCTACACCTGGTCCAGTATAACAGCGTTCAACATTTCGGCATGTTATATAATATTATGTATCTTCAGAACATTCAGAAATAAGACTCCACAATTGACGAAAATAACGAATAGACAAATGATAGATATATAGTATTTCGTGGGGCTAGGAAGTTCCCAAGTTTTCAAAATGAGAAGACAGCATACCGTTATGAAAAGGTCGGTCTACAGTTGCAGTACGTTAAGATGGTTGAATAAATATGCATGCCGTAACAGATGTTTATACAAATGTCACAGAGCCAGGCAACAGTTTTCGTATTTAGATTGTGGTAGGATTATTCTGGTCGAAGTCAGGAGTTTATTTTACACCTGGATGGAGCGAGGAAAGTCGCAACATCGTTGGCAAGTCAGGGGATTCAAACCCAAGTTATCATTACGCCAAAACGCCATCTTAATAATACATACAGTGGCCCGAGCATATATTAAGTAGTCACTGTTTGGGACCGATAGGAAAGATATAGTTACAGTCACAAGCGTTTTTGACAAACTGCGTTGCTCCAACAGTTTGAAATAAGCCACAGTGTTACAGTATTGTCATGTCACGTACAAGAATACGTACTTTAAGAGAATATGGCTTGTACACCATCCCTGAGACGGTATCCCATCATAACGGTATCTTCTAACGTATGTTTTGTTTCATACGATGGCATACTCTGAAAGTGTTTTCACAAGCTAAGAGTAGGAAATGTGTACGGTTGTTCTCTTGAGTCTGTAGGCACAGCGTTAATCAAATTGTTCCGCGGTAGCGTGTTTGCTGCCCCTACGGCCGGTGAGGCTATGGGACCGGACAGGGAAACAAATTGGTTTTACGGAATCCATGCGAGTTTTACAACTAGCAAGTACCATTTGTATGAATACTTATAGGCACCCTGTACATGTAACGCTAGTTCACCTTTATCCACTTGTTAACCTGTTTTCTTTGTAGAAACAGGACATTTAGTAATATCATGTAAATGAATTCCAGTTTGATATGATAATAGATATAGGTTGACATGCGTTACGTGCGTTAACGTTTCATAATCGGATATTGTGTACAGTCATGCGAGTCTATGCAAAGTTCACTCTCTATGCAACGTCTGAAGGGAAACATTGTCCATACTTCTTACTGATAAAGAAACAGAGTCACGGGGACATAAGACTGTGAGACATGTAACGTTATATGCTGACTGTGTAGGTCTACTCTACTGTATACAAAGTCACGCCAAACAGAAACACCGGTGAATCTAGGTCATCAGTACTTTACATGAAACACATCGAGTAACACCTGTTAAGCAAAACCCAGATGCCGCAAAGTTCAGCATTCTGTCCTCACGACAAACGTTGTCGACGCACCCATGGTAACGGCTAATGTGTTACTGCCAAACGGTGATTAATACACAACCGTCGAGCTTTGTCCCCACCAAATTAAATTCCACACAACTGGCGTTTGATTTCGGCTCAGATTTAGCAACAAAGATATGTGCGAGATAAATGAGTTAAGGCGCCACGGTTGTGTGTACAAAGTAGAGCCTTCGCCGGGTGACCTCATTAGTTCGTGAAAGATCTCTAAAAACATGGCTGGTGAGGGCGAATTGCCGAGTGGCTAACGGACAAGAGATCGGGGGGCACGGGCCGATTCCTGAATAGACGTACTCTACCCTCGCTCTACCGGGGGTAAAAATAGGGCCCTGACTTCGGTTGGGGAGGTAAAAGGTGGCGAAAGGCCTAGGGAGAAATGGGCTTCGCTTTCCGTTACCGTGGTCAACAATGAAAAGCGGCCTGCAGGCCGATTTCAGCTTTCATGAATAAACATAGGTTCAAACAAACAAACAAACAACCCACATTGCCCTTATGGCCTCATAAAACGGTACGGAACTACATTTTCTGCGATGGAGGTACTTTACACTGTTTTAGACGTAAGCGGTGAAACTTCTTCACGATGTCACAGAAGAATTAGATAAAAGTTTGTAAAATAAGCACAGCTCTGGAAACTGTTACCTGTTATCCGATACAACCGTGTTGTATTTACCGGAGACAACGTAAGATCACGTAGGTCGTTCTCAGGACTTTACTGTCAAAACATTTGGCTCCTTCTCTTAAGGGATGGAGACACACCTGTTCTTAAGTACCGGACTCACGGCACATGCGCTATATGGCGTAATGTCACCAGACGACAGACGACGAACCATCATTCAAACATTTCTATATTTTTGTGACTTTGTGTAAGATTATTTCGAGAAACGCCGCCTAACGCACACAGGATAGATTTTCATTGCAGTGACAAAATAGCAATGATCACAAAATACTAGTACATTCTAAGTGTGGAACTTACAGTGTAGGTACATGGACACTTAACTATGTAGGACTGTAGGACATGTTATATGATAGTGTAGGATACGTAATGGGTGACGGGCACTTAACAATGTTGGGTATGTAACGGTTTAGGACTTGCAACATTTGATTATACCGTTGTCGCGTACGTACATGCAACAGTGTAGTACCAGTAGTGTATGCAGTACCGTAGGGCATGTAACAGCGAAGGAAAAGTAGTGGCGTTGATACGTATCAGTGTAAGACATACAGCAGTGTAGAACATGTAACGATGTAAGACACGTAACAGTGTAGGACACATATCAATGTAGGACAAGTAACCGTGTAAGGCATGCAGCAGTGTAAAACATGTAACGACGTAAGGCACATAACAGTGTACGGCACATAACAATGTAGGGCACGTAACAGTAGCTATAGAGGCATGTAGCAGTACTAGTATATATATAGAGAACGTGTAACGATGTAAGACACGTAACAGTGTAGGACACGTGACAGTGCAGGCACCGAACGTGTAATGCATGTAGCAATGTAGAACATATAACGATGTAAGACACGTAACAGTGTAGGACACATAACAGTGTAGGGCACGTAACAGTGTAAGGCATTTAGCAGTGTAAATTAACATGTAACGGTGTTTTCATTGTTTTAACAGGTGGTAGAGAACTACACCCACCTGTTAAAGCTCGTGTCCCGTCGGAACTTACCGGAAGGATACGAACCACCTGCCAGTAAACACATAATGTTGGTAGGTTCGTTTATTATCTCCATTAAAAAAAGAGGTATTTTTGGTGCGTGTGCGTGTGTGTGTGTGTGTGTTTGTGTGTGTGCGTGTTTGTATGCGTGCGATTGCGTGTGTGTGTGTGTGTGTGTGTGTGAGTGTGTGTGTGTGTGTGCGCGCGCGCGCGTGTGTGCGTTTGTGTGTGTGTGTGCGTTTGTGTGTGTGTGTGTGTGTGCGTGCGTGCGTGTGTGTGTGTGTGTGTGCGTGTCTGTATGCGTGCGATTGCGTGTGTGTGTGAGTGTGTGTGTGTTTATGCGTGTGTTTGTATGTGTGCGTTTGTGTGTGTGTGTGAGTTTGTCTGTGTGTGCGTTTCTCTGTGTGTGTTTCTGTGTTTTGGATAATTGTGGTCAGCATAACATCAGAACGATGGTTTTGTAATGACATTTGGTAAGCGGATATGGGTTAGGAAGACGACGGTCAAAATAGATTTTGGGCCACCTGGTGGCCCTAGTACTGCAGCAGAACTTCTTGTAAACAAGTGAAATGTTTTGGCTGTGTACGAATAGCTTTGTTAAGGCGTTATTATTGTATTGGACTTGAAATTGAAACTAATACGTCGTGATTTTCTTGTCTCTTTTACAGCTTTACGAGTCATACTACCATCTCGGACTGGCCCTACAGAACTTAGGTCGGCACCGAGAGGCGATCAAACAATACACCAAGGCGATCAAGGTCGTCAGTATACCGAAGGTAGATGGGATCATTATATAGCAATACCATCATTTATACCGTTTACAAGCATCATAACAAAACTGAGAATTAGTGCGCATTGTCTAGAAATTGAAGCACACTCGCAACTTAAGTAATATCGAAGGCGAATTCCACTCTATCATGACCTGTACTACTTACAGTAAAGAGAGAGAAGCACTGCTCCAGAATACTAACATTAGAACTAAAGCAAAATTTTCCCTACCTGGTACATATACCACTATATTCATGTACAGCTATAAGGTAACTCCTTTATCCTGCCTTATACGTAGGTCAATATGTCTGTACATTATTCCAAAGACGAGACCAGATCATTCATACATGACTGTGCTGTATAACCTAGTCAGACTTAGCATGTTATTGATAACATTTTGTTATTCCGTATCTGTGTGTAGTTTAGTAGTTGCCACACGTTGTATATCATGTGCATTAATTGTCGAGCAATAAAGTTCATCGTCTTCTTAAAAACTCTATGGCTTTAAACGCCCGAATTGTTGAGAAGTTGGGGGTTCCCTCAATTTTGTGCTTTTGCGAAGAAACTTAAATCTAGTCTTTTTTTTTTCTCTTGCCACCAGAATGGCTGCTTGGCCGGATGTCATTCCAACTCGTGCCTGATGACGCCACTGTTTGCTAAGAGGGCCTTCGCTTATGCAAAATGCTGTAAGTAAAATGTATGGCTATATGTGCCGAATACGTTCTTCCTGTTGAATATTTATTTTTTTTAGATTTTTATCTTAAATTTCTGTTTGAGTTGATTTTATGATGAGTTTATTATTACGACGTTGCATATCGCAGGGGACAGGAAAAATGCACTGAGGGATGCAGAAAAGGCTGTGGTGCTAGACAATGTCAACCCGGTACGTAACCTATCCCTACTTAACGTTAGAGCCAAGTAGATACTAGCAGATGTATTTGTGCCTCCTTGAATGAGGTTTGCATCCTATGGCCTACCGAGGCATTGAAGCAGCATTTGTTTTTTCTAATAAAGCTGGACTAATATTTAACACCTTAGCCCATACCGCAAACACGGGATGTTTATGTCCTATGCACTCTTGTTGTAACTTTGCCTATTTTAGTATGGTTGTTGTTCAAGGAGAAACTTTAATTTGTACCGCCCCCGATCCACTAGGATGTGTACTGCATTAGGGCGCTGGCATGGATGACTTTCAATGAGGAGAAAATGGTAAGAATCACTTCTGATGTATATAATATCTTAATATCAAATACTGCAGCAAGCTTATGATATCAAGTATATGAAAGGTGAATTATTCAAAGACCCAATACATGTTATTTGCGACGATGACCTGCATGTACATGTACGTTAGTATTATATCAAATAGGCTCCATAGACTTTATTCTTGTGAACGCATGTCTTTTCTTCTATGCATGTATGTATATGCCTGATACATTTGGGACTGCACTGTTAATACCACAGGTACTGGAGGTCTATGTTCATGTGTAAACGTAGTGCTTAACGTTTGGGGCCGCATCTGTTAGCAGCGACACCTACTTGTAGTACATCTAATAACAGAACAAGTCAGAACTGCCCTGATGAAGGTGACAGGCGGTCACAGAAACGTCGGTCTTGATTGAAACACTTGGTTGTGAAATCAGTCTTGCTATCCGTTTTTACTCACTGATTTTTCCTTTGTTTCGCAGGCAATACAGGATTTAAGCACAGCACTGAAGAGAAACCCTCGGCACGCATGCGCATTGATCCTGAGGGGTACGATAGACCGGCCAATGGTAAGGTACTTAATACTAGTAAGAAAACGTTGATAAAGAATAACTATTCAACTATTCTTCCCAGCATATCAAATATATCAAAGCTGTACAACCCTAATGCTGACGTGTATATCAAGACAATACGACATAAAGAAATTGATATAGAAACTACTTATAATTAGCTTTTGACAATTACGTGTTTCGGGTACTCTGTACATATTTTATTTATGATCTTTAAAGATCTAGATTCACTTAACATCATTATAATCTCAATAATTCTCAAGAAACCTTTTTGTCACCCACTCTACATACCACTTTTTACTCGAGTCCATTGTTGTACACTTGTAGCCTGGTATCCAGCCGTAATATAGCCCCCGAGTCTCTTCTCTCCTCTCCACACTATTGTAATTGTGGAGAGGAGAGGAGAGGAGAGAAGAGAAGAGAAGAGACTTGGGAGCTATATTACGGCTGGATACCAGGCTAGTACACTTGTTGCCATGTGTGTCGATACTTAAAGGGGGACTCAACTCCAGAGGAAACTTGTTCTGGCTGTACAGATAATAGAAAATCCAAACAAATCATTGACAACTTGACATTGGCTTTGGACAAAGCAACAGTTGCATTTATACAACAGTAATATTCTGATACTAGTAATCCCCTGAATACCCTCTAGATAAATTACAGGGGGAAACTCTTCAGTTACTGGAAAATTCAATGTAAATGGTTCTTGCTTAAGTTTATTGATCTGTGATGAAATTTTGAAAATATGGTTGATTTTGTATTCATTTTTCATTCATAAAAAAATGTGCTTTGGGGTTGAATCCCGCCTTAATTCCTTCATCACTTACCTACTTGCATGTCATTATCTCCTCGTCCCCCTCCCCCATCCCATCCCTGGTCATCTAGATAATAGACGTTCCTGAGGTCAGCCAAACTGTGATCAACCAGGATCACGTGAAAGTATGTGTAACGCGAAGGTTCAGGTGCTCCGTGATGTGGTGTGCGCTTTAATTACAGCAGAATTAATCATTTCGTGAATAATTTCATAATGTTGAAGAATCAACAAGTTGTTTAGTCACAACCAAGACATAAAAGTACATCTGGTGACCGTCTGTAACCTTCCTCAGGGCAATACTAACTAGAACCTGTACTATAATTCCATACTGCTAGGCGTCGCTGTTAACAATGCGGTACCAAACTTAAAGAATCCCTTCTTTACATTTCTAATCGCAAATATGACGACCCTTTGCGTTTGGTACCGCATTGTTAGAAGCGACACCTAGCTGCAGTTTGGAAAAGTATCAATCCTTTATTGCCCTAAAGATGGTGACCGAAACGTTGGCTGTGATCTTACAAATGTTTTGGTTGTGAGTAAAGAACCAAGTTGTTATCTAGCAATAATCATTGTCCTTAACGGCGTGGTAAGAGACGTCGTAAGACTTACTACTAATCTTGCTTCAAAATCAATTGAATCGTTTGACGTGATTTTAGTAACAAACCAATAATGTCTTTACTTATCCTGTGTGTTATTCAACTTTGCTCTGAAAGACTGGCTTCCTTAAGCTTGTGATGTTTACGGTATTATCTTGTTAACATTTTACCTCAGCTAAAAGTGTAATCGTTCAGTCTGTTACGCCTGAACCTAGATAGAGAACTTTCTTTCTACTTGTCATCTAATAATGACCACTTTCACTGTGAAAAATAACACCTTGCATAATCATGTTTGCAAGTATTTTTTCACATCAAATTGTACATTTTTTTCTGTATTTCTAGGTGTGTTAATAATAATTATGATAGTGAGTTTGTGGTGTGAGTTTGCCGCCGATTTACCGACTAGCCTGCCTTCTTACTTCAGGCGCTGGAGATGAATCCGCACACCAACCTGTATCTTGATGTAAAGGACTTCGAAAGTCCCAAAATAATCGACTTTTATAACAGGTACGTTCTATCTACGTTTAATCTGACAGAACTTATATACTAAAGCGACTAACTTGTTCAAAAAGTAAAATTTGCCACATTCTCTTATGATAAGAAAATGTGGCAACTTTTACTTTTTGAACAAGTTAGTCGCTTTATTCTCTTGCAGTTGATTTGGCGTTATCTCATTTGCTTATGAGTATGGTACCTTGTAATAAAGTTGTATCCCTCCGCATGATCGCATTGCATAAAGAGTAAACCACCTTAACTATTTAACCTTGTCAGCAAAATTTTCTTAATTAGCTTTGAACGTCGTACCAAAAAACGTTTTTTGCTAATACAACCTAATGTATACATGTATATCTCTCCAAATATTGGGAATTTCATTCTCCACTATCTACAGAAAAAAATCAAACCCAATAACAAACTGATTTTTATAGATTTAAAGTAACACTAGTTAACTTTGATTTCACTCTACATTTTCACTTAATTCCGTATGCTGTACCTTATTATTATCATGATTGTATTTACGTGTATACTTGTGATTAGCCGTCGGCCATGAATTTGCAATTCGGTAGTTTTATATATCAGGCTTTATTCTACAGGGATGCCTATTGTAAGCATTTACACGAACCCTATGAGATTCGTACGAACATTATGCGATATGCACGAATCACTATGCGAAAACGGACAAACCTTATGAAAATCACACGAATCACTATGCGAAAACGTACGAACCCTATGTGATTCACACGAATCACTATGTGACACACACGGACCTTATGTGATTTGCACGAACCTTATGCAAATGACGTAATGTCACGTGGCCCGGCGGTTTCGCCTAAGGTTCGTGCAAATCGCATAAGGTTCGTGCGTTTTCGCATAGCTATAGTGATTCGTGCGTGTCACATAATGTTTGTACGAATCTCATAGGGTCCGTACAAATGCTTAGGCACCCCTGTCCTAAGAAGATGTGTAAGATTGCCTCTGCTGTGTTTAATCAGTTGATGTTTTATTGTTGTCAGATTTTTGTTCTCCCTGAACGTCCCGCACACCGTGTCCTCCATCAGCCTGGTGTCAGAGGCGCACAGCCGCAGACAGACACACACCACCACACCCCACAGTCCACAGGCGGTCCCTGGCATGGGTAAGGCTATTCTCGCGTCGCGGAGATATAGAAGTAGTCGGGAAATTTAAGCAAGGGGCCCAACTCGCCGTACGTGCAATTTGTCCGAACGTTTTTTTGGGAGGACACGTCCACCACGTATTTCTGAAAACGTTCAGGCTGTACAGGGCAGGCGCGTCGCCCAAACTGGCACGTACGGGGGGGGGGGGGGGGCGAATCCGCAGCTCGATGGCACACAAAGTTTTGCCTGCACGTAAAGTTCTACGAAGTGTCTGCGTGCTCCAAAATCCGTCGGATTCCCTACGAGTTCGTACGGTGGCGGTACTTACCACTTACGGGTCCTAACAGATTGCACACGTTTTGGCACGTAGACAGCACGTATTTGCACGTACGGCGAGTTAACGTTGTGCCCTTAGCTTAAATTTCCCGACTACTACTATATCTCCGCGTCTCTTCTTCGATAATCTGCTTTGAGACAACTTGTTGACCCAGATAGACTTGACGTGTTATATATTACCGTTAGTGAGAAGATGTTTTATTGTCAACATTCTAAAGAAGGATAGGACTTTTAAATTCATACTTGCTACATATGTATTTCTGAGGAAAAAGTTTATCAATGGATACCATTAACGCAAATGAGGACCTCATTTGCCTATATAGCTATCTAATTAGAAACTTGACGAAAATCACACAGTTTTCGAACGATATGAATCATATTTGAGGCATACGTCATTCAATTTGATGTTAAGATTACCATACATTGATGATGATTGATCATGCAATTAAATTCATATGGCTTATTTCCATACTCATCAATGATGACTTAGTATTTGTTTGGCAAAGGTTTGAGGTCGTCTAGCTTCATTTTTTACTATATTAGATTGAGCCCAAAACTACAAAATGTAAGGCCAGATCCAATGGCATATAACTTATGTTATCTTTATTTTTTTTTATTCTAGCTTGGTCAACAGGCTCTGTCCCAGCAGCCACACAACTGTCCTCCCCCGACACGCCTCCGATGGATACCCGGGGACACACCCGGCCGCCCTTCAGGTGCGGCACGCCCAGCAGACTGCAGAGGAGCGCAGATTCCGCTGTGAGGCGCTGGCAGTACGGCATGGCCATCCGGGCGCACTCCATCCAGCAAGCAGGTGAGGTCAACATTCCTCTCAGTCTGTGTGTGTGTGTGTGTGTGTGCGCGCGCGTGTCTGTGTGTGTGCGTTTGTGTGTGTGCGTGCGTGTCAGTGTGTGCGTGTCTGTGTGTGCATGTGTGTGTGCGTGCGTTTGTGTGTTTTTTCGTGCGTTTGTCCGTGCGTTTGTGTGTGAGTGAGTGTGTGTGTTTGTAAGTGTGTGTGCCCCTGTGGTCTCAAAATGTCTCGTGTGTAACTTCATGTTTTCATCAATAAAAAGGTGACACGAATTACAATATGTACACCTGCAATATTCTGTTACATATGTATGTTATGTCTAAATTGTCTAACCACAGCGGACCCCATCTCTGGCCACATACGAGCGCTGACGGGAGACAGACGGTCCCAGAGCGCCCACCCGCTGATAGCCGCCACCATCCAACCTGTTCAACCAACCACAGCACAGCGTAGAGTCAAAACGGCCACGCCCTTCACCAAGGGAGCCACGCCCATGGCAACGGGTTTGGCTGTTCCCAGCGGGGCCTCAGAGGAAACTATTAAGGTTAGACCAAATTATTTGTTTACATGTATGACATTCTCTGGGCGCCCCAACTTAATTGATGCGAGCGTGCTAATACCACCTTTCCACTAAGACGGCGCTCTTACCTACCAATAGACTCTCTGCGACCTCAAATTTGACATATCGCTCAACGAATTGCATAGAAAAGACACTTTCTTTGCTTTGTTGTCTTCTCGGTCACACTTTTACGTTTTGTATGATATACCCAGTGTGAAAGCGAAGGTTACACATATCCTATTCAGGTCACAGTGAGAGCGCAGCGCGATCGCCGTCTAGTGGAAAGGGGGTCTACGAAGTTGCCATAATTATTAAATTTAAGCGGTCTGGAAGGTTGAACGAATGACTGATACAGGATGTGGTATACCGTATAATTGATCATTCATTTTCCTAGTAGTTTTACATCCTTTTTACTTTGAAATTGACTTTTATATAAGTGTCTGTTTTTTGTGGTCACAGTTTACTATGCTTGGATGATCTTTGGAAATAGCACTCTCAAATATGCTCATTTTAGCCTTTTCATTCTAGCGGACACTCACCTTATTAGCAGAAATAAACCCTGGCACTAGCTAGATGATGTCTTGAATTGTTGGTTTCCATAACCACACAGAATGGCATTGTGTATTATCACAACGAAAATTCTTTCTTTCTGCAGGTGTTTGAACAGGTGAATCTGGACAACATGCCCAGGATGTACTACAAGTAAGTTTACTTTCAATTCCATCAGCATGTGTACGTATCTTGGAACATGGTAACTTAAGACTGCCTAGATGCACTGTCTTGATATTTGTTGTTGGTAGGTCTTGATAACACCTAAAAGTTCTTAGATTTTGTGTATATTTCGTATTTCGTATCCTGGATAAGCTGTGGTCGTGACTTTTTTGATTGTAGGTAACTCATGTTTTCATTCTTGTAGTTAACATGTTTCTTTTCTTAACTCCAGGCCATGGAAAGGAGACAAACTTCCAATGACGGAAACTGAGAGAAGAAAAACTGCTCCAGTCTTCAAAGTATGACGACAGTTTATGACTTCTGATCAGTGGAAAAGGAATATTAGATCAGAGAGGGAGAAAAAATGGTGCTGAAACAAGGTCTTTTTAAAGCCATACAAGTTTGGGATTTGTTTTGTTTTGTTTGATGTACACGTAAAGCAAACTGTATAACTTAATATGGAAGTGCATAATATATTTTTCTGATACATATTCAAGTATGACCGTCTCAACGCACACTTGTGACCTGACTACATAGAGAAACACTGTACATACATGTACAATATATGGTACGAGAGGTGATCGGTAATTTCCGGGTCTCACCCAGAAGTCATATGCATAACAACCAAATTTTGGCCACGTCAAAAGACAACTAGGGATCATTGTAACAGTTCTGAAAAAAAACTCTGATATCACCGAGTGTCCAAATTTGAGCAAACAAATATATTTTGCTTTGAAACTCTTTGTACTGATACAACAGTATTTGTCTTTGACACTGTACAACAATCATGGAGGTACTGACAAATAAAGTGTTAAGTAATTATTCTTACAAGTTTGTCATTGATACTCATTCTTGAGTCATCTTTAGGCACTTTTACTTTGTTATGACATTTGATAGTGACACACCATTGCAAAAAAACAAACATTTTAAGACCATGTTGATTTGATTAATATACAGATGACATCCTCTGGGAACCCTTAAACTGGTGTGAGCATGCAAATAAAAAAACTTGGCCCAAAAAAAGTTGCCTTCAATAAGAATAGGAAAAGTAAGTGGTCATCAGGAAGGTTGAACAAATGACGGAACACATAGCCGATGGTATACCGAACAATAGATTCTTCACTTTCGTTCTTTCACATATTCTTCAACTTTGGGACTGGCTTTGACATTCTACAAATTAGTAGCCATTTTTTAAAAAATATATATGAATTTTTTTTGCAATTTACCAGACATATTTAGCTGCTACTTTGTACAATTTACAGTATTGTTGAATTTCTCGGAAGTGGCCAAAAATTGATGCATGTGCTGATGTCATCCAAACTATTATCAAATCAATATGGCTTAACATGATAATACAATAATAATATAGAAAACACCTTTTTGTTCTTGCATTTGAAAAAAAGTAGCGCTTCACTAGAACCTCAATGTCAAAACAAATTCAGAGGGAATATTCTGTACCTTCGTACACACAGCGTTGGATATTGCATGTAAAATGTGTGACAGCCAGATACAAGTATTCCCCCCATCCCCATATTTTCATCTGGACTTCTTGCTATATAGCCAAGGGTGACTGTTTTCGATAAAACTTGAGCAGGGCTCTAGCCAGCTCAATTTCAATCGTCGTGAAAACCGCGAAAATTTATTTTCCCAATGACACTACAAAGTAGTAAATGTTGCCATTGACACCTTGAAAAACGGGTTTTAATGAGATTATCGTATGCGAAAGGGCACCGACACACATTGTCAACAATCATAACAATAGCAAAACAAACAGTGTGTGGCTTTTCCGACCGTGGACAGCGTCCCCAAGCCGCCTGTAGCCTCCACCAAGGATTTTTGTCCGTCAAGGTTGACGGATTGGTTTTAAAATTTTTCCGTCAGACGCAGCAAATTTCCGTCAATTGACGGAAAAACGGACGCTGGCTAGAGCCCTGAACTTGAGAGAACCAGTGAAATAAACAACAGTGTGGCCTTATAGACAGTCATCATATAGAATTGGTTCTGGCTATAGGTGGGTTTACACACACGTTTTTAAGTCTACTTTAGAGATGAATCAAAGGTGTTCTGTTTACAGCCACACTATTGCCTTGCATTGAATTATTACTACCTTTCACAACGAGGTGCACACAACTTTTAACAGAAAATGTATGGCATGTAGAGTAAGAAACCATTTTTTTTAAATTTGCACCAAGTGTCTTCACTGACTTTCGTATGACTCCACTTTGTGGATTTACACACAAGAAAAAAGGAGCTGACTCACAAAGCTTGTGTAAACCCAGCCAATAGCTGGACACTGACACCTGGTACCTCACAGCTGATAACTCAGAGATTTCTAATTCAAGTCGGGGGTTAGGACAACTTGCTTGGGGCTGCACGGTCTATCCCATAAAATGGGGGTCTTGTGTTCCAAGAGGTGCTCAATCGCACTAACGGGGAAGGGCTAGCAACCCCCTCAGTCTATGCAACATTTGCTACCACCACAAAGCAGATGTCAAGTATACAGTATGCAATTGACAATCAAGAAAAGTTCAAGAAGTGCTACCTTACAATAGTTTACCTTATACCTATGTCCAGCAGCTTAACTTTGCTAACAAAAATAGACAGTCAGTAACTATTTCCACATTGAATTGTTGACAAGATTGTGCAGGTAATACCTAGCTTAACACAAGTTACAAACAAATCAATCTCTACAACTGGACAGGATATGAAGCTCATTTTATATCATTTTGTTGTAGAAGATGAGAAGAAAATTTCATTTCATTCTTAAAACATTGGCCAATGAGCTCCATGTCTTCCCAAGTGTAGAGATAAGACTTATTTTCCAAATAAGGCCACGCTGTCTTAACTTTATGGATGACATCCTCTGGCAACCCCAAGACTAATCCATGAGGGCGATAAAATAAAAATCCAGCAAAAAAAATAATAAATGCTGCTAATTATAAAGTTAACCACAGAACTGAACATTCTGTCCATTCTTTCCTTGTAATGACCATGTAATGATCGTCACCATTTCAATAAATGTTTTCTCGCCATTCTTGTTTAAAGACTGGAACAAGGGCGCTGTGGCCCCATGCCCTGACCATATTCCCCCTTACCTGGAGGGCAAATTGTCTGGCAAGCATAATTTTCTGACCAGAAATGCTATTGGTTCACATGTGGCCAATTAGTTTCTCTTTACTTGAGGAACAGGTAAAAATCAATGCATGCATGGATGTCATTCATAAAATTAAGTCAGTGTGCCCTAACTTGACATACTCTTCGAGTCAGCCACAGTCAACTTTCATCATTCTACAGTCATGGACAGACAGACACAACAGTTAGCAGCACAGCTCAGCTTTGCTCATCACTCATCAGTATTTTCACATCATATCCTGAAGCAGGATACATAACAGTAAGATAAACAAATTTAAGTAACATTACAGTAATTACACTGTCAGCCTGTCATAGAGTACATGACATTGTATACCATTTGAATTAAAGGTTAGTAGGAAATTGGTATTTTGGGTTATCTTTAAATCAGCATTCTCCAACACAGATTTTATCTCCATGTCCTAGAACTGCTTATGCAATCTTAGGACACAGTATAAGGACCAGCAAGAAATAGGCCATGTAAGAATATTCATGTAGACAACTGTTGGTACATCTAGGACATAGGAGAATTCTTTTACACATTCAGTCAGTCAACCAGTATGTACCTTCCTTACATTTCTCCCACATATCTTCCTCAGAGCTTAGAAGCTCTTCTCTGGCTGCTATATGTAGACTATGTAGGTGGTGCTTTTGGGGCAAGAACACAATCCTAAATGTGGCTAAGCTTGTATCCCCCCTCATCCCTGTACATTACTGGGGTTGACTTTATATCCAGACCACCTCCTTGTTCCACTGGACTCCATTTAAAAGCTATTATTAGAAAGATCTGACAGACATCGAAACTTAAGCCAGGTAAGTCTGGTTGTGTTAAAGAATTCTCCTATATTCTACCAACCTACTAGTAATGAAATTATTTTTGGATATGCCTGTAGTAAGATGAGTCCGGTCCTGTGTTCAAGTCTTAGTCCTGACCAGTTTAAAGCCGTGTTCTGTGTTCAAGTCTTAGTCCTGACCAGTTTAAAGCCGTGTTCTGTGTTCAAGTCTTAGTCCTGACCAGTTTAAAGCCGTGTTCTGTGTTCAAGTCTTAGTCCTGACCAGTTTAAAGCCGTGTCCTGTGTTCAAGTCTTAGTCCTGACCAGTTTAAAGCCGTGTCCTGTGTTCAGTAGTACCGGAGGTAGCCACTGCATCTTCTTTCTCTTCAAACACTTGAACAACCAATCACAGCAGCACAGCAGTTCCACCTCGCCCCCCTGGCACCACGTGGCCACTCGGACCAACGGTCGCGTCGCTCGCGGGAAGTGGCTCTCCCAGTGCTGCGCCACGTCATCCTCCGATGGCGAATGGAAGTGGAAATCCGTCCAACATCGAGACACGGCGTACACGGCTTTGATAGTCCTGCCCTCTGCGGCCCAGTTGGTGCCGATATCGTCGCTACAGTTGTACGCGACCCACTCCTTGGTGAACTCCCCTACCTGTGTGGCCATCTCTGGGTCTTCTCTCTTACCCTGCTGGTACGACTGAATGGCTACGTAAACACCGTCCAACCGTCTGACCTGTGAACACAGACAAGTAAGATAGAGGCAATCAGAGATGGCAGACTTCACCCCCTGGCCTCATACTCTGCTGGTAAGACTGAATGGCTACATAAACACTGTCCAACCGTCAAACCTGGGAACACAGACAAGAAAGATAGAGGATTGAGAGATGGCAGACTTCACCCCCTGGCCTCATACTCTGCTGGTACGACTGAATGGCTACATAAACACCATCCAACTGTGTCTTACTTCAACAAAAATCAGAGATAGTAGACTTCACCCCCCTACCCACAAGGCTTTGAAGGCTTCACAGACATAAGAAAGACAGGTTGATGTCAATAATTCTAGGTGCATGTAGAATACAGCACATCTGGAATTTGCAAACATGAATGAGAGCAAACAAACAAATAACCACAGACTGAGAACAACCCTGGGATTTCTGTCCAAGCCTTTGTCAGTCAGGCGATTCTGTACCTCAGGTAAATTACAGAATATACCATTTCACACCCAACCAAAAACGTACTCAATGTGCCAGAAGTTTAGAAACTTGGTGTCCTCGAACAAAACATTGTAACAGAAATATTCCAACATCCAATAATCAAATCTACAATCACATTCAGTGGACTGAAAGTGCGTTCAAATTATTCTGAGCGTCTGAGCAACAGTAGAACCCCAAACGGTCAAAAACACCTGTATCGAACGTCATCACAGGTAGCCCAGGAATGACATAATATTATACAATATTGTTTGTCATGAAAATGAATCTGTCAGAGAGTAAAACTTAAAGGCAACCTATTGTAAGCAATATTGGATCGTTGAAAGTGGAAATAATCTGGATAAGGCAATCTGTACAATATTAACATTCTAATGAAATATTTTACCACATCTATATCATTATTTCATAGATTGAGCCATGAAAGATAGCGCAGAATCAAGTCGCACAAGGATTCCTGAACAATGAGTAATTTTTTTGGGTTCCAATAAGAAGAAATATCCTTGTGCTACTTGTCTCTGGGCCATTTTAAACCACTCAAATGATACAATAATGATGTAAATAAAGGAATACAGTGCAGTAGATGTCAATTATTATACAGATTGCCTTATCCCACTTTTAATGTAGCAGCTGTAATATTGCTCAGGTTGCCTTTAATTGTACAAACTACTACTGCAAAGTTAAAGGACAGCATCAGAAAATTTTCAATTCTTTATTTTCCAGTAGTTTACTCATTAAAAAGTTGATGTACGTCAATTTTTACATTGATCCGCCTAATATGACCCTGTAGACACGTTTGAACTTCGCGCTCTCCTCCTCTCCCCGCCGCGCTGGCCGATGACGTAATGGCCTCGTTCTGATCGTCTGAGATTGTATGACGTCACGGATCAGAAACTTCTAGCCAGGCATTTTGCTCGGTAAAGCTCTCAGCAGTGAATAATCACCCCGCCATTCTGGAGTTCAGTTCGTTGTTGTTGAAAATTACTTTCGTGGACCTGTAAGTCGCATTGTGAGCTGTCTACGAAGCCATAGTCCCCGGGAGACTGAACATGAATAAGCTTGCCTGCGAGTAAACCGCGCGGCGACGGGACGAAATCAAAACAATGGCGGTGGGGGAGGTTCACGCACCGTGCCTTTCTGGACTTTTACAAGAGCGAGTTCGGGTCAGTTCTTACCTTCTCCTTTCCGGACAGCACAGCGATAATTACACGTAAGCTTCCACGAATTTTGGTTGAATTCACAATTGTCCAACTGGCAGGGACATTAAAAAAAAAACATTTTTCCTCTGACAACATACCCTTGATCGCTACATATCGAACGATCTCCCTTCCTCGCCGAAACATACATGCAGCATGGTTGTTTTTACATACAACACAGGCCGGCATTGTGAATGGCGCGAAATGTCGGCTTCGTTTCAGAGTCCGTGATTTCTTTTGAATGAACCCCCAGCAATCTCCGCCAAAGCTACATGATTGAAAAACCGACCAGTCCAGATAATTTACCGAGAAACAGAAAATAAAGTGAGAGGCGAGGCGTAACTCGCACGATCTGTACAAGTTGCGGTGCTATCTGTTTCGGCGCGAAAAGGGGGTCGTTCGATATGTAGCGATCAAGGGTATGTTGTCAGAGGAAAAATGTTTTTTTTTTAATGTCCCTGCCAGTTGGACAATTGTGAATTCAACCAAAATTCGTGGAAGCTTACGTGTAATTATCGCTGTGCTGTCCGGAAAGGAGAAGGTAAGAACTGACCCGAACTCGCTCTTGTAAAAGTCCAGAAAGGCACGGTGCGTGAACCTCCCCCACCGCCATTGTTTTGATTTCGTCCCGTCGCCGCGCGGTTTACTCGCAGGCAAGCTTATTCATGTTCAGTCTCCCGGGGACTATGGCTTCGTAGACAGCTCACAATGCGACTTACAGGTCCACGAAAGTAATTTTCAACAACAACAAACTGAGCTCCAGAATGGCGGGGTGATTATTTACCGCTGAGAGGACCGAGGTTTACCGAGCAAAATGCCTGGCTAGAAGTTTCTGATCCGTGACGTCATACAATCTCAGACGATCAGAACGAGGCCATTACGTCATCGGCCAGCGCGGCGGGGAGAGGAGGAGAGCGCGAAGTTCAAACGTGCCTACAGGGTCATATTAGGCGGATCAATGTAAAAATTGACGTACATCAACTTTTTAATGAGTAAACTACTGGAAAATAAAGAATTGAAAATTTTCTGATGCTGTCCTTTAAGCATCTGGGCATCTACAATTAGACAGACTTCCCAAATAAAACCCATCTGTCCAACCTGTCGCACCCAGTGGTGACCATTATCTGTATCCAGGATGATGATGAGACGGGAGCCAGCATCGCTGTTCGTCTCCTTCCACCACTCCAGCAGGGTGTCCAGCTTTAATGATGCCGTACCTGGGGTGGGGGGGGGGGGGATAAAGCAAACAGTTACTCCAGGTAACATGGGTGCCAGGGTTTGAAATACACATACTTAACTAATGCAATTTGCATGTAATTTTTGAGATTTGCACGCAAAAATATTCTGAACTTACAATCTTGCATGTTGAAAATGCCTAGCCTATAGTAGAAATACTGAGGCCACAGTGCCTTTGTTTGTCTGACGAGGATTGTCACCAGTCATCAGTAGGTGTTATAGATATATTAATCAAATTTGGCTTTGCTGCAAACTTACATGCTGATTATGTGGATATCTTTCCAAAATTTCAAGTTCTGTCTATATTTTCATGTGCCGATTTCTGTCCGTCAAATTTTCAAAAGTGACAGAATGGCCCAAACTTGTATCCATCCTGAGCAGCAAAATTCTGCCAAAGGACGGAATGATGGATGCTGGCTTAGAACATTGCAGTGTAGACTAGTTGTATTTTGCATGTAAACTTTTCAAATTGCACGCAAAATTTTTGCCAACTTGCAATTTTGCATCTAAGCAAAAAAAAAGTATTTTGATTCCTGGGTGCCCAGGGCAAAAGTGGGTTAGCCTGGGTACAATCCGGGGAGTACAATGTAGTTCGCTCCGGCATTCATTATATACTATATACATGTACAGTCACTTCTAGCTCTGATGTTCATTATACACTATATACAGTCGCTTCTCTGCCATCTGGGAACCTGGTCCAAATTTTGGTCCCTACACATGAGCGAATTATGGTCTAGCTCTGATGTTCATTATACACTATATACAGTCGCTTCTCTGCCATCTGGGAACCCGGTCCAAAATGGTCCCTACACATGAGCGAATTATGGAGTGGGTTCAAGCGATCGTTCGAACAGGCGTTCCAACATCGGACAATCTCTCCGTCTGCTTGTGGAGGCCTGTTGTCATCAAATGAACGCTCTAGAACCTATTCCTTACTTCACTCATTACTTGACGTTAGCACCAAAAGGTTTGAATGTGCAGGTATCCATATGGATAGCAGACGTGAACATAGGAGCGAACTACTATCCGGATGGTACCCTGGCTAAAAGTGGGTACCAGTACAGAAAATTCAGGTACATGTGTGCTTCAGATCCAGCGATTTGGGTCCAGTAGACACAGGGTCAATATTTTACAATTTGGTTTCGCATGTGATTTTTTTTTCTGGTGAAAATCATTCTTTGTTCATATGCATCAGTGCAAGTTGAACCAAAAACGTATTCCAGAGCCAATCCACCTTGACACTATATTCTATATCAAAAATAAGATCTACATATTGTATGCACCATTCCTTCCCTCAATGATAGTGCTTATGTGGAAATAAGCCACACATAGCCACCACGCCACACCAAAACCGTTTAACGACCCAACATAATAATGTTGCACAGTCCGACCAACCTGGTGTGGTATCGCCCGCGGCCTTAAGACCTGGTAGTGAGGAGGGAGGGAGTAAGGATATATACAGGTACTAGTACATTTGTATTGTACAAAACTGGAACAGTCAACATCACCCAGAGTCAAAAGGGCACCACCCCTGAGGTGTGGCCAAAAAAAATCTCACAGTTTACGGTCTCATTCATGAGTTTCCTTTGCACTGTAATTATATAATTCCTCCAATCAGTAAACACAAGGTTTTATTACGTGGGCCTTCAGTTGGGCTGGCTTAAATGGAATTTCCCACGGTCCCACCACCGTAAACACGCTTTCATGCAGCTGTTTACTTTCGGTACTAGCTCTTTCAGGTGCACTGCCCACTTCCAAGAAGTGTGTATGAAAATATGATTCCTAATGGACTTTAATTCTATATTGATACATACACAACAGCACGGTACAGGAGTTATACAAAACAGTACAGGACATTCAACAAACCAACACAAAAAAGGCTCACCCAATTTTTGGACATATCAGACAACTCAAGTTATTGTCAAGGATTATGAGGAATCTACCGTCAACAGAGACAGGTGGTGCCATAGACTCTCTGCAAATCACAATCCACTGCTCACAGAGTCACATGTTCTATCCACACACATGTAATGTGATGTTACAGAAGCAGTGGATTGTTCATTCCTTGACAAAGTCTGGTCTTCGTACGTCAAACATTGGAAATGTTCAAATTTTTGTGTTGGAAATTAAAGCCCTACTTCGATCCTAAATGACAATTCTACTACCACAAATGAAGTTTCAAGTGAACATAATAAGTTAGCTGGCTAACAATAGAACCAGACTTTTTGGCTAGAGGGATCAGAGAAGACATCTATAACCAGAGCTTTACAACCATCCCTGAAGAGACGGTGGGCGCCATAGACTTCCTGCAACGTATGATCCACTGCTTACTGAGTCACGTGTTCTATCTGCATAACGTGACGTCACCACAGCAGTGAATTGTTCATTCCTTGACAAAGACTGGTGCTGTTCAGTCAAAAATTTGGGTAAGAATTTTTTGTGTTGGAAATAACAGCTGAACAAAAAAATTTTCGAGTGAACAATTGTTAAGTCATCTGTATGTACCTGACAGTGCCAGGTCCCCACCAGGATGCATGTGTCCGCTGTAGTACACCACGTAAGAGTCGAAGCGGGGCCCGTCGGGGGTGTGGCGCTCGAACAGGGCCTTGAGTTTGGACTCCACGGACTCGAGCGTGAGGCCACTGGTAGAGTAGTCGCAGCCGAAGGTCTCCACGAGATGGTGCGTGAAGAAGCGCTGCATGCTGTTCAGGATGTCTGTGGACTGGCTCATGTAGTCCTGCAGGGCACTGGTGGGGAGGAGCAGCACATCACCCTCAGGGCTGCAGGGATAGTATTAATACAATAGTAAGGATGTCTATAGACTGGCTCATGTAGTCCTGCAGGGCACTGGTGGGGAGCAGCAGCACATCACCCTCAGGGCTGCAGGAATAATACAGGGTAGGGTGAGATTGTACTGGAGGGGAGCAGTACATCACCCTCAGGACTGCAGGAATAATACAGGGTAGGGTGAGATTGTACTGGAGGGGAGCAGCAGCACATCACCCTCAGGGCTGCAGGAATAATACAGGGTAGGGTGAGATTGTACTGGAGGGGAGCAGCAGCACATCACCCTCAGGGCTGCAGGAATAATACAGGGTAGGGTGAGATTGTACTGGAGGGGAGCAGCAGCACATCACCCTCAGGGCTGCAGGAATAATACAGAGCAGGGTGAGATTGTACTGGAGGGGAGCAGCAGCACATCACCCTCAGGGCTGCAGGGATAATACAGGGTAGGGTGAGATTGTACTGGAGGGGAGCAGCAGCACATCACCCTCAGGGCTGCAGGAATAATACAGGGTAGGGTGAGATTGTACTGGAGGGGAGCAGCAGCACATCACCCTCAGGGCTGCAGGGATAATACAGGGTAGGGTGAGATTGTACTGGAGGGGAGCAGCAGCACATCACCCTCAGGGCTGCAGGGATAATACAGGGTAGGGTGAGATTGTACTGGAGGGGAGGAGCAGCACATCACCCTCAGGGCTGCAGGAATAATACAGGGTAGGGTGAGATTGTACTGGAGGGGAGGAGCAGCACATCACCCTCAGGGCTGCAGGAATAATACAGGGTAGGGTGAGATTGTACTGGAGGGGAGGAGCAGCACATCACCCTCAGGGCTGCAGGGATAATACAGGGTAGGGTGAGATTGTACTGGAGGGGAGGAGCAGCACATCACCCTCAGGGCTGCAGGAATAATACAGGGTAGGGTGAGATTGTACTGGAGGGGAGGAGCAGCACATCAACCTCAGGGCTGCAGGAATAATACAGGGCAGGTTGCTTAATATAATTACATGTAAATCACTACATGGTACATGGTACATGGCAGGGTTGTAGTCAGCACCCATCCTTCCGTCCTTTGACGGAATTTTGAAGCTGGGGACGAAAAAAAATTGACCATTCCGTCCTCTGTGATGGACAAAAATCGATATGTAATGATATCAAAAAAACTTGAAATTTGGACAGCTTAGTCTATTAGCAAAATCTACACTTCAAAATGCAGGAAATAGAGTTTCAGAGGGTCTAGATTTAAAATTTTCAGGGGGAACATGCCCCCTGACCCCCCTAGGAACATTGAGCGCTTGATAGGACTTCCATGCAAAAGCGAGGGGACGGAAAATGATTTCAGGCTGGCTACAACCCTGGTACATGGGGAGCTTAACTACTCAGCTTAGTACTAGAAAAGTCTGATTTAGTGATTACTGAATACTATTTTTAAGTTTATGTATTTTGTATTCAAATTGTACATTTTTGTTTTGTAGTCTCCTTTGTTGTTTAGTTCCTTTTGCATAGTCTGAGTGTATAGACTGACTGACAGTATTAGTAGTAGAATACTTTTTGGTGTGCACCAAACTACTTGTACTAGTAGTGGGTACTTAAGTGACATAGCAAACATACTTTATATACTCAAATTATCATCTATTGGAAAATAACACTCCAATTCTGAAGTTTAGGGCACCTTTGAAGTCCAGAAAAGTTGCCTTTCTGTACATTACATGTACAATGTATGTATGTCTTGTAATTGCTTGCTAGGATGCACATACGGTTTAAGCATAACTCATCAAGAACCTAGAACCTATTACAATTATCAAAAGCAAGAAGTTAATTATAAATTGGTGTAAACTACTACTACTATAGTACCAATAACTTATCATAAATTCATATTTCTAGACATCTCACCTGTAGGAGTTGGATGGCGCCACCATGGCGTATCCGATACACGTGCCCCCGACACTCCTCCCCAGGTCGTGAAGCAGGCCATGTATCGTGATCTCCACGGGCAGAACAATGAACAGGAAGGCGAAAAACATGGTGTTTGTCGCCTGCCACGACACGGCGGCGAGCATCCACGTACTGAATATCGTACACAGCGCCAGTCTCTCCGATATCTGGCTGAAGTGTCGCACTCCCTTCGAGGCCATGATACGCGTCATGTTCTTGGTATCTTCGCCGTATGCTTTGTAAACCAGTACGCATTCGTTCAACTTGCGCGAGAAAACCCAGCAAGTCACGATGAAGACAATGTGGAAGCAGATCCAGAGGATTCCGAAAATGACGAATCCGGGAATGACGAAAAATAACTCCTGGAAGTGGCGGACGATCATGCCAGAGAAAACCATAAAGGTGATGTCTACTACCACAGTGACTAGGATCACTAATCGTTTAACGTGTTTACTTTGGAATATATACCACTGCCACCTCTCCACAGTCGTAAGGTTGGAGAAATAGATGTCTAGCAGCGGCGCTATGCAGAGGCGACCGGCGAAACACGACGCCGCGTACGGATTGATGGTCTTTTTGAGCGCGGGAAAGAAAATCGCTATCGACAGTGCAAGAAAGACCGTAAAGTTCGGGACGGCAAGAAGTGCCTTTTTCCGCATGGCGATAAGCCCCAGGGCGAACGCGACTGATAGGAAACACACATCCGCCCACTTCTGTCCGAGTAAAATCGTGGCCGTGGCAAACCCGGCTGTTTCCATCAGCTCACTGTTGGTGAGCAGATTGGAGGTGTATTTGATGTAGTTACAAGTTCTTTCCACCATTGCCCAGAACAACGACAGTCCGACGCTAGTCATTAGCAAGATATTCATCACTTCCTCTTTCTCGTCGTAGCGGAAGCTCTCGTTTTCCGTGAACGCCATCATGCCCAACAAGCAGCCGAACCAGAGGTGGGCCAGGCTCTCGCTGAAGTACTCCATACTGAAGTAGTAGTGTAAGGCCATGGCGATAGCAAACACGAATAGTCCGCCCAACGCCACCACGAGCACGAACACCTCCTCTGTGGCCTCCCATCGCGTGTAGAGTCCGAGTGAGATGGCGACCAGCAGGACCAGACTGGGGAGGAACCCCAGGTAACGAATGCTGAAGTGCATCTTTCGAATCTCCTTCATTTTGATCATCAGCGTGGCACTGGCATGGCTAAAGAAGTATCGTACTGATCGATTCATAGAGACGCCATTGTTCAGCTTCTACTGTCGTAACGTCATATCTGTGGATGATGCAAACTGTGGTCCTAGAACAGAGAAAAATTTATTGCAGGACAATTGTAACAGGAGCAGTTGAACTAATATCTAACAATTACAATCAATTACAACAGTAAAATACTAGTAATAATCTGAACATTATGCTGACAATACTGGAATGTATAACTAGAATTTAGTAAAACATAATTTGTCTCCTTTTTGCATAGACTTGTACATAAACTGGCCTACATATACATTTGTATGTACATGCACTGTAGGTATATGAGCTGGGCATTACATGTTAATAGTAAATTGAATATCTCTATTTTGTATGTGGTGATAATGCATCAGTTTTACATGCATATATGCAATTTTGACTGTAAAAATGTTTGTTATAAGTTGGACAAATCATTGTGAAGAGGAATTCGTTAAGAATGTCATGATGGCATGTGTTTTTAATGTGTGATTGTTTAAAGTGATATATGTTTAATGTGTTATAATGTTATAATGTTGTGATGTGTTTGTTATTGTTAAACGTTATGTAATTTTTTTCCCAAGGTTACCTGGAAAAATAGGTTACTGGCCAGGGTTGTAAATCTAATGTTCTGCTTGGAGTGGGATATCATTAATTTTTGTATAGTGATGTCCCAACGGAAAATATCTGCCCTATAAAAATGGCTAACGTTATAATTATAAACTCCACAAATTGTTGCCCAGAGTCTACTCTAGCCTCCTTAGCTGCCCTATAAACCAGTCTTTCAAACCTTATAGGAAAAACGTCTGTTGCTTAACTGAAAATGTCATGTGAAAAGTCACACATAACGTTAACGTTAGATTTATTATTAGGTTCAAACAAGGAGGTTGAACCTAAATAAATAACAACCTCCTTGGTTCAAACAAGTCGTCTTTGGTTACTTTAAAACACATTTCCGAAAACTAATTGATAATCACTTACACATAACTTTTCAACAAGAATAATACAAGCCGTACCAGCTATAGAACCCCAGAATGTGGAGTGGTAACAAATAAAGAATTCCAACGTCCTAGAAACATACCAGATTTCTTCTGAACTCTACTCTTGTTTTTCTCACCAAACGTCAGAGTCCGCCATGTTGGATCAGGTGTGTGGACTGTACCATGCTGGGGTTACGGGGGGTGGCAGGTTTCTCATAGTGAAAACAAAGCACCTCCTAGCGACCGAAATAAAGTTTGCACAATAAGTGTGGTCGATACTATTTGAAGTATTTTCGTGTTTTTTTTTTCATTGGAAAGCTTGTGTCTCGACCCAATTATATCCATAAACAACTTGTAATGATTATAAATTCATAGAACAAGCACCAGACCTGCATTTGCTAGTGGGTGGGTGGGTGGGTGGTGAAAATATAGCCCTGATATAGTATCCAACGATATGTCTTGTTGTTATAAGCAGTTATACCACCAACACTAAACTGTTAAACACGACAAACATGTGACAATGAGCAGTGATAAACATTATTGTAAAGAAAGAATGCTCGAATGTTAACTTATGGTAAAGTTGGCTATATTCAAACAGGTTGGGCTTGACTTCTATCCGGGAGGCAAAGGAAGACGAAAAGCCACTTTTTTTCTACGGTTTGTGGGTTCTGCGATTCTAAGAGGAAACTGGCTTTCTGTTTGTCCGTGAACGATTATCTAGATACTTGGACTGACTCCCCTGGCCAATTTCCCGATTTAGTTTCCGAATTCTACGATCCCCGCACCCCTGTAGGGAGGCCTGGTGGCGGGCTACCATGAATGTGGGAAAGTTTGGGAATGTCATGTTGACTTTTTTTAAAACGATGTGGTTCTTCCGGACAAAAGAACATTGGTCTGATCATTGTAAACCCGTGCAAATATCAAAAGGAACAAGGGAGGAGGCAGTCGACAGTTGAGGTTGAAGTTAAGATGTTTCGGAGTGGTTGGGAGTAAGTCGTACAGGCGTGTGCAATCTCAAGTGTGATAATTTCCTGTCGTGTGTCGATCAGCAAATGATATGACGCAGAAGAATGGGAATTTTGGCATAAGCTTCAAATAGCCTTTAAGACTCGCTGCTGCAACATTTTTACTTGTCAAACAGACTTTAGGGCCATGTTCAGCCGGAGATACTAGTACACTGTCAGTTCGTTTGTATTTCATACCCGGTAAACTGCGGCTCATGACGTAACAAACCAGGTTTTTACTGGCGTATTTATATGATCCACTAACATTCTGACTATTTTTAAAAGTCTGGTGAATTTTCAATATGCTCGCTCTCCTCAAAAACGGAACCTAAATTTAACCGCCCTATCCGAGTGACATCCCTACAGGAAGCTACTCCATAACTCGAAATTTGTGAGTCAACCACCCTAACACAAGGACACTGTGCCACCACGAAAGTTGACGCTTATCTGCACTTAAGCTTGCTCATTGTTTGTGGTGAGGTTGTGGCTAGCTACTCACCAAAGAGATATTCGACTACTGTGTGAATTTTTTTTTAGGCATTCTATCTTATATCGTCAAAAAACAGCCTGAGTCGAACATCATCTTGTAAATAAAGTAAGGACTACCCCGTGTTTGATAAATACGCGGCAACGTGTATGTGCTCACGCGTCAAAAGTATATCAATCAAGAAGCGACACCTACTGTCGCATTGTTAACTACAAACTCGTAGGACCACTTTTCAGCAGCTATCTACCATTAGATAAGAAACATGGCGTCAGGCTACCCAGTCACACAACAGCCCGGGTATGGAGGTTACCCCCCTCAGGGACAAGGGTACCCACCCCCTCAGCAAGGGTACCCCCCTGGTTATGGAGGACCACAGGTGGCTCAAGTCGCGGCGCCGCAGATGGCTGCGGGCCCGGGGCAGGTGTGGATGCAGGCCCCCCGTGCACCTGTAGGCTGTCCGCCAGGCTTGGAGTACCTGGCACAGGTACGTACAACTTGTGAGACGTTACAATGGGGAACTGGTGGTTGTTTCTGTACCTTATTCACCTTGTAGTACATTCAGTAGGTACCCATCTGAGTAGTGAGGCTGGTGTAACGTGGTCGAGGCACCTCCTCGTATACGGGACCCCCATTTTACGTCCCTTCAGAAAGACGAATGCATGCAGCTCCAACCCGGATGTCGTTCCTCGGTTTCAAACCGGGGTGTCACAGTTAACCAACTAGCAGACAACTGTGAAGTTACTACCTATTGAGGTATTGGCTAAAGACAGCCTAAAATAATCGTCATTTCCAAAGAAAATGCCCACCATATCTTAATTTTTGTACCAGTAATTCAGTTTTTCGGAAATCACTTTTTAGGTTCTATAAATGAATGCTGAATGATTGTCAAGGGACATAACGCATTTCTCGAACTACCACCATACCATCTATTTTTTATTGTATATATGAATGAATAATTTCATTGCAATTTCTTCCCAAATATATATTAATGCAGACGATTTCTTCCCAGACGCGCATTTAATCTAGAGCAGTATATCATGTAACTCGCTATCTAGTCCAAAGGTTGTCTCTAAATTCGAACCTGTTGGGTTTGGCATTTGAGACACTAAAAAAAAAGTAAAAATCGAGGGAAGCCACTTTTTCTGAGATTTGTTTATTTCGTGATAGAGTAGTTTTCTTTTTGTTTTGACTGTAAATGCGCGTAGAAATGTAAGAAGAAAGCAATTACCTCGATGCAGCAGGTACTAGTATATGTATATGTGATGACACGTCAGGTTCCGTCTTTCTGTAGCCTGAGGGTTGTGTACAACACGGGACCCGTCCGACTGCATCAATTATACATAGGCTGGGTGTGGTCGTTTAGCATATGAGTCAGGCCTTTCTCGGAAAGTTCAAAAGGACGTGTTGTATCTTTTTTGCACCAAACCTACAAATTAAAAAAAAAAACATCTCCGTTTGTTTTGACATCATTTGTACCTAATTTCCAACCTATCACGTCATTTTTTTACTCCTTATTGCTTTAACATGTGGAAAAAATCAACATATCGCGTAATTTTTTTAACCTCAATTACTTTTTGTATGATGATAGAAAGTTTATTTGCAAATTCTTGCCCGAGGGCTAATTGCAACATTAACATGGCACATACGGAATACATACTAGTAGTAAACATACATAAAATAAAAGACTTTGGTATAGATAACAATGGTGACAAGGGGAAACAAGTGACTATTCTAGCAATAATATGGACTGCTGAGAGCTACGATCTAAGTATTTGGGGCTTGACTTCTTTTCTGTCCTGGAAGCAGTGGAAGACGAAAAGTCCCACTGTATGAAAGCCCCTTGGTTACCCCCCCCCCCCCCCCCCACACACACACACACATCCATTCAGTACACTAGGGTGGAAACCTAGCTGCGACCACGCTACCACCAAGCGATTTGAGAGTACAAATGTACTCAGCGAATTTCATACAAAAAACGATCGCTATCAAGTAGGATGGGGCCAAATCAATTAAGCCGCGCAAAATTCACTACTTTGATTCTCTCACAACTCAACGAAGTTGCCGAGTAATAAGCTGTACGTAAAAAAAGGTGGCGGATAGTCGGTATCGGCCCCCGTCCTAGTCTGATTATGTAAATGAACCCTCCTTAAGTAAACTCCTCATATGAAATAATAAATGTTGAAATCTTGACTACAGATCGACCAGTTGCTGGTAAAACAACAAGTGGAACTTCTGGAGGCCTTTGTCGGTATCGAAGGGAACAACAAGTACAAGATCAAGAACTCCATGGGACAGAAGGTGTACTTCGCGGCGGAGAAGAACGACTGCTGCTCCCGCCAGTGCTGTGGGAACGTCCGGTCGTTTGAGATGAAGGTGTACGACAACAACAAACAGGAGGTCATCCACTTCAGCCGGCCGCTGCGCTGTATGAACTGCTGGGCCGTCTGTTGTCTTCAGGTGGGAAAATGATTATTCAGCAGAATAGTGTAGATAGAGTACAGTAGAGTAAAAGAGAGTAGTCGAGTATATACAAGAACGTTATGTCCTTGGTATATAGTAGAGTAGAGTGGACTAGTATGGTAAACTTGATAGAATAGAAGAAAGTAGCGCTGTGTAGAGTACAGCAGAGTAAAGAGGAATAGAGGAGAATAAAGTTGGTGCCTAGAAGAGCAGAGTAGAGTGGAGTGGAGTAGAGTAGAGTAGAGTAGAGTAGAGTAGAGTAGAGTAGAGTAGAGTAGAGTAGAGTAGAGTAGAGTAGAGTAGAGTAGAGCAGAGCAGAGCAGAATAGAGTTGAGTAGATTGAAGAAGCGTAGAACAGTATATGGTTGTCTTGGTGGAGTAGAGCAACTTAGAGTAAAATAGAACAGTGAAGAGCATAGCAGAAGAGTACTCTGAGTAGCGTAGAGCAGCGTAAAGCAGCGTGGAGCGAAATACGTATGGCTCATTGTCATTAGTATTACGTTTGGAATCGCATTTCTGGCAGCGACACCTAGTGGCAGTGTGGAAAAGTACCAGTTAGTATGGCTGTGAATATAGACTTTTTATCCAGCAATTCTCCAACCTGAAGACATTACTAACGGATAAAAATTGCGTGTTTTCACGTGACACCCAATGGTGAAGCAAAAAAAAAAAATGACGCATGATAATATTGATAATAGTCCACATGATACCACTATTGCTCCCCCTGTAGGAGTTGGAGGTGCAGGCCCCACCAGGCACCACGGTAGGGTGGGTGAAGCAGAGCTGGCACCCTTACCTGCCCAAGTTCACGGTGGAGGACGCCTCGGGACAGACCGTGCTGGTGATAGAAGGGCCGTGTCTCAGCTGCTCGTTCTGTGGTGACGTGGACTTCAAGGTTCTGTCAGCGGACGGAGATCAAAAGGCACGTGGTTCCCTGTCATCCTAGCTCCTACGCAGGGACATCCAACGGCGAAACCACCTGTCTGGATGTATACCCTGTTTTCTCAACCGTTAACCTTAGTTCCTGATCGCCCTGCTTATACATATATATGCTAGACACCTTTTGAAAAGTGAAAGGCCTATTCTCTGATTGGCTGACAGCTGGTTTGGGGGGATGTCGACAGGAACTAAGAGTGACGGTTGAGAAAGTAGAATACATCCAGACGGGTGGTTTCGCTGTTGGATGTCCCTGCGAAAGAGGATATCCCTTGTTAGGCTATCTTGATTTGATATAATGGAAGACATTAGCATGCGTCCATTTTCGACCGTTAAAAATACTTCACTACCATACTACAAGGTAGCTTCATAAAGGCTTATCATTTCAAGTGTTTGCTACACCAAGTATGAAACTAATCCATCCAGCCATTCTTGAGTTATCTTGTTAACAGACAGACAGAAAGACAGACAGACGCACAGACAAACGCTACTGAAAATATAACCGCCATGAGTATTTCAAGGAGATAAAACGTTTCCTATGCTACAATGCTGACGTAATACCTGTCCACAGGTGGGGAAGATCTCCAAACAGTGGAGCGGGCTGCTGAAGGAGGCCTTCACAGACGCAGACAACCTCGGCATCGAGTTCCCCATGGACTTGGACGTGAAAGTCAAGGCCACGCTCCTGGGGGCGCTCTTCCTCATCGACTTCATGTTCTTCGAGCAGGTCGGAGACGATGAGCAGAGGTCGTCCATTCTGTTTTAGAATCTTTGTTTGGTGTCGTTGAAGAGATTCATCAGTCTGTATGAGTACAGATAATCCAAATTTTCTCCAAGCAATGACAGTTTTATAGGTAAGGTACATACCTTCATATTTTCGACGAATGACAGTGCGTCTTGATCACGGAGAGTGACCTAGTCTCGTGTTCTCTCGCGAGATCGAGACTAGGTCATTCTCCGTGATCAAGACGGACTGTCAGTCGTCGAAAATTTGGAGGTATGTACCTTACCTTTAAAAACAGGCATTGCTTAAAGAAAATTTGGATCAACTTTGTTTGGTGTGCCATTACGTACGAGGACATGTGAACTATCTTTACTACAAGTAGTTGTGAAAATAACCTTGTTGTTTCAAAACAAGAAGGCAACAAGAAAGGCAACATTTTTGCAAAAATGCAGAATGTTTTCCCTCTAGCCTTGTATCAAGCTACTCGCATGCAATACTATACCATTAGGCTCGCTTCGAAGTAGTGTGTACATGTAAAATACGAATTGGGGATATGAATGGGGGGGATCTGAGTAGCCTGACGTGATAGCCAGCTCAGGAAGACAGCCCAGTCTTTTCAGTAAACCTTTTCTGCCTTTTCATTCATAGGAAGAATGCACCAGCATTTCTTCGGGAAACATAATTATAGAAGACTAAATTCTATGTGACCAACTTCGAAGATTTCAGACTTACACAAATTGTTCACGAAATAGACCTGTCTTTACTGATTCTTCGGCGCTATGACGTCAGCGCCATGTGGCTGCAGCGACTGTTTGTAAAGTGCAAGATAATCTGTGTCGCCCCCCCCCCCCCGTCTCTGTTCGATGGCGGGCGGTTAGCTTGAATTTTCAATGCTTTCTTCACTCTTATTGCAAAGATGATCCGGCTCCGAATCTAAGGATTTTGACTTGTTCTCGGTGTTGGTCTCGTAAGCTTATTATTCATTCATAATAATGCAATTTACAAACATAGAATCTGATGTACTTTCATGCTACGTAGGCAAATATGTATATAGACTTGGACAGACAATCCGTCGACACAGTCAGAAGTCAGAGAATCGGAGTACAGTAAGGTGAATTAAGAAACAAAATGAATAGATCACTTATTTACAGAAATTATTGTATTTTGTATGGAGACCATTTTTAGCTCAGAAAATAGTGCTAATAATACTAAATCACCTGTGGAAATTTTTCACAGCCGTGGTATAGGAGAATATTAGATTCTGAATAGAGGAGTTTTGTAACAATTTAACACAAGGTGTAAAGAATGAATAAAGGTCGTGTTCTGGTGAAAAACGTAATGTTGTTTCAATTGCACAGAGAGATAGAGAGAGAAAGAGAGAGAGAGAGAGAGAGGGGGGGGGGCTATTTGAATGACAAAACATACAAATTAAAATACAAGATATCAGTCCGAAAACTAAACTGCCTCGTACAATGTACAGTACAGAAAAGCGCTTAAAAAGTCTCAAGGTAATCTTCTGTCTGCCTAATTGCGTAAGTCTTGAAATAATATCCTTTGCCAAGTAATTAACTGTGTAATTTAAGAATAAAAGTGCATGGCCAATGAGGTGGAAAATCAGAGTATTTATCCGATAGTAGTTCGGAGAAAGAAAGGAGGCAGTTGACCAGACAAAATATTGCCCACGTTTTGGCACGTAGACAGCACGTATTTGCACGTACGGCGGGTTGTTCCCATGGCTTACCGTATCAACCATACGGTGATTTACATCATTCATCATGCCTTGCAGAGGAGATAGGCGCCGCCAGGGGACTAATTATAAATGCCTATTGAGATTGTCTCAATTGGCATAACAGGATGTGCTGCCCCTACGGCTGATTGAAAAGCTATGAGATGATGATGATGAATAAGTAATGAAACAAATAATCATCGTATGGCCACAGCAAGTAAATTTTATATTTTTATTTATTTTCAAGCTAGACTCCATAAACATCGTAACACGTTTTGAAGTGACAAAACGTGGCATTCATTCCAGAAAGACATGAACTAGTGTGTGGTACATCCCCGTAGAGGAAAAATAATTTTTTTCTAGAATCAGTCGAAGATTAATAAGTGCGTTGATGTTATCCATAAAATTTATGTGCTGTAGCCTATGCCACCGTAATTTCCATATTTTCTGCTTCTGTGCAAATGTTTAAACCCCATTGGTCAGAAGTAGAGCGAAAGGACCAATCACAGCCTGTACAGAAACAGCTTAATTATATTATAAAAGATGGCGGTGGTCTCTTGACGGTTGATGTGTCCCTGTGTGAATTTGGGTAAGTACTTTTGGAAGTTTCTATGTTATCTGTGACTGTCATTAACGGGAAGGATACGCAACAGATGAAGGAATAGATGTGGAAACTATTTTAGGAGATATCGTGTAGACTTATCCTAAAAATAAGGCGCGAAGCGACTTATGTGGAGTAACGTTAACGTTACAATTTGTGCTGTTGCCTGTCATGACATCATGACAGACAGTTGGCGCCCATATTTCCAAGCGAACTCCAGTCGGAGTACACAAGTTTGCCAAAAATACGTTATAGTAAGGATTCATTGATCAGTGAAGGTTGATTTGCCCATGGTACGAGCTAAACTGTGTGTCGTGTGGCTTGCTAACGCTAGTATTAAAATGTCATTTCTTTGGTGGGCTCACGCTTATTTCTTTTCATTGATCTTCAACACAAATATTTCAACACCGCACGTAATTCTCAGAACGACTAGACCAGCTTAGATATAGCCGGAAAATATGCTGCTATGTATTCATCCATCTGTATTGTAATATTAGCACACTATTACAGTGTATTACTACATTGTTTTGAAAGTGCCCCCCTCCCCTGTCTACCAGTTCCAAAAGAGTTCGGAGACCTCATACCTCCTGAAATATATTTTTGTAAATGTTGTGCAAATCATTGATGTCTTCAACATTTAAACGTATTCCGTGTATGGTGACATTGACATTTAACGAATATACACGAGAAAACACATTATGGCATTTTTGCATCAATTATGCAAATTAGGTCCTTATTTTCATAACTTTCTGTTCTGTTGCACCTGCCCTTAGATCTAAGAATACACATTAGGGGTTACCCTGGGGGCCATCTGAGAACGGGCAGCTTGGACAGTTTATTCGGTAGTCCAAGACAGTCAGGCCCGCCGAGCTCCTATTAGCGCTACGGGGAGTTTAAGCCCGATGAGGTCCACCTGCCCTAGGGTAGCGATAACTCCTTTGGGCTTAAAAAAAGTTAAAGTCCCCCGGAGCGCTAATGTGAAGTCGGTGGGCTGACTGCCTTGGCTCCCCAAACAAAACTCGCTAGCTCCCTCGCTAGTTACCCTCGCTAGGTCCTGTCTGGCTCCCAGGGTAATTAGGGGTCTGGGGTACCGGTATGGTGTACCGGTACAAAACCGTTTTTTCTTCTTGGACGGGTCCGGAAAAAATGTATTTTCTGTACCGGTACCCACCCCTCATACACATGTGAAGATGTTTTGAAGTCTTGTAATTGGAAAACACTGAAATTACTGTTTTTCTCTATCTAAATTTTAAATGTTGTATCTTTGAATAATCCTATCATAGACTTGGCTTTATGCCTAGGTTACACATAGCCGAATTTAGCTCCCAAACACCAGCCGACCCTTAGCCGACTCAGGTCGGCTGGTGTTCGGGAGCAGTCTGACCACGCCTATCTTTTAGCGCCGAACATGTCCCAACCATCTCCCGACCAGTAAATGACTTACTCTCGACTGTGTCCCGAATGCTAACTAACCTATTACCAACTATTCCGACCTCTAGCCCAGGCTTTTAGCTAGGAATTTTTTTTAGGGTGTACATCTGTAATGTGTTGTACTCTCCGCACTGCGCGGCGGAGCCGCGCAACGAGCGCCGAAGGCGCGAGCATTGTAGGGGGGTCCGGGGTATCCTCCCCCGGAAATTTTTTAAATTTAAAGCCTCTGAAATGCTATTTCCTGCATTTTGAAGTAGAATATAGCCAAATTTTTGTCTTTGCTGCATTACTACTTTTGTCCTGAGAATGGGAGGTATGTGTTCTTGATTTTAGGTGGGTATGGCTTAAAGAATACATGAGGAAATTTTCAAGTAATATAACACTGATTCCTTACAATATAATGTTTCATGACTTAATACATACAATCAGAGAGAGCAAATTAACCTCACTGCTAAAGGTGATGTTACATATATAACAACAGCAAGCTAAAGAAGTCTACAAGAAAATCTGCAAACCAACAGAGGAGAAAGTGTAGCCAGGACTGCCAGATACATCTTATATTTCTTTTGTGTATCTACTCTGTTAAGAACATAGCTGAAAATAAATGCACTGAAAAGTTACTTGTAGCCTGTAACATCAGCGTTAACTTTACACAGTACAGAAAAATATGTGTACAAACATTTAATTCATCGAAAATATATAGCAGAAAAGATGTGCTCCAAGGGCAAATTAAGCGAAATTTTCTCAACAAACAACATCCATGTATCAATATTTTGAAAATAAAGACTGCAACAAAAGTAATATCTCAAGTTACCGTGAAAAAATCGCGACCTCCGTTCAACATTTTCTACGAATTCAGTGCCGAAACCGCCCCCCTCCCCAGTATGTCATCGTCACATTAGCTGTTGTTTTTTCCCACATTCCACCGACAAACAAGCAAAAAAAACCTCCAAAACAATCCTATACATGTACTTATCACCAATGACTTCAGGCATTCGACGAGTTTTCGTAGACAAATCAAAGTTTTTACGCTTCCCTGCGTGATTTTTCCCGCGAAAACAGCGGGGATATCAGATATTCCACCAATAATGGCGCCCGGGCGCGCTACGTCACGCCGAAATGGCCAATGGGGTGCGACTCTCGCGATTCGCGAGATGTGAGTTGGTGCGAGACTTGAGGTAGAATCACCCAAAATGGCGGCTCGGTGCTCGGCGCTCGGCCCGGAATCGGCGAATTTTGAACTTTGAGCGAAGTTTCCGGGGGAAAATAAGGGCGTACAGAAGCCGTACATCCAAAAAACAGGGCGTACATTTTGTGATATTTTTATTAAAGGGCGTACATTGTACGCCCGTACGCATTGCTAGCTAAAAGCCTGCTCTAGCCGTAGACTGCCGAATCTCTTCTGACTGATTCCCTTCCGATTGTGACCATCTTACGACTTGAAATGGACATAATCAGCGATGTTTTAAAAAGTAGCCATTTTCATTTTTCATCAAAATAATCCTTTCTTCTATTATGTAAACATCACCAAGAGATAAAATTTGGATCACAGATAGCTCTAATATGGTATTTATGGTTCTTTTTGTTTTTGGCTGGATGTCGGTCGTGTGAAGTTCGGGGGTGATTCGCCTGCGCCCTGGTAATAGTCATTTTTCTTGGGATTGAGTTAGCAGAGATTTGTCAACGCGGGTTTTGGGTGAATCGTTAGTACTCCGAGTTTTGGAAACAAACTGCGAGTATTTAGCTGTGTTTATGGCTTGGTTAAGCAGTTAAAACTTGACTGCTGAGTTACTCCCAAACATTAGCCTAACACTAGCCGACCATGCCGACCACCAGCCGACCACCAACCGACCCATTCCAGACCCGCCGTTCAGAGCCGAATGTTTTGAACATTTCAGGCCACAGCAAGAAAATTTTATGGATGACATCCTCTGCAGACTGCAAAAATAGTGCGATAGGGCGAAAAAAAAACAAGATGGGTGAAAAAACCCAAGATGGTTACATTTTCAAAATAGGCACCATAAACATTGTAACAAGAATTAAAGGGACAAAAAATGGTATCACAGCCAAAAAGACATTCATCCCTGTATTCAAGACATGTACTGGTGTGGTAAAAGTGACACTAGTGTGGTAGACTGGTATCACTAACAAAGCTGCTAACTACACTCATGGCTTCCAAATTGGTGCCACTTTTACAACTATCCAACTTGTTTCACTTCTACAAGTACAGTCTTGGGTACCTCACATGTGGGTGTCACTTTTACAAATAATTATTAAGCTACAACACAACATATTTGCTCATTTTGGTAAATTTTCGTCATGTTGACCATCTCCAAAGAAGAAAAAAAAATCTTGTCTTTTTTTCTGAAATCAGGCGAAAATTAATGAGCGCGCGGGTGTCATCCATAAAATTTACTTGCTGTGGCCTTAGTAATAGTAACAAGCCAATCTTAGTCTACTAGTCAGATATGAGACAAGCATTCCTTGATTCAACATGACAATTTCAAACATGACATATATACTTAGCAAATGTTACACATGCAAATGTTTGTTGTCTTCAGCAAAAGTCCAGAAATAGCTCAACCTAATCATATTTCTACATAATTTGTTCCTTTTAAATCTAAGGACAAGTCATGAATGTGAATTCTCTAAGAAATGATAGTTTGAGGCACCAATGCTCAGTACTTGAGCATTAAGTTATGTTCTGACTCTGCTATACACACCATTTCATTTCTTAGCATATATACTTGATATCCAAGGAGCCAGGAAGAATTTTGGGATGAAGGAAGCTTAAAACTTAGGCCACACCAATTTAATTTCTTGGTTCACGGATTCGCTCGCTCCTATTTTCTGGGGAAAAAAATAAAAATAAAAATTACCACTCAGCAAATTTTCACCATTAATGAAACCATTCACCAACTTTCTGGTGTAGCAAACATAAAAACTGACACTTCTTTTGTAATTTTCAACGAACAGGTGCTGTTACTGTACAGTAATTATTGTGTTTTTGTACTTTTTTCAAGCTGAAAACTTTTTTTCTTTCTGTTTGGGATTAGCCCTTACCTTTACCCGAAGCATTTTACAATTTTTATTTTTATTTCGCCCTCTCGCTCCATATTTTTTATGAAAAAATCTGTGAACCAAGAAATTAAATTGGTGTGGCCTTAAAGGAAAATTGTACAGGACTGGTGAATCAAGGGAAGTAAAATGGAAAAGGCGAACCAGGGCTCGAAATACTACCTGCATATGCAGGTTAGTGCAGCTAAAATTAGATTAAGAGCTGTGCAGGTATTTCTGTTACCTCTACCTGCACCTAACCTGCACTGGTCCATGCACTGGGTTTAATACATAAATGTCCTATAATGTAAGTATATACTGATTGTTATTACATGTAAAAGAGAAAATAGCAATGGTTCTTGAATAATTTTAGTATGATCCAATGACTTCCTAAATTCAGAGTGGTGCAGGTAAAATGTGTCTGGTGCAGGTAATTTTCAATGTTACCTGCACCAGTGGAGGTATGCAGAAAAAAGTATTCTGAGCCCTGCAAACATATTCACCTTTCTAGACATTAAGAGACAAACGAATTTGTACAACAGTAAGTGTTGTCCATAGAAACTCAACCATTTGACTAGTTAAGGCCACACTTTTTATGCCCCATATTTCAAGTCGTGGCCTGCCGGTAATGTACATACATAATGTACTATTTCAATTAAAAGAATTAGCTTGCCTCAATATCATGAAAATTATGTTTCTGTTATCAAACATGCTTATACTGTAGTAGATAAGACTTAGGTCACAGCAAGTACGTCATGTAACCTTTATGGATGACATCAGTGCATACATTGATAGCTCTGTGACGGAGGGTAACCTCTAATGATGGAGTATTATTGTTGGTGGATGTGATGACCATTTGCATCTGTATCTCTATGTTCTGTTTGCCATATTCGTATGTAGTTGGGCATGTCGTCTGCCCTCAGTTGCACCATTATGCACGTTTTTTCATGGTCGCTATTGTAATCAATGTAATAATTTCAGAAATCACCCCTATATTCCCGGTATTGTGGAACAGGCCATTGGTTTTGGGGTTTGGTAATCAGCTTATCTCCAAGCAGACATTTGGTGTGATACAAGTGACTCATGTAGTTAAACTGTTCTGTATATATGTTATGTATAAGTTGCCATACACTGTATCCTCTACACTACAGTTGTCGTGCAATAAATTTCTTCTTCTTCTGTGTTGTCTAATGTACAGAACAGCTGTCACGGTACAGGATCCCTAAACAGACTCTGGCTAACTACACATAGTGCATTGCATTGGTCAGTGCCAGTATTATGATAGACAAGTACATAATTTGTCCAGGTAAGCTACCAGTAATATTAGGGCTTCGTTTTCTTTCCAGTTCATCATTATTTCCCTGTCTAGGAAAATTCAATGTCAATATCATCAGCATAATAGATATAATTACAACTGATGCAAAGGAATCCATGAATATGTCACAGAGTACTGTAAATGCATAAATGTTCGCGGTGGATTAATGTTCGCGGTTTTCGCGGTGACAACTGCACCGCGAATTTAAATCCACCGCGAACATTTTTCTACTATGGTCTTAGATTGCAGTCTATGGTGTTACCGCGAACTTAAATCCACCGCGAAAAGTCATTTTTCTCGCTACCGCGAAATTAAATCCCCGCGAACTTAAATGCATTTACAGTATGTTTCCTACGGTCACTGGTTTTTGTTTAAATTAAAAAAAATCTCTTTAATAAACTAATATGTCGTAAACCTCTGTCAGTCTATCGATATCTCATCAAAAATTTCGAGACCTCATAAGATATTAAAAGCAATTGTAAATTTATTCTTATCTTTTCTCATTAATTATGCAATCAGTGTGATATATTTTTGTTAAGATCTCCCATCCGATTGAGGTTAACATTCTGTCATGAATTATGAAAGTAGGCTATGAATTGCGATGTAAAAATGACGGCATTGGTCTCGCCTTACACGGGGGACATTGCTAACAAGGGAGCAGTTTCACAGGGACTTCCTTACACAATACAAAAGGAGAGCGAAGCATGGTATGTGTGGAAGTAAGCAACAGAGCTTACTCTCTCTCCAGGCATACCGGCTGTTTCCCTATGACGGCATTGGTCTCGCCTTACACGGGGGACATTGCTAACAAGGGAGCAGTTTCACAGGGACTGCCTTACACAAGACAAAAGGAGAGCGAAGCATGGTATGTGTGGAAGTAAGCAACAGAGCTTACTCTCTCTCCAGGCATACCGGCTGTTTCCCTATGACGGCATTGGTCTCGCCTTACATGGGGGACATTGCTAACAAGGGACCAGTTTCACAGGGACTGCCTTTCACAAGACAAAAGGAGAGCGAAGCATTGTAGGTGCGGAAGTAGGCAACAGAGCTTACTCTCTCTCCAGGCATACCGGCTGTTTCCCTATGACGGCATTGGTCTCGCCTTACAAGGGGGACATTGCTAACAAGGGGCCAGTTTCACAGGGACTGCCTTACACAATACAAAAGGAGAGCGAAGCATTGTAGGTGCATTTAGTAAGCAACAGAGCTTACTCTCTCTCCAGGCATACCGGCTGTTTCCCTATGACGGCATTGGTCTCGCCTTACATGGGGGACATTGCTAACAAGGGAGCAGTTTCACAGGGACTGCCTTACACAATACAAAAGGAGAGCGAAGCATTGTAGGTGCAGAAGTAAGCGACAGAGCTTACTCTCTCTCCAGGCATACCGGCTGTTTCCCTATGACGGCATTGGTCTCGCCTTACATGGGGGACATTGCTAACAAGGGAGCAGTTTCACAGGGACTGCCTTACACAATACAAAAGGAGAGCGAAGCATTGTAGGTGCATTTAGTAAGCAACAGAGCTTACTCTCTCTCCAGGCATACCGGCTGTTTCCCTATGACGGCATTGGTCTCGCCTTACATGGGGGACATTGCTAACAAGGGAGCAGTTTCACAGGGACTGCCTTACACAATACAAAAGGAGAGCGAAGCATGGTATGTGTGGAAGTAAGCAACAGAGCTTACTCTCTCTCCAGGCATACCGGCTGTTTCCCTATGACGGCATTGGTCTCGCCTTACAAGGGGGACATTGCTAACAAGGGGCCAGTTTCACAGGGACTGCCTTACACAATACAAAAGGAGAGCGAAGCATTGTAGGTGCATTTAGTAAGCAACAGAGCTTACTCTCTCTCCAGGCATACCGGCTGTTTCCCTATGACGGCATTGGTCTCGCCTTACTTGGGGGACATTGCTAACAAGGGAGCAGTTTCACAGGGACTGCCTTACACAAGACAAAAGGAGAGCGAAGCATTGTAGGTGCATTTAGTAAGCAACAGAGCTTACTCTCTCTCCAGGCATACCGGCTGTTTCCCTATGACGGCATTGGTCTCGCCTTACATGGGGGACATTGCTAACAAGGGGCCAGTTTCACAGGGACTGCCTTACACAATACAAAAGGAGAGCGAAGCATTGTAGGTGCATTTAGTAAGCAACAGAGCTTACTCTCTCTCCAGGCATACCGGCTGTTTCCCTATGACGGCATTGGTCTCGCCTTACATGGGGGACATTGCTAACAAGGGAGCAGTTTCACAGGGACTGCCTTACACAATACAAAAGGAGAGCGAAGCATTGTAGGTGCAGAAGTAAGCGACAGAGCTTACTCTCTCTCCAGGCATACCGGCTGTTTCCCTATGACGGCATTGGTCTCGCCTTACATGGGGGACATTGCTAACAAGGGAGCAGTTTCACAGGGACTGCCTTACACAATACAAAAGGAGAGCGAAGCATGGTATGTGTGGAAGTAAGCAACAGAGCTTACTCTCTCTCCAGGCATACCGGCTGTTTCCCTATGACGGCATTGGTCTCGCCTTACATGGGGGACATTGCTAACAAGGGAGCAGTTTCACAGGGACTGCCTTACACAAGACAAAAGGAGAGCGAAGCATGGTATGTGTGGAAGTAAGCAACAGAGCTTACTCTCTCTCCAGGCATACCGGCTGTTTCCCTATGACGGCATTGGTCTCGCCTTACATGGGGGACATTGCTAACAAGGGAGCAGTTTCACAGGGACTGCCTTACACAATACAAAAGGAGAGCGAAGCATTGTAGGTGCATTTAGTAAGCAACAGAGCTTACTCTCTCTCCAGGCATACCGGCTGTTTCCCTATGACGGCATTGGTCTCGCCTTACATGGGGGACATTGCTAACAAGGGAGCAGTTTCACAGGGACTGCCTTACACAAGACAAAAGGAGAACGAAGCATTGTAGGTGCATTTAGTAAGCAACAGAGCTTACTCTCTCTCCAGGCATACCGGCTGTTTCCCTATGACGGCATTGGTCTCGCCTTACATGGGGGACATTGCTAACAAGGGAGCAGTTTCACAGGGACTGCCTTACACAAGACAAAAGGAGAGCGAAGCATTGTAGGTGCATTTAGTAAGCAACAGAGCTTACTCTCTCTCCAGGCATACCGGCTGTTTCCCTATGACGGCATTGGTCTCGCCTTACATGGGGGACATTGCTAACAAGGGAGCAGTTTCACAGGGACTGCCTTACACAATACAAAAGGAGAGCGAAGCATGGTATGTGTGGAAGTAAGCAACAGAGCTTACTCTCTCTCCAGGCATACCGGCTGTTTCCCTATGACGGCATTGGTCTCGCCTTACATGGGGGACATTGCTAACAAGGGAGCAGTTTCACAGGGACTGCCTTTCACAAGACAAAAGGAGAGCGAAGCATTGTAGGTGCGGAAGTAGGCAACAGAGCTTACTCTCTCTCCAGGCATACCGGCTGTTTCCCTATGACGGCATTGGTCTCGCCTTACATGGGGGACATTGCTAACAAGGGAGCAGTTTCACAGGGACTGCCTTACACAATACAAAAGGAGAGCGAAGCATTGTAGGTGCATTTAGTAAGCAACAGAGCTTACTCTCTCTCCAGGCATACCGGCTGTTTCCCTATGACGGCATTGGTCTCGCCTTACATGGGGGACATTGCTAACAAGGGAGCAGTTTCACAGGGACTGCCTTACACAAGACAAAAGGAGAGCGAAGCATGGTATGTGTGGAAGTAAGCAACAGAGCTTACTCTCTCTCCAGGCATACCGGCTGTTTCCCTATGACGGCATTGGTCTCGCCTTACATGGGGGACATTGCTAACAAGGGAGCAGTTTCACAGGGACTGCCTTACACAATACAAAAGGAGAGCGAAGCATTGTAGGTGCATTTAGTAAGCAACAGAGCTTACTCTCTCTCCAGGCATACCGGCTGTTTCCCTATGACGGCATTGGTCTCGCCTTACATGGGGGACATTGCTAACAAGGGAGCAGTTTTACAGGGACTGCCTTACACAAGACAAAAGGAGAGCGAAGCATTGTAGGTGCATTTAGTAAGCAACAGAGCTTACTCTCTCTCCAGGCATACCGGCTGTTTCCCTATGACGGCATTGGTCTCGCCTTACATGGGGGACATTGCTAACAAGGGAGCAGTTCCACAGGGACTGCCTTACACAAGACAAAAGGAGAGCGAAGCATTGAAGGTGCAAAGTAAGCTATGTTATTGAAGCATGTTGAATGTATGTGAAAGTGAACAATGTGAATTTTGTGAAAGTGATATATAGAAATGGGAGGATTTTTTCGAGACAACATTGTCTACTTCAGGAGGAGATGAATAACTAATTAATGTAAATAAGGACCTTATTTGCATAATTAATTAGAAACTAATAATTAATAAAGAATGATATAATAGTTGTTTTAAATCATTTCATTGATGTCTGTGATTGTGGAACTCTTGTTTAAACATGAAACTTTTTTAGTTTTCCATTCATTTTTATTAAAAGTGGCTGCCAATATCTTCAAGCTTTGTCAGCTGTCAATTTTTTCCAGGATTAGTTTTCTCGAATTCGAAGAAACGGCAATCACATCAGTATGTAGTGCAGAGACTTACAAGTGTAGTTTCTGGGATTTGATTATTGTATCTCTTGATTGATAGTATTTGCCTTTTTATAATTTTACCCAACATGTTTTGGTAATTGTGTTGTCCACTGTGAACATATTGACTGGCCAATAGTTCTATCAACTATGTCATCATTTGTTAGGTATATACAACTTGTTTGATGATTTTGACATGAAATTCCTTTTCTGCATTAACACATTGTGTGTTTGAGTTGTACACATGTACAGGTGACTGTTCATTGATGGGGTGAGCAGGTGCCTTGAGAGAAGAAAAGAGAGACTACATACTACATACTACAGGCCCCGGAGGGCACACCGTGCCAGCCACTCCAGGTCTATGGAGAAGCAATCAAGGAGGTGCAAGACTTTAGATATCTTGGTTCCAGGATATCCTAAAGTAGATCCGACCTTAATAAGTGCAGAGCATTGGCCTGGGCTGTGTTTTGGAAATTTGGAGAACCAAGCACATCCCGAAAGTGAAACTGTTTATGGCTTCTTGTGCAACAGTGCTTGTTTACGTTTGCGAGTCCTTGGTTATAACACAAGATATGGAGAAAATAATTTACTGAATTGAATATCAAATGGCTTGACTGGGTCTCTGTAGGTCAAAATGTTTATTGCCACTCCTGAACTTTACAAGACACATAGAACTAACGATAGATGTCTTGCGGTGAAACTATAATATATTTAAGCTTTCAGCACTATACCACCTTATTAGGTTTGTTAACACATATATATATATATATATAGAGGGGTCAGGGGTCAGATCCAAGATGGCCACATCTTTGGATCCTCCTGCACATGGGATGTGTATCTACCTCAATCCTTTGTGTGGAGGGTCCCTAGTTGGCCAATTTTAGTGTTATTGGAAGTAGATGACAGGGTTTAATGTGGCTTTATGTTCATTTTTTGTTTTTGTTCATTTAAGTTAGATCATATGATATGCCAAATATCCATGCCTTTCCGCCCCCCTTCCACTCTTCTTTATTTATTATTTTATTGACTTTTTTCTGCATTTACTTTGCCCCACCTTTGAATTTGAGCATTTCTACAACCCACATCTAGCAGTTAACTATCCCTTGTGGACTAGGGATAAGATCTGACAACCCCCCTTCCCCCTACTCAGGGATAGCGAGTTGGCCAGACAGGGGTCATAGCTGAAGTGGAAGCAGCCTGTCTAAGGGACGAGCCCCCCGATACAAAGCTCCTACCTGACCTGGGGTAGCTTCATCGCGGCAGCTGACGATAAACTGACAGTCTGGTGTGATGGATGATGTTGTGAGAGCCCTGTGACCGGGCCACAGGTTGGCGACAGGAAAGACATCCGGCCATAAAACGGGCGCATGCCCTGTCCTATTTGAAATGGAAAGTCTTCACCACTTGAAGTTCAGAGTTGGTTCCTTGAATGTGGGCACCCTGAAGGGACGTAGCAGTGAAGTTGTGGAGACACTCACTAGAAGAAGGGTGGATCTCTGTTGTCTGCAAGAGACCAGGTGGTCCGGAGGCCTTGATGCTAACCAAGCCCGGTTTGTTAAAGGAAAGGACTCACGCTACAAGTTCTACTGGTGCGGGAACAAGCAAGGTCAAGGCGGTGTAGGCATCATGCTTGCTGAGAAGTGGGTGGAGAATGTCTTTGAGGTCCAGCGTATCTCTGATAGGATCCTCCTGCTGCGACTCGTCATTGGCAAATCCGTTTTCACATTCCTCTCCGTCTATGCGCCCCAGATCGGACTCTCGGATGCTGAGAAAGAGCGTTTCTACGACCAGATGCAGAGCACCATCGCCAAGATACCTGCCTCTGAGACCGTGTTTCCTATCGGAGACTGGAATGGTCATGTTGGTGAGGACGCTCAGGGGTTTGAGGAGGTCCATGGCGGTCATGGCTTTGGTGAACGGAACACTGAAGGGGAGAGGATATTGGAATTTGCCGTGGCAAACGACCTGCTCATCGGAAACACTTTGTTCGTCAAGAGGGAGTCCCACTTGGTCACCTACACCTCTGGAAACCACAGGACCCAGATTGACTACATCCTCTTCCGCCAGAGTTTCAGAAAGGCTGTCTCCAACATAAAGGTCATCCCCGGTGAGGAGTGTGCTCGACAGCACCAGCTGTTGGTGTGTGACTTTGTGGTACGCACCCCTGCAGTTCGTAAGCGCAAGTTTACACCTCGGCTGCGGACTTGGAAGTTGCGTGACACCGCTGTTGCTAGGGAGTTCCGGGAGACTTTTGTATCCAAAGTTGAGTCAGTCACTACTGATGCCACTGGTGGGGAGGTAGAGGATCTCTGGTCAAGGTTGAAGACCCCGCTCTTGGAAGCGGCTGCGAGCGTGTGTGGGTACTCCAAGAACCATCTGTGGAAACCTGAGACCTGGTGGTGGGATGACCATGTAGAAGAAGCTGTGTCCAAGAAAAGGGCACGGTTTAAGGTCTTCAACTCCCTTAGGAAGCAAGGTAAAACTGCGGAAGCAATGGTCGCAAAAACTGCCTACAATGAAGCCAAACGCCTTGCTAAGCACGCTGTCTGGCTGGCCAAATCTGCAGCAGAGAAAGAGACTTTTGCTGTCATCGATCCTCAAGGTGCAGATGTGTACCGCGTAGCCAAACAGATGGAGCGTTCCAACCAGGATGTTGTAGGCGAAATGTGCGTTCGGAACGACGCAGGTGAACTCTCCCTCAACGACGAGGATAAGATGAAGGCCTGGGTCGAACACTACAACAGGCTCTTGAACGTGGAGTTTGACTGGCCAATGGATGAGCTTCCAGAGGCTGCTCCAGTTGTAGGACCTGCTCCACCAGTCACTACTGAGATGATCAGCAAGGCACTGAGTAAGATGAGGTTTGGAAAAGCTGTGGGCCCTTCTGGCATCAACGCTGAGATGCTAAAGGCAGCTGGCGAGGAGGGCATCGAGTTGACTAGACAACTGACTGAAGCGGTCTTCAGGAACGGAACTGTGCCGGTTGAGTGGGAGAAGAGCATCATTCTCAGTCTCTACAAGGGGAAAGGCGAAGCTCTAGACCGAGGCAACTACAGAGGCCTCAAGCTCACCGACCATGTCATGAAGTTACTGGAGCGTGTGCTGGACTCAGCTATTCGTAAGATGGTCAACATCGACGACCTTCAGTTTGCCTTTGTGCCTGGCAGAGGCACCACCGATGCCATCTTCATTGTGCGCCAGCTGCAAGAGAAGTTCATAGCCGCAAACAAACCTCTGTACTTTGCCTTTGTCGATCTGGAGAAGGCCTTCGATCGAGTTCCCAGAAGGGTGCTGTGGTGGGCACTGAGAACTCTTGGTGTTGAGGAGTGGGCCGTGAGGGTGATCCAGGCCATGTACGCAAATGCCAGGAGCCGTGTGCGAGTGAACGGACAGTACAGCGAGGAGTTCGGCGTTGGTGTTGGCGTTCACCAGGGATCTGTCCTCAGTCCCCTGCTGTTCATCCTCGTTTTGGAAGCTCTGTCTCGTGAATTCCGCACTGGAGTCCCCTGGGAGCTCCTGTACGCAGACGACCTGGTGATCATCGCAGACACCCTGGAAGAATGCATCGCTAGACTGAAGGCATGGAAGTCGGGCATGGAACGCAAAGGCCTGCGGGTTAACATGGGGAAGACAAAGATCATGATTTCTGGTCAAGGACTGAACAAACTGAAGGAAACTGGATCTTTCCCGTGTGCTGTATGCCGTTCCGGGGTGGGTGCTAACTCCATCCAGTGTACAGTTTGTAACTTCTGGGTCCACAAGAGATGCTGTGGCATAAGAGGGAGTCTGCTAGCTGTGCAGAACTACACATGTCCGCGGTGTCGAGGGGAAGCTAGGCCACTGGATGGCCGCCCTACAACACAAGTCACAGTGGATGAAGTGGTCCTGGACGTGGAAGCCAGCTTCTGTTACCTTGGGGACATGCTCTGTGCTGGTGGCGGATGTGAGCTTGCAGTCACCACCAGATCCTGCGTTGCCTGGGGTAAATTCAAGAAGCTCCTGCCCATCCTTACTTCCAGGCACCTACCCTTCATAACCCGTGGCAAGGTGTTTGACTCCTGTGTACGTGCGGCCATGCTTCATGGGAGTGAAACCTGGGCACCTACCACCTCGGATCTACAGCGGTTGCGCCGCAATGACCGTGCCATGATCAGATGGATTTGTGGCGTCAAACCCCGGGATGAGACCCCTTCATCTAGCTTACTTGATAAACTTGGTATTCTGGACATCATCTCAGTGCTGCAGGCCCGCCGTCTTAGATGGTTTGGACACGTTGAAAGATCTAGTAACTGCATCAATAAGATCACCAAACTGAAAGTATCTGGCAACAGAGGTCGTGGTAGACCTAGGAAAACCTGGAGGGACTGTGTCAGCAGGGACTTGAAGGAGTGCGGTCTGACAGGGGTCGACCCACTGGACAGAGCCAAATGGAAGCGGAGTGTGAAGACTGGCCGACTGCTGCCTACCCCTGCGTCAGGGAACCCAGCAGCAGTATAATCTAACCATGGATAGGTTTAGGTTAGGTATATATATATATATATATATAGTATTGATTACAATAGCATATTGTTCTTAACTTTGATATGCATTCTCTTCATATAACAAAAAGGTAGCTATTTCAAACAATATATTCCTATTAATCCTATTTTATAACCGCTAAAAAGCAGTTCATTTTGTATTGTCAGTACTGTTGTATCATGTGCCCAGTTAGTTTTGTAATCATTCCTCAGTTAAGCACAGTTGTATTATGTGCACACTTCAATGTTACCATAATCCTAACCAATAAGATAGTTTCAGACGGTAGACTGAAGTGCTTCAGGTAGAAAGAAATTTTCGAAAGGAAGGAAAAGTCTACCACGCCACCTTGGTATACTTCACTGTAACCTCAGTATGTTAAGAAGGTCATGTGACCTGAGTTGTACTTTGAGTGTTACCACCTTGCTCCACTTAGCAGCCATGTTGTAATAAAGGTCCACCTTGTGACTGTTGCTGAGCGGCCCCTTCGCAATCCTTGTGTGCTTAACTCATTTACTGAAGTAATTCAATATATATAATTGTACATATCAAATTCCATGCTGTACATGCAGCAGACGGCTGAACAGAGTATGGTGTAGTTTACTGTGTTTGAAGGAGGTACGGGGTAGTTTGTTGCAGAAAGATCAACTTTTGTTATAAGATTTTGTGATAGATATTTTGCTATAGCAGCAGGAACCCAAAGCGTAACCTGTCAATGCTTACTAGAGCTTCAATTACATTAAATCTCGTATCTGCTGTAAAGGAACCTTCAGCCTTGGAGATCAAAGGTGATCTCATGATTATAGGCAGAATCGGGCTGGAGCCTCAGGTAATTCGTGAAGTTTTCTGTGTAGGTATTCTGGTCATACCACCTGAGTTCAGTTCCACTGTTCTAGTACTTGAACATTTACTAGGCAATGCTTTTGACTAAAGGTTCTATCGAAAAATACAAAGTGCACACAAACACACACACACATAATATCCCTGTTTGTATTCTAAACACATGTCATAGTTGAATTTGTCACTAGCACATCTAAGATGCACTAAAGAGCAGTACATATGACTACCAGGTCCTGGACAAAAACAAACTTCTAACTCATTCCCAATCAGGCTTAGAAAGTCGCACTCGTGTACATGTGAAGCCGCTCTACACTCGGTAGTGGAAGATTGAACTGAGTCGATCGACAAAAAGCAGCAAACTGACGGTATTTTCTGTGACTTGTTAAGGGCTTCCGACAAGAGTTGGCGGATTTTCATGATATTTGGAATGTACGTAGCTTCAGAGATGCTTTACGCAATTAAATCTCAAAGTCTCAAATGCTGATCCACAGCAAACAGCTAGAAGGCCGAAATTTACAGCAAATCAACATCCGCCATACACCTACCCCCACATCAAAATCAACACCACAGTGACAGCAAGTCCAGATGCAAAGATATAACACAAAACCTGTTGCCACAGTACCAAGGTCAACCAGGTACCAAGGTCAAACAGGTGGTGCAAAACCCACCATCACCATCCCCACACCTACCCACACACCGAACACCATTGCAAACCTTCAATCGGCCGGTTCTTGAGATATACTCCACATAACCTCCAGAGTGAAAACAATATAGCAACAATACCTCCATCTTCATGGAGGTAAAATGACAGGACTACAAAGTTGGTATGTCGGATTAAACCACAAAATGTAGGCTGTAGCAATATAATTGATATTCAATACATTGACAAGAACTATTAAAGAGTATACTATTAAAGAGTATACTGCGACATTCAACGGCGCCAGCACGCAAACCGCCCTTTGTCTGTACTCTGCTATTTATAAGCAGAGCGGTCAGAAACTGATGGTGATGACGGTTGAGATAGATATGGGGTGTGGCTCTCCCCATACATGGGACCTCCATTTAACGTCCTATCCGCGCCGAGGGACCGCCCCAGCCGAAGCCAGGTTCTCACTCTCACCTGAGTAAAGTGGGAAAGTCGTGTAAAGTGCCTTTCCCAAGGGCACAAGATCGGTGGCACGGCAGGCGGATTCGAACCCGCCACCTCTCGACACAGATCCGCACATGCTACCACTGCGCCACGCGGTCCCACTAACTATTGACTAATGATAAATTGAGATCTAAGTAAAAAAAAAAGACACAATTCAATATGGTTAACGTACAACATGAGCTAAATTCATGAATGAATGAAAGAGGATGTTCAACATCTTCTCACTTCCTTGTACACTGAGTATATATATAGGAACAGATAATGCTTGATATACAGGCCTATCTAGGTGCATCAGAAATAGAAATTTATCCGTTCCATTATCATATTCAACGTACAGGAACTCTTTTATGATATAGTTATAAAGCATAATTCTTTTCTTATGGTACAAATTCATAGTCGTGTTGTTCATCTCCTACCTGTTGTAGATCACAAAATTGGCACGCAATGCCGCAGAGGAGTGCGGTTGTGCTTTCCACTTCCGATATGTAACTAATTCCAAGTTTACTTACAGTCGCTCTGTACTGTGTTGTATGTTGTTTATCATCAGACACTCTTCTTCTTTATAAATAGATGTAGACTTAAATAATCTATGAGTCCGTAATTTGTTGCCGAAAGATTTGTCCCGGTTGTCGTTGTGTATTTCGGATTAATGTTTGAATGTAAATATCCTTAAATCGTTGGCTGGTGGTAGTCTCTGAAGCAGACCCTACCGTGCCTTAGAGATAGTATCAAAGCTGGCAAAGGAGTATAGCCGGCCGGCACCGACTCCGGTGCCCGTTTGACTCCCTTAGCCGGCTATCTCCCTTTGGCCGGCTATACTCCGTTGCCAGCTTTGATACCGGCTACATCTAAGGCACCGTAGGGTCTGCTTGGAGACTAGGCTGATGGTGTTGGTTATAGCAAGGAGCTTTTATCAGGAGGCTCCTGATAAAAGCTCCTTGGTTATAGCAAGGAGGTTAAAACCTTGGTTATAGGTTTGTTCCTAGAGATACGTGAGATCTTTATATGTAGGCAAAACTGCATTCCTCCAGTATCTTATTTCGAACACCGGACGCCCAGCATTTGTGACCATTAGCATCTAGTTGTACCTAACAAGATAGGGCATCGGCTTGTCACGATCTGTCAGCTGGCACATTCTGGCGGATTCTAAGAAAGTGTTTGATAGCGTTTTTTGATAGGGAGGCTTCCATTTGAATGGGGTACATCCCTAATTCCGCTCTTGTGGAAAGGTTAGATGCTGATCTGGGGACATTTAGTGCTTGTTTGCAGAATTTAAGGTGAATGGGACAGGATTTACTATAGTCAATGCGCCCCAGATTTCTGAGCCATAAAGTAGAATAGGTTTGACACATGCTTTGAAAAGTTTGTTTCTAACTGGTACTGTTTTATATAATGACTGTTTGATTCCGAATAAAGCTTTTAAATCTTTTCCACTCAAGTATTTGTTATGAGCTTTGAACGTTACAATCATGAACAAGTTATGATTTCTATTTAACAGTTTTAGTTAGATGGCAACCCTTTGTAAATAGATTTTGGTTTCCTAAGAAATTCAATTGTATGGAAATTACACTACATATTTGATTTCCTGTATATGCATTGTTCGTTCTTTTATCTATGTTTGCGAGATCGATGTATGCTAAGTAAGGAAGCTGCAGTGCATTTAGAGTCCGCAAGGGTCCGTTTTCAAAAGTGATTATAAATGCACAGTGGACTATACCACTTGAGAAAGGGCATTTTCCTAGCTGTAAATCATTACGACTTATTCATTTTTTCTCAGTCATCTTTAAAAAATTCTACTACAATTCACTGAACAACAAAATCAGCAATTTTGAGGCGGTTGTCTGGAGGTATAAGATTTTCTATTCACGATAAAAAAAATACCCCCCTTCCGCATGATGATGATGATGACTAACATGGCGGCGGTGTGGTGCAGTAAATATATTTAGTGTCAGATCCTCCAAATTTCCACCTTTCTCTGCTCGCCTAAGAGCTCGTTATTCCCAACATGACTGACTCCGGTGCCCGGTCCGCAATGCCGCCGGCCAGTGAGGGTCTAGGCCGTGCCATGAGTCCGCAGCGGCGTCCTTTTTGGAAGAGGAACGCCCCCAAAGTGCCCGGCAGGTAATTATTATGACGTGGTCACTTTTCCTTATCTGAAAGTGGAAAAACCAGTTGTTGTACTTGTATTAAGGAACTTTCTGTTTTTTATTTGATAACGTTACATAAAAATCACATGGACTGCTTATCATAACCGACTGTTGGCTAATAGCTGATACTAGTAATAGTAAAAATATAGATCTGAACTTACTACACAGTCACTGAGTCTCGTCTAATACCTTTGATAACGTTAATATTTGTACAATTACTTTAAAAAGAAAGGATAGATTATCAATATTCATAACCAGCAGAGATGGCAGAATTCACCCCCTTATCCGTACTGTGTTTACGAGCTATATGCAGTCCCACAAATTAAAATAAGGTCGTTCAAAGAAATTGCATGGAGGATATGTAAAACAATACTCACTGAATGATAATATTTAAATCACAGAAGCACACACACACACACAAACACACTGACCAAGTTGTGTTGACAGATCAAATCCCCCGAAACCAATATTTCACTTGCTGGGAGTATTCTGGGCTTCTCCAAAAAGGGAGCCAAACCTAGCTAGAAACAGCCAACACCCAGTAACGCTTTATCCAACTTGGTTCCAAGGACGTTTTATAACGCATATCATTATACATGTAACGTTATAACTGTATGTAGTGTTTTATAGGACAATTGTGGCTTTGGGTTGCAGCCGTCATATATCGTGATAAATTTTGTTTCCAATGCTGTTGTTGTTGTTGTTGTTGTCCTCGTTTAATGTAACGTTACTCGTATTATTTTGCTAGACATGGCCTCTTTAAGTGCTGAGTAACACATTGTTCGCTTTTGAGTCAAGAGTCTCTCTTGGTATTTAACTCTTGGTTCCTTGTGCAGTAAACTTTGTTATTCTTCACCAATTGTTAGTGCTGCAATATACAGTTGATATTTGCTCATTTTGCAGTTGCCACCCTCATCATTGTATGACTTACAATTAACCTAAGGTCAAAAACTCAAGAAATTTACACAAATTGATGTGCACAGATTCCATCTATATACTACATGTACTAGTAATTGAATGAACATGACCTGACAAAGATTAATGTTGTATTTCAATATAATTGTATTTCAGGTCTGTGCAAGCCAGTCCCATTAGGGAGAATCTTAAGGACCAAAAACCTAGAAAGACTTTGTCATTCCAAGATTTTGAGGATAACACCAGTGATGCTTGGGATGATGCTGAAGATGAGATTATTGCGCTCTCCGAGGCGAAGCTCTCTTTTGAAAACTTGTTACCTGTCTCGGTGAATCACGGCAAAACGGCGAGCACCAATCAGGCAAGCCTGCCTCAGCGGTTAGAGGAAATGACGGGAGAAAGTACAGTTCCTGTAACAGGAGGTATGTATGGTGGAGCTGTTGTCTTGATATTTAAGTAATGATGACATTTTTATTAGCTCAGACCTTGTTTTTGGGTCTATGTGTTTGTGTCTGTCTGTGCACCTGTGTGTGTGTGTTTCCATGTGTGTGACGTGTGTATGTGTGTTTGCTTGTGTGTGTGTGTATGTGTGTTTTCGCATGTGTGTGTGTGTGTGCGCACGATAGATAATGGATTGTGGCAGTGCGTCTGTGTACCGAAATTCATACATAAATATTCTAAATATGATTAGATGCAGAATATTTGAATTTAGTAATAGTGTTATATGGGAGTTTCAAGTAGGACTGGGAGAATTCTTAATGGCAATACCTTATGGTTTTGTTTTCTTACTGTCCTAGACTTTCCAAGCCAACAGGCAAGTTCAACAGGCAAGTCAGAAGAAGTGCCGTCCGTCAGTCGACAGAAAGGTGTGGGTCCGGGGGTTGGGATCAGACAGAGCATACCAGAAGACTCAAACACAGCACCAGCCATGCCCCCTGTACACCCCCCACCCACAGTCAACACCAGGCATTCAGGTAGGAACACAGCACCAGCCATGCCCCCTGTACATGTACACCCCCACCCACAGTCAACACCAGGCATTCAGGTAGGAACACAGCACCAGCCATGCCCCCTGTACACCCCCACCCACAGTCAACACCAGGCATTCAGGTAGGAACACAGCACCAGCCATGCCCCCTGTACACCCCCACCCACAGTCAACACCAGGCATTCAGGTAGGAACACAGCACCAGCCATGCCCCCTGTACACCCCCCACCCACAGTCAACACCAGGCATTCAGGTAGGAACACAGCACCAGCCATGCCCCCTGTACATGTACACCCCCCACCCACAGTCAACACCAGGCATTCAGGTAGGAACACAGCACCAGCCATGCCCCCTGTACATGTACACCCCCCACCCACAGTCAACACCAGGCATTCAGGTAGGAACACAGCACCAGCCATGCCCCCTGTACACCCCCACCCATGGTGAACACCAGGCATTCAGGTAGGAACACAGCACCAGCCATGCCCCCTGTACACCCCCACCCACAGTCAACACCAGGCATTCAGGTAGGAACACAGCACCAGCCATGCCCCCTGTACACCCCCACCCATGGTGAACACCAGGCATTCAGGTAGGAACACAGCACCAGCCATGCCCCCTGTACACCCCCACCCACAGTCAACACCAGGCATTCAGGTAGGAACACAGCACCAGCCTTGCCCCCTGTACACCCCCACCCATGGTGAACACCAGGCATTCAGGTAGAGAGTGCTAAGGTGTCAGATCACCGATCCTGCTATGTTGTATCCAAGATGCGCTTCTAGCCAAGGCGTTCTTCAAAGCACATCCTGGCTAATATATAATCATTGACAACACCAAAAGAGCGTATATGGATGTCCATGATTGGTTCTGATTGGAACAAGACTTGGATAGAGCATGTTTTGGACAGGCTGTGCCTCCTGTACACACAATACCCATGTTTTCCACCAGGCATTTAGGTATGATTGTAAACAATTCTCCACTTCAATAACTGGCTCAATCTTTTCTCTTGCTCACAGTGGATTGTACACAATGGCAAAATTCGAGCCAGTGGTTACAACAAAGGATGGTACCCAGGCTTAATCAAATTGTAATGCCTAGGCTATAGTAAAAAGCAGGAGTTTTTAAGGTCTTATTCATGTAACTGCAAATTGGGTACCCTACAAGAATTCCAACCCAAAAAGTTAATGGCTGCAAGTAGACATGTTTTTAGGGCTGAGAAATTCCCTTTTAGCCAACTGAACTGATCTCCATCATTAGATTAATGAGAAGTTGTAACTGAAGAAATTAGTGTTATATTAGAATAGCCTATTCCGCCCCCCCCCCCTCCCCGGACGAATGGAACAGTCGAGTCTGGAATGTGGAGATTCAGTGAGTACACATGTGGACTGAGATGTGTGTGTCAGTGTGCTTATTTATCATATATCCCTAAGTAAAGAGGGACCAGAAAGTCAGCTTAACAATTAGTAGGTAATGTTCAATAGTCGAACACAAGGACAGAGGTACACAGTCCTGGGTGCTGAGTGGTGCGGTTGAACACTAACAGAAAAAAAACAGGGTAATGTGCTCAATATGCATAATATGGGGTGATTTTCTGTAGCTTCATTATAATATGAACATCATGTAAGACACATATTTCTTTGGACTAGGGGTGGGTACCGGTACAGAAAACTCAGGTTCAGGTCCAGTTCATTTCCAGAGGATCAGGTCTGGACCTGGACCTGATTCAGTATGTGAAAACTTCTGTATTGATGATATTCACAACAATGGTTTATTTCAAGGAAATCTGTTTGGTGGAGTATTCGACTCAAACTGACGTTTTAAAATCCTACACAACTAACTACCTCTGTACGATTGACTATAAAACATCGCTCTTGTTATTTTCTTCGACGGGTAAACACCAAAATGTGTCAATGCCTGAACAAGTCATGTGTTCATTTTCTAATACTGTAAGTTCATTTAAGTTCGCGAGATTTTTAAGTTCGCGTATTTCGCTGAAACCTTCTCTTCGCGAAGTCATCTACTCGCGAACATGCATGTTCAACATCGCCCCCTCCCCACACCTAGGCCTTCCGTCCAAATGATCCAGTCTCAGCTACGTACGTATTTACTATGATAGCAACTTATCCAAATGACAAGACTCAACTGATAACAGACCATTTATTCTTTTCAAACCGAAATAAAAGTTAATTCAACACATGGAGTCATTGTTGTATAGAAATGTGTCACTGGCGAACGGAGAAAAAAGAAACATGTCGGCTTTGTTTACAAGTAACGTTACGTACACGCCGTGACATGGATGCGATAACAATTTACTTAGTACATTGTCCTAATTTACTGGATTTCTACAAGTTACGAACGAAACAAAAAAAATAAAACTGAGTAGTACTGGTCTTTACAAATACAAGGAAGGCTATGGAATTGCAGCAGGTTTACAACAATAACAGCCGGGGAATATTTTTCATGACTAGAAACGTGGCAAACACAACTCCGCTTACATGCCGAAAATAAGACATCTTTTCATAATTCTGAGTTAGAACTACAGTAACTATAAATATGGTAGAGATAAACTCTTCACCTTCTTGTGTACAACTTGTGTCCACAAATTATGTGATGTTTAAAACTGAATGTTTAAAACTTAGCGCCGTCTTTCACGCTGAAGAAATTTCAAAATGGCGCCCGCGTCGCTTGGCTTGGCGTGGGATATCCCGTCAGCCTATACGGCACATGTGATTGCGACATAACAGAGGTCATTGACCCTGTTGCGTTCCGTGCGCTGTCGTCAAATCATGGCCGAAATGAGCTGAACAATGATACAGTGGCTCGGTAGAAACACATTGTTTATTGAGTACACCAACTTTAGACATTGTTTGAATGGGAACTATGAACTGTAAGGCGTAAATGCCGCCTTTGACGGCATGACTAGTGTTGCGGTGTGGGTGGGAGGGGGGCACTCGCTACCAGATCGTAACGTAACTTTCGAAAAATAATTGAAACACCCGCTCGCGAACTCAAAGATCTCGCAAACTCCCGATTTGCTCAAACTCGCGAAATTAAGTGCTCGCGAACATAAATGAACTTACAGTAGGTCCAACATCCGGTCCACCTGATTTTTTCAGGTCCGTTTTTTCCGGACCGGTCCAATAAGAAAAAACAGTTTTGTATAGATACACCGTAACGGTACCCGACCCATAGGTTGGACACCAGTGTTCTCACCAGGCCTTTTCAGCATAGCGGGCCGATACGCTGTGGGCTGGAAAAATGACGCTGTAAAAAGCCCGCTACGCTGTATTTTCACCCAGCGTAGCGGCCAAAAAATGGGGGAAAACTGGAAAAATACCGTACTAAAAATACGAAAGCACGTGCCAAGCACGCGCCTCCGCTGTTTCAGCTCGAAGGGAGGTGTTTTACAGCACCCCGCGTACCGCTATCTCGCAGCCCCCACCCAGGACCGCCCCTTAATTGCGCGGCGTGCGTTCTGTACTGTAAACAGAGAACCGGCACAAAACTTGTAAAAAGTTTCGGTTCAAGTCCGGTCAAAATCGGAACGGCAAGAAACGCTTCTTGGACTTGCACAAAAATAGCACTTGTATATATTCCCTTTTATGTTGCAGTATACTTGTAAATCATCTAAAACCTTCCAAAGATCGAGAAATTTGCGTTGAGAAATGACGAAAAACATCGTGCCTGCATGCATGCAGACAGCTAGCGGTAATGGCGGCGAAAACATCGTAAAATCTCGCAAAAAATTCTCGCGAGATCTGATGCGTCTCTGTGACGTCAGGGGAAACTAGCGATCTCATTGGTTTAGGCAAAGACTTTAGGATAAACAACAGCAGCGACCGCCATTTTTTGAGCAAATTTTACCGTATTTTACCCCGAAAATTTCTGCCGTTTTGGAGATTTTGCGGGCCCAAAACTCATATCAAACGGAAGCAAAGGTATTCTTGTTGTTTTTACGTCCAACACCTCTTATGTGAACGCATTATTCGTCCGCCGATCGCGAACTTGAAAGTCGGCCGGGGATGCCCCGGGCCGTGCCGAGCACATGTTTCTGCGTGTTTTGTTCTGTTTACGATGAAAAAAAATACGATGAAAACAGAGACTGTCAAAGTTGTTTATCTAGATAAAGTTGGTGGCAAACCGGACAATATTTATTAAAGTACGGTTGAGCTGAGTAAAGTATGTTGTTTATGAGTTTTTAGTTGTCTTTGATGCTTTGACTCAAAGTATCGTTACGTCAAACTGCTACAATTATCGTATATATGCCCCTAAAAACTGATACAATAAGCCTTCTGAATAGCCTAAAATGCAAGAGCTTCCGGGGGGCTTCGCCCCCCTGGGTCCCCCCACCGGGGCTCTGCCCCTGGACCCCGCCGGGGGCCTTCGGCGGCCCCCGAACCCCTGCCCGACGCTGTGAAAAATTCCTGGTGAGAACACTGGACACTCAGTCTATAAATAAAGCTAAAAGCCTGTTTCCTCCATCAGAGGATACAACAGAGTCAGGAGACTGGAGCGTGCCCCAATCAGAGAGCAGACCCAATCCCCCATCCCGTCTCAGCAGACAGCTGGGCAGGGCATGCAGCGATGACAAATCCTTGTCTGAACGGGAGGGGGCCAAGCTGAAAAAAGTCAATGAGTTTATCGCAGGACCTAATACAGACTTAGGTGAGTATGCATTGCCTTTGCCAAGAATGATAATGTTTTTGTTTGTGTGTGTGTGTCCGTGCATGTGAGTTTAATATCCTGAAAATGCCAGGTAGGTCTTGGTGAGATTTTTGGCCCCTGGCAGCTTTCCATGGTACTGCAGTCAAACGTCTGTTTTTGATATCTCATATTCTGAACAAGCTGTAAGTTATAAGGTCCGAAATTGCTAACAAGTGACTACAAATGTTTTGCCGTACGTCAAGCTAATGTTGTTTGAAAAATGATGATACATGTAACGCTAGTTCACCTTTATCCGCAGACTAGCCTATTTCCGTTGTTTTCAAAAGCACATTATTTAGGGCTATCATGCCTATGAAATGTGAGTTTAAACTGCTGTATATTTTGAAAATATCACAATCTGATACAAAAACCACCATCCCACGACTTGATATCCCTAAATGTGCCATTTGGAAAAAAACAATGGATATAGGTTATCCCACGAATAAAGGTTAACTAGCGTTAGCAGACTATATATAAATGTAGGGAACGCTACAATAATCATTGATCCGTATGCTAGCACTGTAATACAATCACACTGCCAAGTTGAGTACCAGACACTGTGTGTTTAGCAACTCAGACTTTCTGTAACTACAATGTTGAATCTGCCTGTTTAGATGCGCTGAAGAAGATGGTATGGTCAGGTGTACCCAGAGAAGCTCGACCTACTGTGTGGAAATTGCTCAGTGTAAGTAATTTCTGTCTCTGCCTCAAGTTTGTCAGATTCAACTACAAATTGTAGTACAATGAATGACTTAAAATCTGAAGCCTGCAATTCTGTATTTACATCAAAAATATGTTGATAAGTTAAATTTGAAAGATACTAGTACTAGTTTGTTGGTAGAAGTAATTCTGGATCAAATTTGAATAGCCTAATTTTCACCTGTTACACAAAAAATGGCCTAATTTTTTGACTGTCCAACTCTACTCTTTGTCAAGGAATGAGAAATCCACCACTTCTCTGTAGCATCGTGTTATGCTGACTGTACACAGAACTTGGTGACAAGTGAATCATAGCTTATAAGTTGCTCATTCCTTGACAAAGACTGAAGTTAGGCATTCTGTTTTCAGTTTGAATTTTTTGGAAGCAGTGGGAGACAAAATGTCACATTTGTATAATAAGTGATTTTTAAGGACTGAACAATGTTGTACTTTTCATTTTATTGGTAAACATTTCATTGATAATTGTTTCGTTATTAGGCAAGCATTTCTTTATAGTATAGGACAAGTCCACCCTGTTTAAGTGATTCATATACTCCAGTGGCGGCGGCACCGTGGGGGCAGTGGGGGCGGTCGCCCCCACGACGCCCCCACGATAAAATAAGCTGAAAATAAGTTGAAACCTGAAACATTCATCTATTTTTGTCACTAAAATCCACCGCAAATGTCGGTAGAAATGTACACCGACCGTGCGGCCCTTTCACGGAAGGCCCGAAACCTTCTGCACGTCCGAGTCGTGAACTCCTCTGAACCTTCCCGATATGCGGAGGGGTCATGTGATAAGGTAACGCACCAAATATGGAGCTTGATTCTGTCGGCGTACGTCGGAGGCCGTCGGAAACTCTCGGAAAAAGTAAAAAATTCCCAGAGATCAGTGCGGTCCATAAAAGTTTTATCGACGCCCGGACGGACGCCAACATGGCTCCAAAACGGAAAGCGAAAGATGGAAATTCGTCCTGCAAGAAGAAAACGACAATCCTGTCATTTCTCACCCGTGGTCGACCGGAAGAGAGTGCGACCAATAACAACCAGAACCCTGACGATCAATCCAGAACTCGAGAGCTTCAAGACAAGGTATGCATCTATTTACAAAGATTGTTTTGGTATATCTCTGCGCCAGCTGTTTTTTATATCAAATTTATGTTTGTATTTTGTCCTTTCTTACTCTGTTTTTCTACGGTTAAGTTTAAATGCGAGTGTGATGGCTGATGGCGTACACAGCGTTCCGTTAGGGTTACACAAAATTACAGCGGCGCTCTCATAGTGATACTTCCCGCTTCATAATTTGCTGGACTAAGATAAAATATTGTTGATTCATCATCTTGTATCAACAAATATTTTACATCGTGCAGTCCCTGGCGGAGGAGAGTTCGGCTGTCACATATTTGTTTGGGACGGAAATATTACACCGAACCAAACGAACAGTTTGCTGAGAAAAAAAAAAACTATACAAACTGCTGCATGGTTTTGTTACGGCGTGGGGACGATGTGGACACTCACTTTATTCAGGAATAATTGGTTACAGACGCACGCACTGTCAGCGGCCGGGGAATGATGGCTCGGACTATCCCGCCGGTCTGGAGCGAATTAGCTAGGGATGACCGTGGCAAGTCCGTGTGTGGTCAGATCAAAACATAAATAAACATCATTTATCTTAACGACTTAATTTCTTGGGATTATATAATAGACTCCCTTATCAACCAACCGGGCAAATCAACAAGAAATGCAATTTGTATCATAACAGGTCTTGGATGTGCCACTGACTTTGCCCACAACACCCGAGTCAGGAAGAGCGCAGCCTACATCGTCTCAGAAAGAGCCGGGAAAAGCGCAGCCTACACAATCCCAGGAAGAGCTGGGACAAGCGCAGCCTACATCGTCTCAGAAAGAGCTGGGAAAAGCGCAACCTACATCGTCTCAGAAAGAGCTGGGAAAAGCGCAGCCTACATCGTCCCAGAAAGAGCCGGGGAAAGCGCAGCCTACACCGTCCCAGGAAGAGCCGGGAAAAGCGCAGCCTACACCGTCCCAGGAAGAGCCGGGAAAAGCGCAGCCTACACCGTCCCAGGAAGAGCCGCGAAAAGCGCAGCCTACACCGTCCCAGGAAGAGCCGGGAAAAGCGCAGCCTACATCGTCTCAGAAAGAGCCGGGAAAAGCGCAGCCTACACCGTCCGTGTCATCTCCAAGTGTTTCATCCCAGCCTGCTGCTTGTGACTGCGTAGGATGTACCATTACAGGCCCTGGTGCATTTCAACCCAAAGATCCCACAGTTCTTAGCGCATTTCACAACAAGGGAAGAAAGTTTCAGTCGGACTGGTACGAGGATCGCAAGTGGATCACCTTATGCACAAAACAGCGAAAAGTGTTCTGTGCCCCCTGTCGCTATGCCAAACAGCACAGGCTCACCTTTTCCACTCACCAAGAATCTTCATTTGTGACAGACGGGTTTGACAATTACAAGAAAGGGATTGAGAGGTTGGACATTCACGCGGCTTCAGACCCACACACAGAAGCTGTGTTGAAGTGCTCTGCCATTTCCGGACAATCCATTGAAGCTCAGCTCAACTCACAAATGGCGGAAACACAGCGGCTCCATCGGGATGGCCTCCTGAAGCAACTGTCAGCCCTGAAGTTTTTGTTAAGACAAGGACTTGCCATCCGAGGTCACCACGACAAGGATGGCAACCTTTACCACCTTTTACAAACTTGGGCTGACGACAGTGAAGTTGTCCGTTCGTGGTTACATCAAGGACGCTTTATGTCGCATGACCATATCAACGAACTGATCAATCTCATGGGCAACAATGTCTTGAGGTCGGTGCTGGCACGAATAAAAGGCAGTAATCCAGCGTGGTTTGCTATCATTGCGGACGAAGCTACAGATGTCTCTTGCAATGAACAACTGAACATCAGTGTCCGGTATGTAGATCATGATTACGAGGTTCATGAGGACAGTCTTGGCCTCTACAAGCTCTCATCTACAGACGCGCCACCATCACAGCAGCGATCAAAGACACTCTTCTCCGGACAGGTCTTCCACTGAAACTGTGTCGTGGACAGGCGTACGACGGGGCAGCCAACATAAAGGGCCATCGCACTGGGGTCGCGACGCGAATAAAAACAGAGGAGCCTGCCGCCGTCCCAGTCCATTGCTGGGCCCACTCACTAAATCTGTGCCTTCAAGATACCTGTAGACAGATCGTGGCCGTTCGGGACGCAATGGATCTTGCCAGAGAAATTGACAAACTGATCAATTACTCGCCAAAGAGGAAGACCTTGTTCACACAATTGGCCTCCGGAGCTGATTCATCAACTTCAAGTGGAACGATCAAGCCCCTCTGTCCCACACGCTGGACTGTACGAACAGGAGCCCTTGAGAGTATCCTCGCTAACTACAGCACTCTCATGGACACTATGCAGCAAGTCAACGAGACCACAAGGGACGAATATGGATTGAAAGCTGGCGGTGTCCTCGCTGCGTTGGAAAAGTTCGGCACGCTCTTTTCTATCCGCTTGGGCCAGCTTCTGTTCTCTGCGGCGGAGACGACGTCGACGACCTTGCAAAAGAAGGACTTGAGTGTACAAGAAGCCATGGACAGTGTGGAGACACTTAAGAAGTACTATCGGCGCCAGAGAACGGAAGAGTCGTTCGACGCATTCTACGCATCAACGGTGGAGAAGGCTCGAGAGCTGAACATAGACGAGCCAGTGCTTCCACGGTACCGACGTCAGCCGAGACGCCTGGACGATGGAAGTGATCCGCACAGACACGCCTGCCCAAAGGATTTCCATCGTCTGGTTTACTTCCAGGCATGTGACCTTCTGATAGGTGAACTTACAGAGAGGTTTAACCAGGAATTCCTGAAGCCTGTCGTCGCCATGGAGAAGCTCCTCCTGAATGCAGCGAACGGAGACGACTTCACAGAGAAGATGGATGAAGTCACGTCGTCAGTCTTTGGGAACGACCTGGACCCCCCCAAGCTGAGACGCCACCTCTCCATGCTGCCCGACATAATCGAGCAGGCACTTCCCGAGGTGAAGAGAGTCACAAGTATACGAACCATTTGTTCTGCAATGACCACAGCCTCACATCGATCGACATTCACACAAACCCACAAACTGCTCCGGCTCTACCTGACAGTACCCATCACATTCGCCACTTCTGAGAGAGCATTCTCATCATTGAAGAGACTACTGACGTACCTACGCTCCACCATGACAGAGCAGCGACTCAACAATTGTATGCTAATGCACGTCCACAAGGACATTGTGGATGACATGGTCCTGTCAGACATCGCGGCTGACTTTGCGTCGCTGAATGGAGATCGAATGCGGCACTTTGGACAGTGGAAAAACAAGTGAACAAACAAGTAGACTATTCAACTTGTAGAAACTTTACTTCTATGTTGGATACACATTTAATAGTATGAGTATAGTACTAGCCTTCAGCGCTCTATTTGTTGACATGTAGTAAAGGCACTCGTCGGTCTCGCAGGACCATGAGTAGTACTAATTCTACACAATGCACTTATTGTTTGTTTTTACGTTTTGAGCGTCTCTGTTCTGATGCAAGTCTCTGCTTTGCTTCCCCCCGTTTCAGTCCCTCCTTGACTTCCTGTCTCCAAAGAGTTCTGTTTGCTGCAAGTGACTCCCATGTGTTGATGCTCATGTCAAGGGCCTTTAAGTCCCGTTTGATAACATCCTTAAAACGTAGGTGGGGACGGCCACGTGTTCTTGTCCCAGTAGCCAGTTCACTGTACAATAAATCCTTTGGAATCCTCCCATCTGGCATACGGCACACATGCCCAATCCAGCGAAGTCTTCGCTGCGTCAGCAGTGTGTACATACTAGGAATATTAGCACGTGTGAGTACATCTACATTGGTGACATAATCACTCCACTTGATATGAAGGATTCTACGCAAGCAACGCATGTGAAATGTGTTGAGTTTCCTTTCCTGACTTGTGTATAGGGACCATGTTTCGCTGCCATAAAGCAGAACACTGAGAACACACGCCCTATAAACAGCAATCTTTGTGTGAATTGTGAGTTTCTGATTTCCCCAGACTCTCTTTTGTAGTCTGGCAAAAGTAGTTGCTGCTCGTCCTATTTTACAATTTATTTCAGCTTCCAGGGAAAGGTTGTCTGTCACAGTGGACCCTAGGTAAGTAAACTTGGGAACCACTTCTAACTCATAATTGTTGATGGTGACTGCTGGGGGGTGATCCACTCCCTGGCACATCACTTGTGTTTTCTTTATACTTATGGTCAAGCTGAAGTCCTGACAGGCAGCAGAGAATTTGTCCAACAGTGTTTGTAGTTTGTTCACAGAGTGAGCTGCCAGTGCAGCATCATCTGCAAATAGAAGATCTCTGATAAGTACTTCACGGATTTTGGTTTTGGCTTTAAGTCTGGCCAAGTTGAAAAGTTTCCCATCTGATCTGGTATGGAGGTAAACTCCTTCGGCTGAAGAGCCGAAAGCATGTTTCAGCATGACTGCAAAGAAAATGCCGAACAAGGTAGGGGCCAATACGCAACCCTGCTTTACCCCGCTGCGGATGTCAAAAGCTTCAGAGGACGATCCATCAAACTGGACGACTCCTTTCATACCTGTGTGAAAGGACTGGATCATTCTGAGAAGTTTCGGAGGGCATCCGATCTTTGCAAGTATTTTGAATAGGCCATCTCTGCTGACAAGATCAAAAGCTTTTGTTAGATCTATGAACGCAATATAAAGGGGTTGTCTCTGTTCTCTGCATTTTTCTTGTAACTGTCGGAGGGAGAATATCATGTCAATGGTGGAACGCTCCGACCTGAAGCCGCATTGGGACTCCGGATACACTCTGTCAGCAAGTCGCTGTAGCCGACCTAGGACCACCCGTGCAAAGATTTTCCCCACAATACTGAGTAAGGAAATTCCGCGATAATTATTACAATCGCTTCTATCTCCTTTATTTTTGTATAATGTGACAATGTTTGAGTCTTTCATGTCCTGTGGTATCTCTCCCTCCTCCCAGCATTGACACAGTATATCATGCAGTTCAGGCAGCAGTACACCTTTAGCATTCTTGATGACCTCAGGAGGTATTCCATCCATACCAGGTGCTTTACCTGAGCGCAGGCTGTCGACAGCTTTACTCATCTCCTCCAATGTTGGTACTGCATCCAGTTCCCACAAAACAGACAGTGTCTCGATGCTGTCCAGTGCTGTCTCATTTATGGTATTTTCCCTTGCATACAGCTCTGAGTAATGTTCTAGCCACCTTTCCATCTGCTTCCCTCTGTCGGTAATTGTTTCACCAGACAGAGACTTTAGAGGTGCGGAGCTATTTGGGGTTGGTCCAATGGCTTTCTTAATCCCCTCGTACATACCACGGATGTTGCCTGTTTCGGCTGATGACTGAATGCTTTTGCAGAGATCAAACCAGAATTTGTTTGCACACTGTCGAGCCATGCGCTGGACTTTGCTCCTGGCAGTTCTCAGGACTTGCAAGGTTAGCTGACTGGGTGCGCATTTATGCTCTAGAAGTGCAGTACGTTTTTCTTCAATGGCCACATTTAGTTCACTTGCATACTCCTCAAACCAATCTTGGGTCTTTCCCTGCTTTCTTCCAAAGACACCTAATGCTGTACGGTGGAGTGTGTCTCTGAGGTAACTCCACCTCTGCTCAGCGTTTTCGCTCGCAGGTTTCTTGAGGAGAGCGGCTTCTAGAGCCTCTGTAAATTCCTCTACTTTCTCTGGAATCTGTGTTTTCCTGGCATCTATACGGATTTTACCAGGTGGTTTGGAGCGGTGGATCTTTTTTGGTGTAAGTCTGATTGTACAGCAAACCAGGGAGTGGTCAGTGTCACAGTCAGCACTGTGATAGGAGCGGGTGAGTAAGACATCGCTTAAGTGACAGCGTCTCACAATAACCAGGTCTAGTTGGTGCCAATGTTTGGAGCGCGGGTGGCGCCAGGATACCTTGTGCTGTGGTTTTGTGTTGAAGAAGGAGTTTGTAATGCACAGATCATTGATAGTGCAGAACTCGAGCAGACGTTGCCCATTGTCATTTATGTTGCCAACACCAAATTTTCCGAGGCAATTCGGCCAGGAGTCATAATCAGCACCCACGCGGGCATTGAAGTCGCCCAGTAATAGGAGCTTTTCCTGCTTGGGTATACCTTGGATGGTAGTCTGGAGTTGGCAGTAGAACTCATCCTTAGTTTCTTCTTGTGAACACAGTGTTGGAGCATACACACTCACAAGGTTCAAGGGCCCATTTTCTGTGAGAAGCCGGAGTGTGAGAATTCGCTCTGTACCCTTATCTCTCGGTTCAATTGAGTCTAATAGAGAGTTCTTTATGGCAAAACCTACACCATGCTGTCTGGTTTCCTGTGAAGCTTTCCCCTGCCAGATGAATGTGTAGTCACTTTCTCGCAAGGTCCCTGAGTCTGCCAGACGGGTTTCTTGTAGAGTGGCAATGTCTACATTAAGTCTCAGGAGTTCATTGTTAATCACAGCTGTTTTTCTAGCGTCACTTATTTCCTGGAGATCATCAGACAGTCCTGGAGTCATTGTTCGCACATTCCAACAACCAATTCTGAGAGTTTGTTTCTTTCCTTTGGTCTTGGGTACAATGGGTACAGTTCGTCTTTCAGGCTCTTGAAGCCCTAAGCCCAGCGCACCCTTCAAGGCAGACGGACTGTGGCGGGGCAACACCCTACTGGCTGGGGGCTGCCCAGCTTAAGGCGGGCGGTAGCTGCCCAATGAGACGCGATGATCTCTCCCACCGACGGAAGCAGCCCCTGGCACCCTACTCTACGCCAATCGAGTAGAAGGTTTATAACCGGTATCTGCTACTTCCCGTGTTGTAATGCCGCTACAGTACGTATGGCATGGAGTGGCCTCTCCAGGATACATTGTACATAGTCAATTTCAATATTACATACATAAACATACAATAAGTACAAGGACGTAGAGGGTAGTACTAGCCTGGGAATAGAAAAGATGTTTGGGGGACAGGCTGTTTCCCACGCAGCAAGTCCCCCCTCTCCACTCCACTGGTGTGGTCCAACGGAACGGCAAGCCGATACAGTTGGGCACCAGTGGAGTCGCAGGACTGTGGCGGGCGGGGTCGTCCTCACCCCGTACAGTGCTAGACTGTCCACTGCCCACGCACACACCCATGGTCAGGGAAACACACCCAGCAGGACAAACTGAGGGCATTGGTGGGGACAGGGTCCACCGCTCCTCAGTCCCACTGGAGGTAAAGGTAATTTTTGTGTGCGGGCCGACATGGCCTCCCTTTGTGAATAGAGCCACACACACCCTAAAGGGAACCCCCTCTATTCGGCCCCTAAAGGGAAACCCCACTCTTTTCAGGACGTGCAGTCCTTTTTTCAGGACATGCAATGTCCCTGCCAGAGGGGCAAAGGTAATTTGCTGTGTGTGGGCCAAACTGCTGAATGGCCTCCCTTTGGTACATATTTTAGCATGTTTTGATAGCCCGGTGTTCCAATTGGAGGGATCAACAGGCAGTACAACATGCGCATTTCTCTCGCACATAGCACAAGCCCAGCTTCAACAGTGAGTGAAGTCAGGCATACAAATCAGCATGTGCTCGTTGACATGTACTGCATGTATTTTTCGTATTATTAGTATATAGCCATTATAACGTATAGGTGCGTATAGATTACTTAACGTCTATTGTATATTCACTGTAACCTGTGACTTAACTAACGACCTACCGACGCTGTGCATGTCAGGACCATGTTGGCCCATGGACCACGATCTTGAAGTCTTGACCCAATATATTTACCTACCGTGGTTGGCTCATCGTTTAAGACATGTAATTGTGGCCTTTGGTGCTGCTTGATATCCTAGACCTGGTCCCTTAACACAATTTGTTGCTACTTAACAGTGTTAAAGTAAGAATGTGATGACTTGTAAAAGGCTACAATGGCGATTTTATATACCGAGGGAGCCCCTCGGCGTAAGTTACGAAGTTATGAAGTTCCCACATCGTTTTACTTATGTCTAATAAAGGTTATTTGCAAGTTTGGAAACGGTGTTGTGAGTCGATTATTATATAGTCAAATGTAGTTAGTAACACAAGAATAAGTTAGTAGAAAGCTTTGTTATAATATAACGGAAAACATCAAATGAAAATCGAGCCGAGAACATAATTTTGAACGACGAAACTGTAAACAAACTGAATGAAAACAGGTGCCTAACGAATTGTAACCGACATCACGATTTTACAAGTCGAATCTGAAAACGAAAACAAGAAAATAGTTAAAACACTTGCAAATACATGTTTGTAAATACAATAGTATATAATTCTTGCGATCCCGTTGGTAATGCGGCATTTGCTCCGCCCCCTCAATGTCGCATGGGTCAGTCTATTTTCGCGACAGTCATACACCCTTCTCCAGAAAACGTAAGAGTAATATGCCTAAGTATACCATCAAAATTTGCTCCACAAAATGCAGGAAACAGCGTTTCAGAGGGTCTAGATTTCAAAATTTTCCCGGGGGAGCATGCCCCCGGACCCCCCTAGAAAGGTCGCGCCTTCGGCGCTCGATTTGTTGATATTCACAAGCCAAAAGTTTCGCCCCCACAGTCAAAAAAACGTGCCGCCGCCTCTGTACTCTACTGTTGTTGCCACATGTACATGTACATGTACAAATACAATTTTGTACCTGAATCTTAATGAAATATAGTTGTGATACACCGTTTACCAATGGCTGAATACAATGTGCCTCATGACAAGGCCTGTAAAAAGTTGTATTCATTCAAAAGGGGAATGCATGGCAAATGGAAGGGTAGGCATGGGGTTAGTAAGTATCCTTAATTGTTACAAAACATACTTTTCATATTTCACAAGTAGAATTCTGATAAAAATTTGGTGATTATGTATTCATTACTACATAATCCATTGGACAGTAGCACCCCCTTCTGTAGTTTAATGCTCCTTTAAATCTCCAGGTGATTTTCATGTACAATCACATACTCATGGATTGATTGCAGTTTTTGTCCCCAACATTAGAATTACCTGCCTGCGAATGTTGAGAGGCGGTGTATGATGTTGGAGAGGAAACGGGAGGAGTACTTCAGGTTTGTTAAACAGTACTATCCCAGCAGGACACAGGACAATCATGTGGAAACATGGAGACAGGTGAGCAAGTCTGTGTGTTCGTATAAGTGGGTTTGTGTCTGTGCTTATGTAACATTGTGTAATTTGTACATAGGTCAGGGTTGTAGCCAGCACCCCTCCTTGTCCTTGTGTCCTTTCACGGAATTTTGCAGCAGGGGACGGAAAAATAATCTAGCCCATTCCGTCCGCAGTGACAGACAAAAATCGATATGTAAAGATATAATAGAACTGTCTCCCTTGTGTAATTTTTCACCAAAACAGATGCCATTGAACAGCTTAGTCTATCAGCAAAATTTACACCTCAAAATGCAGAAAATAGCATTTCAGAGAGTCGGGATTTCAAAATTTTACAGGGGAGCATGCCCCAGGACCCCTCTTATTAGGAACATTGAACCTTCAACACGAGGTCTTGCACCTTCGGCGGTCAATAGGATTCAGAATTAAGGGGATTGAAAACGATTTCAGGCTGCTACAACCCTGACATAGATGTCTGTATTTGTATCATTCTGTGTCTGTTACACTGCATAATATGTATAATAGTGATGTGTGGATGTATCTATGTGGATGTGTGTTTCTATATGTAACTGTGTGTCTGCATAAGATGTCAGACTTAGGGTCCACTAAGCGCTCTCGTCCAAGATAATCAAATATTCCATGTATTAGAGATGTCAAAGTTCCCAGATGGAATTATAGCAAAGAAGTGACATGTACATGTATATAGGGTATGATAAACGTTGGAGCTAACTACAACCCTGATTAGGAGTGGGTACTGGTACCTTTTTTTTTTGTTGGACTTGACAAAAAACAAACGGACCTGAAACCAGTTCTCTTGGACCAATTAGCAATGAACAGATTTATAATATTGGCAGGCGTTCACAAGTTTTGGTGCTTATTAGTTCAAGAAAATAACGAGGTAAATAGAGTAGGGTTTATATTTCTACAGTCAAACTAAGCGTTGTTTACGTGAAGATAGGATTTTGACATGCCAGTGACATGACAGACCCTTGTTTTTTTAGTATCGCCTATCGGTATTATCGGTTACAATTTTTTTAGACAAGAAGGTCCAGGTTCAGGTCTGGACCTGTGCCTGGTCCTCTGGACCTGTACCGGACCTGGACCTGAATTTTCTGTACCAGTACCCATCCCTAACCCTAATACTAATTATAGTACCCAGCAGGCTGATGTGATCACTGAATGAATGTTTTGACTGCTTCTTCATGTGTAATGTTCCATGTTTTCTCTGTTTTCCTGGTCTAACACTGACCAGATCCAGGTAGACATACCTAGGATGAATTCCCAGCTTCCATTTTTCCGTCAAAGTTCAATTCAAGAGGTGAGACCTGATAAAAGGGTGCCCATGTGAGGTCCATGGACTATTGGAACTGTTCGAAATGTGGAAAATGTAGACAGTCTGTGCCCAGATGCCAAAATGAAAATTTAGCATTTGGTATCATGAGATAGTAAGGGGTCAGTCCCCAAACTGAGGACAAAGCATAATGCTTTTTCATTAGCTAGAAGTGCAATGCGGTCTGGCTACGGCTTGCATGTTTTTGCCAAGCACAGGCTACCCCTACTCTTCTTGATACGTGTGTTTGGTTCTTTAACGAAATTTGCCTCATAAGGCTAACACGCATGAAGCACTTTCATTAATAATTCATGGGGCCGCCAGCTTACAAAATGTACGTCACCATCCATACATGTTCGTCAAAACTGAATCAGGCGTCTGAAAATCTCAATAAACAATCCAAAAAGCATTGCGTTACCCCTAACAACATGTCCGAGCTGATGCCACAGAATTCGGCCCACAGATACACAGCATTGGATCAATATGGCCAAGCAGTGGGGTTGTGTTACCTCAGATTTTTGCCACAGAGACATGCCTAAAACTAGAGCACCAGAAACAAAGGAAATAGTAGTAGATTTTTGACAAAAATTTTGTCTCTTTAAGTTCAACAGTGCCTGGACCTCACATGGAAGTTAGGCATGAGCTGACTCACAATCATTAATTCTTCAATCCAATGTTGTTTGATTGTCTGTATTATTAATTTTTCAGATCCATATAGATATCCCAAGGACAAATCCTCTCATACCTTTATTTCAACAGAAGGTTATCCAAGAGGTAGGAATGACACTAGGCTGCCTCTTTGACTTAAGTCATGCTTCTTTTGCAAAAATATTGATAACATGTAGTTCATCATCTTGAAGTTCTTTAATTTACGTTTTAGTTCAGTAAATTAGTAAATGTAGAGTTGAAATAACGTAATTGTATGTATGTGTAGAGAAAATGCAATTCCTGTGCCCCTAAAACAGAATCTGATGATGGTTAATTGTATAGTTCTTACACGTTAAGGAGAAAGGTAGGCTTGTTGGAAGGTTTGAGATGTTTGAATTCACCTTCTTCCATGTTGATAATTAGATGACGATCACATGCTTATCTCCAAGAAAAAAATTTCGACCATACGGCAAATGGTGTCAAGCAAATAAGCAATTTGTCTTTGTTCAACCTTCCAGATCACTTAGATTCAATACTGTACGTCACTCTATTACTATTAGCAATTACGTACCCTATTACTAACAGTGACAAGATCTGTTTCCATTGTCTGTTTCAGATCTATGAGAGAGTACTGTTCATCTGGGCTATCAGACATCCAGCTAGTGGCTATGTGCAAGGCATCAATGACCTGGTCACACCCTTCTTTGTGGTGTTTCTGTCCGAATATACAGGTAAAATTCATGTAATGAGTGAGTGACCAAGTCGTATGTCGCTAAAGCTTACTTCCAGGCAATAAGATATGCCATGTAGCAGTTACTCAACCAACATGACATGATTTTGGAAAATTATTGTGCTTGCAATTGTATTAAAGGCAACCTAAGCAATATTAGTCTTCAATTAGAATTTCAATTTTCATTTTTTGACACTTTTCCACTGAATAAGTTGAAACCAACTGTATTCCATTCCATACCAACATTCATGGGACAATAGAATCGATGTTGCTGTGCCACGAAAACACTGTGAAAGTCAGTGCGTAATTTTGGGGGGTGCCAATAATTAAATGACTCGTTGTATGGCTTGTTTTTGCTCCGTTTTGAACTGCTGAAAGTATTAGATAATGATGTTAATGTGCTAATATGGTGAAGTAAATACAGATTATCTTACAAAGATTAGTTCAAGTTTTAATACCCTGATATCGCTTAGGTTGCCTTTAATGCTTGTCTATTGAGAACTAAAACAGATGAAATGTTCTGTTAGATCTAGATGTGATAACAGAGGACTTTGATGCTTCACAAAACCTGGAGGAGAAGGCCCTGAACAGCATCGAGGCCGACTGCTTCTGGTGCTTGAGTAAACTCCTGGATGGGATTCAGGTCAGTTCACTCTTCCGCTTTTGAACTTTTCGATCAGTACTCTGTCACCAACATCAATATCATGACAGGGCAAAAGGAACTCTAAGTAAAACAGAGGAGGTACTGTTATCATTTTATTTTACAACATGTTGCAAAGCAATCAGACATCACCCCTTCACGGTAAGTCAGAAACTTACAGTCACACGCACACACATACATGTACATTTTGTATCTTAAGGAGTCTCCAAAATACTCGTACACCCCATTATTTTCCGGGACCCGCGCACAGTGCATGTTTCTGTATACCAGGTACACCTGGGACCTGCAATTTTTAAAAGGGATAGATTAATAGCCCTTGTATAGTTGAGGACAGCCAATGTTAACCGGGTATATCTGGCACACATACATGTATACATGCCCTGTGTGCCGTGCCCGGTTATAACCGGGATAGCGTATTCCCCCAAAGTAGCAGCTTTGCGCGCGTGTAGCGCACGAACCCCGGAAGTTAGGGACTTTGGCCTTGTTCGGATGTCTCTTTTCGGGGGTCAGCGGCCAACCCTGGCACTGATAGCATTTTATAGGGCTGAAGCTCTGGCAGTTTAAGGGTTAACACTTTGGTAGTGACTGTTCCTTAACTTACATATACATTGTATCAGCTGCATTGTATGCTCAATACCAACTGTGTTGTTGCAGGATAACTACACATTTGCCCAGCCTGGTATCCAGCTGAAGGTGAACGCTCTTCGAGAGCTGGTCAAGAGAATAGACGGTGAGATAGTTTCTGTTAGGGTACATTAGTGTGTAAACTCACATACATATTGACATGTTTTGTCTTACGTAAAGTTTGTAAAATATTGTGCCATCTTTGTGAGGCGTAAACACATACCTCCAAACTTTAGATGTCTTCGCAGTACATAATTGTTTACAGAGTGACCTAGCCTTACAAGAACATGACACTATAGCTCTAAGACTTGCATGGATCTTACATGTAAGTATGCAAAATCCTTATTTCAATTTGCATCTCATTGTGTACATCTCTGCCTGAGGTATTTCTGCATACTGTATATCATGGACATCAGTCATTCCTTTGTTCAGTTATCCTACTTGAAATAGTTAACCAAAATAGCCCGTAGTTTCAGAGCAAGCTGCTATATACTAAAGGGGTGCAAACTTACATCTGTCCACTTCTTCCCTATGTCAACACCTATCAGTCACCAAACATCAAGACCTCAGTATGTAGTGTTAAGTGGCACAGTGAAACCTGTCCGAGCAGCCACCTGGTGCAGGCAACCACCTGCCGTCAGAGGACACATTGAAACAGTCCCGTCCATTTTTACATAGTTAAGACCCTTTCCCAAGCACCTTTGCCAACCAGCAACCACTTTTTACAGTCCCAAAGGGGCATTCAACCTGCCCTCACCAACCAAAATTGATTGACTTGCAGCAGATATATAGCAGCCATTTTATATGCAGAATTATGCGGGCACAGTTACCCTTGACTTTAAGACTTCTTTTCCTTAGGTTTGTTATTTGTTACGTCTTGGTAACGTTTATTAGTATCACATGTATTTACATAAGCCAGGATTACCATACATGCATCAATCATCCGACCATCGCTCATCCGACCATCAACCAACTTGTCGTCAGCAACCATCTGCCCTCAGCAACCATTATTGCTCCGTCCCTTGAGTGGTTGCTTGACTGTATTACTGACATTGTCATTGAAGAAGATTCACTCTTTACTTATGGATACTTTAAAAATTTTAATAGACGTTTCGAAAGGAATCCACCTTTCTTCATCAGTGAAATGAAAATGAAGTTGTACAATTTCTCGGAACAAGGAATAATTCTTATGTAAGAATTATTCCTTGAATTATTCCTTACATAAGAATTATTCCTTGAATTATTCCTTACATAAGAATTATTCCTTGTTCCAAGAAATTGTACAGCTTCATTTTCATTTCACTGATGAAGAAAGGTGGACTCCTTTCGAAACGTCTATTAGAATTTTTAAAGTATCCAGAAGTAAAGAGTGAATCTTCTTCAATTTTAATGTATCCTGGATGAGTAACCTTCACAAGCGTACTGACATTGTCCTGCTGTGTCTCCCCAGCTCCCCTCCATGCCCATCTGGAAGCACACATGGTGGAGTATCTACAGTTCGCCTTCCGCTGGATGAACAACCTCCTGATGAGAGAGCTGCCGCTGAGATGCACAATCCGTCTATGGGACACATACCTGGTACGGTCTCACTAGGAAACTGTTACAAGTAGGGGTGGGTACTGGTACAGTGTACTGGTACAAAACCATTTTTCCTTATTGGACCAGTCCAGAAAAAAACATTCTGAAAAAAATTCGGTAGAACGGATGTTAAGTTGGACCTATTAGAAAATAAACAGATTATATAATCAGGAATTCACACGTTTTTGGCTTACCCGCAAATTTGCGTCGAAAATAACAAGAGCAGTTAGTCTTGCAGGATTTTAGAATGCCAGTGCAGTGGGAGTCAAATAGTCCACGAAACATACTTCTTTGAAGCAAAATAGACCACTGTTTTGAGTATCACTTCTGTTTACATGTTTTCTCATACTGAATCAGGTTCAGGTTCGGACTGGGATCTGATCCTCTGGACCTGAACCAGACCTGGACCTGAGTTTTCTGTACCGGTACCGGAATGGGAAGGGGATAGTTTTGCAAAGAACAAGAAAGAACATTAGATTAATCAAGTCTCTAGGACACAAACCTCCATGAAGTAATCAATATGGTGTTTCGTTTCCTTTTGTTTTTGTTGAAACTTTACTACAATATGGTGTTTGTTGTGTGAGCTAAGGTACTGTAAATGTATTTTAGTTCGTGGGGATTCAATTTCGTGGTGGTTTTAAGTTTGCGGTAGCACCATGCACTGAAGTCTCTTACTGCTATGGAAAATTGTTAACGGTGGTTTTAAGTTCGCAGTGAAGCGGCCACAGCGAACCACCATGAAAGTTTCTGCATGTACAGTATTTTGTACCCCATTTACCAGAAATAACATGCCTGACCTAGTACTTTGAGACATTTCATATGCTAATCTAAGGCCTTTGGAAGAAATGCTGTGTTTCTAGTTTGCTGACTTACCCTAGCAAAAATCTGCCGACCTCAAACTTGCTTTTAGTTGACTACTGGCAAGGGACATTAAATTCAATTGTCAATCTGATATTTGTCTGATGTTATTCAAAACAGACTTCCTTCATTTCATACATAAAACAGATTGGAGCTTTGAACTGTTGTCATGTTAATGTGAGAATACATATATAGTTAACAGTTCCTTGTGCATCAATACTAGTGTTGGACTTGTCCAAGGTATCTGTATGATGGCAAAAATACCAGTGTTTCAGTTTCATATTGCTAAAATATGATACAAGATAAGGAACTTATTAGAATAAGAGAGGTCATAAAAAGAGATGATTCCACCTACCAACTCTAAGTTAGGTATTTTATTTCACAAGGCCTGATCTGTATAGATGTGAATGTTTGTAGGGAAATTATATGTTAAAAAGATTTCAGAACATGTGACCTGTGTTCCAGGCTGAGCCACAGGGATTCTCCACGTTCCACCTGTATGTGTGTGCTGCCTTCCTCATCAAGTGGAGAAAAGACCTACTCAGGGAGAGGGACTTCCAGGTCAGTGCTTACTGTTGTTCAGGGCAAGAAATACTACCTGCATATATGCACGTTAGTGCAGGTAGAATTGCAGCTGTGCAGGTATTTCTGATGTCTACCTGCACCTAACCTGCACTGGTCTATGTACTACTCGGTTTTATACATAGCCTGATATCTAGCCGTGTTATAGCTCCCAAATCTCTTCTGTCCTCATTTGAGAAGAGAAGAGACTCGGGAGCTATAAGATCTTTATTTGCATGTTCCTGCCCATGTGGGCTAAATGCAGCAAATCCCATGATGGGATACTAACGACTAAAACAAGCCGCAATTTAATTCCGGAAAAACAATTTAATTCCGGACTGCACGTCAATAACTCAAAAATGCTTTACCCAATCTTGTTCATATTTTTATGGAGTACATAGCAGGGGGTGACTAATACGCGGAACACATTAATAAGTCCCTAGGGAGAAGTCCAATTATACATAATTATGCTATAGTTATACATATTTTTTTCCAGTATACATAATTATACATAACAATTTTTCCAGTATACATAATTATACATATCCCTTTTTACCATTAGACATAATTATACATATCCGTTTTTACTACTATACATAATTATACATATCACTTTTCACTATTATACATAGTAGCCATAGCCCATTTGGCTGTTATACATAATTATACATATCCCTTTTCACCATTATACATAATTATGTATAATCCTTATACATAATATTTTTCTATGTTTCATACAGTCTTTTCGTTCTTTAACACATTTTATATTGACGTTATGACTTATGTGAAATTGTGGTCTTATATTACATGACATTGTGTACCTTAGGCTACGTTGCTTTGATTATATGGATCTCATCCTCTGGGAACCCCAAAACTGATGGGAGTGTGCAAGTAAAAAAAGTTTGACCAAAAAAAGTTGCTTTCATACGGTGAGGATGGTTGAACAAATGACTGAGGGTGGGAAAATTTACCATATAGCGTAGCCAGTACATTTCAGGTAAAGCGTAATCAAGCCTAAAATGTTCCGTAAATCGTAGTCTGGCCTCCCATTTTTTTAAGTTGTAGTGTAGTCTATCACTTCAATTTGCCCCTTAAAATACAGGAGATGTTAAGGACAAGATTTTAAAATGTTGCCAGACCTCCCTTGCAACGTCTTTAAGCATCGGCCATCGACATGCTGATAATGTATATGGAGGGCGTCACCCTCACAAACCTTTTTTGGTATTGAATAGAAATGTCATTGACAAAATCTGCCCATCAAAATGCAGGAAGTATTAGAGGGGAAAGACTTAAAATTTTCCTGGGCCTCCCTTGCGTCACCCCTTGTCCCTCTGGCTCCGGTGCTGGAAATGCTGAAAAAAATGTTAGGGTGGGGTGGGGTGTCCTCAACAACCTTTCGTTTTACATATAGAAATGTCATTATACTTAAGCTTTATACAATAGCCAGCAAAATTTCGCTCAGAAAAATTCAGGAAATCGCGATTTAAAGGGTCAGGATTTCAAAATTTCTCTGGGTCTCCCTTGCAACGCCTTGCGCGCTCGACATGGTAAGATATGTTGGATCCTCAAAACTTTTGTCTGTGAGCGAAATTTTCCCTCCCATCAGTTTTTGCGCTTGCCTCTTGCAATGCGGAGGATGAAGGGTTCATGAACCATATGAATGTATTTCTTATCCAAGTCTGTTATCTAGATGAATGTGTAAAGAAAGAATTAATCAAAACTTGACCACTCTCTGGCAACTAATAAGCAAATTGAATGTAGCGCCAGACTTCCGGCTTGTGTCTTCGATACTCTATTCTCCTACAGCAGAGATGAATCTGTGTCGTAGAAACTCCTTGACACACCTCTGCTTTTTTTGGTCGCCAGGTCCAGTACTGACCCATCTGCCTAAAGATATTGATGAGCTTCTCCATATTTGCATACGAACCAATCAGCATGCTGCACAGAGATTTGGAATTCCCACTATGCATGCTTACAAAGTTGTTACCGCAGCAAGAGGATGATGGTTTCTACATGTTTTCGCCGGGTAATATTCGGTGAGGCAGCGATGGCCTCTATCCACAGATACTATTGATCACAAAATTGGTACCTTATCAATAAAAAGTTTGATGCAGAAAGGGATGGACAAACCACCCCGGCATGGAACGTTGTGACAAAAGCATCGGTCATGAATATTAATGACTTGACTTATTTAGAACAAGATTTCCCTTTAGAGAGAAAGGCGTCTTCTCTGATTGGCTGACAGCCAGGTTTGTAGCGACGCCCACAGTAACTGGAAATTATGTGTACGCTAACGTGAGCAAGCAGAGGGACCAGAAGGAGTATGTAACGATGATGGTCCCATTAAGTTATATTATTTAAAATGCAGCAAATAGCATTTCAGAGGGTCAAGATTTAAGAGCGAATGTCTGTAAGGGTCAAACAATGGTGGCACCGGTCAAAAAATAGATTTGGCTCCTTTTTTGCACAGTGATAGTACTTGGTACACAACCCCTCAAAATGGCTTTCTTTCTTCTCAGAACCCCTCGTTGCCATGGCAACAGGCCAAAGAAGTTTGGGGGCCACTTTGCCGGATTTGAGCATTTCAAAAACATGAAAATTGGCCAACTTAAGGGCACTATCACTGAACAATGCTTTAACTAAACAACAAAGGCAGAATATGCTGATCAGAGCAATGCCTAAACTTGTATGAAATAGCAGTAAAGTTAATCGCTTGTAAATTCTAAGGCCCTGGGCAGCCTGAATACAATACACTGTTTTCAGGTTGTAAAGAATCTGAAATTTTGCCCAACTTCAAAGCACTGAAAGTCCATAAGTATAAAATATTTTCGCTTGCAATTTACTACAAATGATAACCTACTATAGGGCTATTAGATGAATGCTAGCAAAGTTTGGGTTCTTGTTTTGTTGCTATGCAATCGTCCGTCAAAGTGGGTCAAATTTCATGATTTTGATAATATGTCATTTTATGCTCTCTTTTAACAATCATAAGTCCCATACCAAAGTTGCTCTGCAGTTAAAATTCACATGGATTATAAACCAATGTATTGTCTATCAAATGCATGTTTGTAAAGTTCGGGTTCTTGTTTCGTTACTACGTAATTGTCCTTTAAAGTGGGTCATTTTTTATGATTTTGATAAAATACATTATTTTGCATCATCTTCGAACAATCATAACTCACAAGCCAAAATTGTTCTGTAACTAGAATTTACCTGAAATGTAAACCAAGATATTGTTTCTCAAGGTCATGCTTGTAAAGTTTGGGTTCTTGTTTTGTTGCTAAGCAATTGTCCATTAAATTGGGTCAATTTCATGATTTTGATGATGTATCATTTTGTGCTCTCTTTGAACTGTCATAAGTTGCAAAGTAAATTTGTTCTGAAATTTAAATCAACAAGGAATACAAACGAATATATTGTCTATCAAATGCTTGTTTGGACAGTTCGAGTTCGGGTATTCTAACAGTGAATGTACATGTCCCTGAAAGTAGGTCGTATTCCACTGACTTTTCCACAAATCATGTTCTTGACAACAGTGATACACATGTCACAGTCTTTGTTTTTATAGAACCGATGTAGCAATGTGCTATCACCATAACAAAACATTTGTAGGGATTATATTCTACACAAAGTCATCTTCATGTTTAATGTCAGATTAATCCACTCTGAACTTTCAAACATTCTGCTAGTTTTACTGCTAAGCATGACGTATGACTACAGTCTTGAACATGTTTGCATCCCCACAATATGACTCTTGAAGACTTAGCTTATACAATGTATATACATATTTGGAACGAATATCATAAATCTCTGTGCATCTTTCTTTTCACGGTAGCATTTATGTGAAAACATGCGTTTTTCAGTTTCTGCTATTCAATGGACCATACTCGTTTTAAGCAAGGGCAAGAACGAACCTAGTAGGTTGCTCTTGAAGTTTGCCTGAAATGCCAACTCCTGGCGGCGATTGATGTTTGTCTGCTAGTCTGTCTTTGTGGAAATTAGCTTGACAGGCTAACGTCAAAATACGGCAGAGGATGATGAAGGTCAGCATCTTGACCTAACTTTGTTCGAATCTATCAACAGTAAAGATCAAAATGAAGCAACGAATGACGTTTCTCTACGTCTTCCTTTTTGGGAGACACATATAAGCTTGCGATTTGGCAAGGAAATTGAAATTGTACGAACTAACATTCCTAAATCTGATTTGCGATCACCAATAATTGATTACCTTTGGAAGTCCATATATGTGGCAAAAATTCAAGAATACCGAAGTTCATGTCCTTGCTGAAAATGAGTGTGTTAGCAGAAGTTGAAAATGCACATGTTTTTCACATTACTGTGAAAGAAAGATGCACAGAGATTTAAGATATTTGTTCCAATGTAGAAATAAGTCGCCATATTGTGGGGATGCAAACATGTTCAAGACTGTAGTCATACGTCATGCTTAGCTTTAAAACTAGCAGAATGTTTGAAAGTTCAGTGTGGATTAATCTGACATTAAACATAAATATGACTTTGTGTAGAATATAATCCCTACAAATGTTTTTTTTTCCATGGTGATAGCACATTGCTACATCGGTTCTATAAAAACAAAGACTGTGTATCACTGTTGTCAAGAACATGATTTGTGGAAAAGTCAGTGGAATACGACCTACTTTCAGGGACATGTACATTCACTGTTAGAATACCCGAACTCGAACTGTCCAAACAAGCATTTGATAGACAATATATTCGTTTGTATTCCTTGTTGATTTAAATTTCAGAACAAATTTACTTTGCAACTTATGACAGTTCAAAGAGAGCACAAAATGATACATCATCAAAATCATGAAATTGACCCAATTTAATGGACAATTGCTTAGCAACAAAACAAGAACCCAAACTTTACAAGCATGACCTTGAGAAACAATATCTTGGTTTACATTTCAGGTAAATTCTAGTTACAGAACAATTTTGGCTTGTGAGTTATGATTGTTCGAAGATGATGCAAAATAATGTATTTTATCAAAATCATAAAAAATGACCCACTTTAAAGGACAATTACGTAGCAACGAAACAAGAACCCGAACTTTACAAACATGCATTTGATAGACAATACATTGGTTTATAATCCATGTGAATTTTAACTGCAGAGCAACTTTGGTATGGGACTTATGATTGTTTAAAGAGAGCATAAAATGACATATTATCAAAATCATGAAATTTGACCCACTTCGACGGACGATTGCATAGCAACAAAACAAGAACCCAAACTTTGCTAGCATTCATCTAATAGCCCTATAGTAGGTTATTATTTGTAGTAAATTGCAAGCGAAAATATTTTATACTTATGGACTTTCAGTGCTTTGAAGTTGGGCAAAATTTCAGATTCTTTACAACCTGAAAACAGTGTATTGTATTCAGGCTGCCCAGGGCCTTAGAATTTACAGGCGATTAACTTTACTGCTATTTCATACAAGTTTAGGCATTGCTCTGATCAGCATATTCTGCCTTTGTTGTTTAGTTAAAGCATTGTTCAGTGATAGTGCCCTTAAGTTGGCCAATTTTCATGTTTTTGAAATGCTCAAATCCGGCAAAATGGCCCCCAAACTTCTTTGGCCTGTTGCCATGGCAACGAGGGGTTCTGAGAAGAAAGAAAGCCATTTTGAGGGGTTGTGTACCAAGTACTATCACTGTGCAAAAAAGGAGCCAAATCTATTTTTTGACCGGTGCCACCATTGTTTGACCCTAACAGACATTCGCTCTTAAAACATTTTCCAGGGGAAGCATACCGGAACCCTCTAGGATTTTCGGGCCTCTGGTGAATATGTTGTGCCTTCGGCGCTCCTCGTGCTGAAAATTTTGTCAGCAAAAGTTCACCCCTACGCCCACCCCAAAATGGACCTGCTGCTGCCACCTCTGTGGAACTCTGCCCCAGCTAAGCAATGTCATGGTGGCAGCAGACATTGACCCTTTTTCATTCCTCTGGGTTCTGGACACCTTTTTCTTCTCACATTATTGTCATTAGTCAGCTTTTCATACAACAATCCATTGTACAATAGCGTTGACGAATAGGATTGTGCATTATGCTTTGCAGCTCCTCCTGAATTTACCGTTAAGCTTTAACAGCCTTCCTGAATTTATCGTTAAGCGTTACTCCGCCTCCCGAATTCACCGTTAAGTATTACCCCGGTACCTCAGAATGCTACTGACCGGATATAATATTTCTAAATGAAAGGATTTGAACTCCTATATCCTGTGATCTACCCACCTGATGAAACTATTTTTGGGATGACAAGTTACTATTTACTGAATTCTAAACATAGTAAATCGTGGTACATTCAGTTTTGCTCATCTGACGGGATAAGTAAATCATGAACCACCTTGTTTGCCACACTGATGGCTGGTATCTTTGGGTTATAGAAATCGACCAGGCTTTATGTCATGATGAACATTGGGTGAAACATTGATCATCTATCAATTATCACATAGCTAGTTGGCATTGACCTGTCATGTGACGCCATAACACACAGAAGTGTCCTGAAATTCATTCACTGGTGTTTAATGAAGTGTCTGATACCCATTAAACAGTTGTTTTTAGACTTTTTAAGTGCATTTCTAGGTGTCTAATTGAAATGATATATCATCCATCACCAGATCCGATCAGTTCATAGAACATTGACCAATAACACCCTTTCCTCAGCTGTAACTCTTTACATGCTCTAAAATCCTTGAGATTGGGACAATGGCCTTTTTATGACAAAAGTGTGAAAATCACTTCCCCTCCCCTTTCCCAAGCATCTTTAGAGAAGTCATTCTCTAATCTCCTTTGCACCTACATGTAGGTGATTAAAACCCAGGAACAACAATGCATGCATTAATCTATAATGACAGGTAATTAAATCAGAAGTGAATGGTAGTTGCAACTAGGTAATTAAGAAGTAGACTACATTTACGAGGTTTGACTTCCTTGGTTTACCTTGCAGATCACCAAGGAGTTTTTAACACTCTCAGCTCACTGACCTAACCTAGATTTTACAGCAACCTTGGAATAGATATAATTAGTCTTTACTACATTTGCCTTTGGTAATCTTTACTCTTGGCTACCCTAGGTCTCTTGTTTGAGAGACAAAATTTCCTGATCATTTAGATGGTGATAGCCAGAATAAAGCTACCATACCAGAATTGCTACAGGCCTTCTACTATTCAAAATAACAAGGAGAATTGGCCACCACAAAGGTTATTTATATGTGAAATTTGGGGTCCTGGCCCATGGACTATTTTGCAGGTGCTAGCTACTATAGAGAGGCGTTAAAAAGCAGAAAGGCTGACAAAAAAACAAAAAACTTTTTGATAACCAAACTTATTGACAACCTGGGATTTGATCTGGTTCAAAGGACCATGATCTTTTTGACCATTCAACATTTAAGCCATGAATCTGTTACCGGTATGATTTATATGAATAGAAACATCAGGCAAAAGTTTGTTTCAGAGATTATTTGTAGTTCAGATTCCAAATACTACTACATGGGCCTGTATATAAGGCGCTTGCTTTCCTCTTTTTGGTAATTATGCACATTGTTATGCGGGTTCAAAGGAGGTCAGTTATTGTCAAGGCATGCTCTCCAATTAGCAAGTTGAATTAGCAAGTCCCATGGGGACTGTCCCAAAACACTGAGAAATTTCTATACCCATGCAGCAGCTTTATACAGCCTGGTGCAGGGAAGTCAGGCAAAGAAAATTTCAGATTAGAAGAACTTCAAAATTGAAGAAACCTGAAAATTCACTTCAGGGATGTATTACAGGATACAAATCAGATAAAGGAGCTTTCATCACTAAAAGCTCCTTGGCCCTCCTTGATCTCACCAAGGAGGTTTTGATTTTAACCTCCTTGATCTCACCAACTTGATCTGGCTCAACACTTTTGGACTGCCGAGTATTAAAATGGCAATTGATCTTAGAATTCAGAAAAATGGGAAATTAGGCAGTGATCTGCATAGCACTATAGGCAGCCAATCTCTCACTTAACAATAAAATATATACCATTGAAGCTTGGATCCAGGTTACAACTAGGCATGTGGGGTCATACTTTGTGGTGTCATCCAGGATTAAAAGTGAAAGTTTTTACATATGAATGTGATATATCAGCCACGTTTCTGAATCATAAAATCTGTTTTTTACTCTGGCAGCAAAGTCTTTATATATATTTGGGGTGATCAGGGGATCTGGAGGAAGCTTTTAAGTTAGTGACAATAAGAAATCGGATGTGTTTGAAGTGTAAGAATTCGGAGGGGCGAGTAAGAACAGAAAGAAACAAAAACATGCCGACACCCGGGATCGAACCCGGGGCGGCGGATTGCAAATCATGACTGCTATATCGCTGTCGCCACAAAAGCTCTAGAGCCGCTTGGCAAGGACAGTAGACGGTACTTGAACACCACTGTTACGATATTTTGAAACACTTCAGAGGCAAGTAGAACAGTTTTTACCCCAAGTTTGCTCCCAGGATTTGAACCTGCAACCTATTGCGCTGGACCCGGGCAGCCAAGCTCCCAAAACACAGCACGCTACCGATGTCGCCACAAAAGCTCAGAGCCCCTTGGTAAGGATGGTAGGCGGTGCTTGAACCCCACTGTTGCACTTTTAAAGGACCATCAAATTTTCGCAAAACAAGAAACATTGTTCATAGTTTACCCCTAAATTGAACACAACCTTGATTTACCCTTCTGGTTTAACCATCTTTTTTTTCAACTTTAGATAAGACAAAAAAAAGTGAAATAATGTAATTCTTCTCAAATGTCTTGTAATAGTGGACCTCTAACTCTGAGTTCTCTCTGAAGGCCTTGGATCCTCAGCACTACAAGTTACAGGTAGCCAGGATGTTTAGACCAAGGGAATAGTTAGTGCTAATTGATAATTGGACACCAGCATCCTTTGCATATCTATAGAACAATAGCTGACCTTACTTTGAACCCGCATTACAATAGCGCATACTTACTTGAATTTTCAACAAGAGGAAGCAAGCTCCTAGCTTCTTAGGCCCAATTTTAAACATTATGAAATATTCTCTGGAACAAAATTGCCAATGAATAATTATATCAACTTCATGGCATTCCATCCTATTTATATTGTTTATCTAATGATGGTCAAAAGATGACCAACTATGTCAAGGAGGTTGAAAAGAGAAAGGAGGTTAACCTCCTTGAAAAGAGGGACCAGATGAAACAAATCTAAGGTTGCTGACCAAGGAGCTTTTATCCTTGGTCACGTTCAATTGGTAAAAACTGTATTTCTAAGATTTTAATGCATGCATGGGGAGCATTCGAACAGAGGAGTTGATGAAAACACCAGTATGTGAACAGCTGTGATGGCTCTGTAGGTAATCTCCAAGCAGATCCTACGGTAGCATAAGAAAGTATCAAAAGCCGGCAGAGGAGTGAAGCCGGCTTAGGAGTGTGTTTTGCTACATGGCAAATATACACCTCTTGGCTGACTATCTCCTGGCCAGTTTGTTACTATCTTATGCCATTGTAGGATCTGCTTGGAGATTATCTGTAGGCACAAGAGCCTAGTGGCTGGTCATGACAACTGTTGAACATGTCATCCACAATTGGGCAACTGAATCATACTTTGTGTGTAACAATTGTGACTATTTATTTGAAGATGAATCCATTATTTTATTTTGTTGGTCTTTTGCAACCTTTTCTGCATAATTTCTATGCCTCTCTATATTTCAAACTTCCGCACCTCCTACCCTCCTATTGGCATTTGCAACAAGCCAAGAGAAGCGTAAGAAAAGCAGTAAAGGGTTATTAAATAGTAGCACATTGTTGGCTATGATTGAGAAGGAAAGTTTATGATGAGATAATTTTACTTACCAGAGTTGGAGAAACATTTTTTTTCTTACGATGTAATGTTCCAACCCAGATAAACTTTTATGCTAATCAAAATTTTGTCTACATGTGTATCCTGAGGTCTCTACAGTATTAAGATCAGGTCAGTCAATTCCTAATAACCTTGCTCAGAACTTGAACGCTTGTGGTTGCAAGGAGTTTAAAAACTCATTTTGTTGTCTAGAAGGCCTATATGAGATTAACTATACTTCTCACCCAATTGTGACTGTCTTTCACTTCTCTAATGACCTGAATTACAAATTGGTGCAATGTATTAGTACATGCATTGTACTTCCTCGTTAACACCAGTAGATAATCATGGCTTCTCTAAAGATGGGCAGGAAAGGGGAGGAGACTGGCCATTGTCACACTCTGGGCCTTTTGATCAACCTTACAGCATGTATACCTAAGCCTGTTCTGGTGCAAAATGGGTCCATTAAAAAAAATTTCAATGTCCCTCCCCCCAAAATTTCCTGATCATTTAGATGGTGATAGCCAGAATAAAGCTACCATACCAGAATGCTACAGGCCTTCTACTATTCAAAATAACAAGGAGAATTTGCCGCCACAGAGGGTATTTATATGTGGAATTTGGGGTCCTGGCCCATGGACTATTTTGCAGGTGCTAGCTACCATAGAGAGGATGTGTTTACCTAAGCCTGTTCTGGTGCAATTTAAAATGGGTCCAGTAAAAAAATTTTCAATGTCCCTCCCCCCAAAATTTTTTGATGGCCTGCCCCAAAAAATTTGTTAACAAAGTATGAAGCTAAGTTTAATAGCCTTTCTCGTAGAACTGAATCACATGGTTAGCTTAAGTTATTGAGGGTGACGGCGCCCCCAACATATTTTTACGATTCTGAGCGCACAAGCCGTCGCAAGGTACTAGTAGGTCTGGGGAAATGTTGAAATCTGGACCCTCTGAAATACATTTGTCTGCATTTTGAGGGATAAACTTTGCTGGGAGACTATGATAAATGTAATAACATTTCTGTCAGAGAAAAAGAATTTTGATGGCGACGAGTGCCGGAGCATCGTGGGTGCCGGAGGCGCAAGCCATCGTAAGGGACGTCCAGGGAAAAATTGGAAATCTTGACCACCTTAAACTACATTTACTGCATTTTACTTGTATACTAGCTTTGCTTTGAAGGCCTCTAAGGCCACTTTTTTTTCAGTGACCCTCCCCCAAGGCCCCAAAATTTGTCGATAGCCCTCCCCCCAGTAAACATTGTCATGTCCCAAACTAGATGGTATGTCCGTGGTCGTAAAAATTTTTCTGCGTGTAAAAAGGACATACAATAGATCCTGGGTAAATGTACAACCGCCCAGCCTCGTGTAAAATATCCGCTGTCCTGGGCACCCCCCTTTCAGGCAGATTGCACAATGGCTGAGCATACGAGGGGTGATCAATAAATTCTCGGCCTCACTCAGAAATGACAAGCACAACTCAGATTTCGTAGCACAACTTCATAGTTCTTAATGACAAAGAATTTACGGCATGGGCAACTCGACCCACAAATGTCTGATCACAATTCACCCTTATTTTCTCGCAACTTACGTTCTAATTTGAAAAAAAAAGAATGCCTGGAAAGTTATGACTGCAATGATTTGAAATTCGGAGGATTTTGGTAAAAGGCTTCATACTATGAAGTTATGCCTCAAAATTTGAGTTGTGCTTATTATTTCTGAGTGAGGCCGAGAACTTATTGATCATCCCTCGTATGTGCCTGAAGTTCTGAACAGAAGGGAACACATTTGTTAAAACCAAGTCCAGTAAAGTAGGGCTAATGTGAACGCATGTGTACTTGAAGATCTTACATAAAGAGGACTGTATTCAAGGGAATCCATCAACTGAAATGGTTTCACAGGAAATGGGCTGAAAGCGCTGAAATTGCTGCAGCCTGACTAACAAAATCATTTTGAAACAACACCAACATCAACACAACTCTGTCTACACATAGGAAAATATCTTTCACGTCTCTCTATAAAGTTAGGGCGCGTACGTACATCCAAAAACTCAAATTAAGTACACCCCTTAAAATGATCTGATAGATGTACTTTAAAGTTATGTTCTTGTCAGGGTTTCTGAAATTTTGCAGCAAGCATACAGGTGTATCTAGTCCGCATACTTCATTAAATTTTAAATTTGTAGAATTTATTTCAGTTGCGGGTATATATTCTATGAGGGTTACACATATTTATTTATTTATTCATTTAGTTGGATTCTCCACAATAACAATGGAGGGTATGGCGGAACAGGTGTCAAAGGACACCTTTTCAAAGCTGCCATACCGAAATTATAACAATGATACATCAAATAACAATGCACATAAATACAAGAACAAATATCATAATCAACGTAAAGCTCAAATCAAGATAAATCAACTTAGCAACACACATACATTATCAAGTCCAAATCTATGAAATAGATATAGTCATAATATAGGGCAAATTAGCGTGGCCTTGTAGCAATGCAAGTGGCGCAACAGCATGATAATGACCACGTGCAAGCCTGATCTAGCTTGAAGTTTTGGCCAGACTACGATTTACGGAACATTTTAGGCTTGATTACGCTTTACCTGAAATGTACTGGCTACGCTATATGGTAAATTTTCCCACCCTCAGTCATTTGTTCAACCATCCTCACCGTATGAAAGCAACTTTTTTTGGTCAAACTTTTTTTACTTGCACACTCCCATCAGTTTTGGGGTTCCCAGAGGATGAGATCCATATAATCAAAGCAACGTAGCCTAAGGTACACAATGTCATGTAATATAAGACCACAATTTCACATAAGTCATAACGTCAATATAAAATGTGTTAAAGAACGAAAAGACTGTATGAAACATAGAAAAATATTATGTATAAGGATTATACATAATTATGTATAATGGTGAAAAGGGATATGTATAATTATGTATAACAGCCAAATGGGTTATGGCTACTATGTATAATAGTGAAAAGTGATATGTATAATTATGTATAGTAGTAAAAAGGATATGTATAATTATGTCTAATGGTAAAAAGGGATATGTATAATTATGTATACTGGAAAAATTGTTATGTATAATTATGTATACTGGAAAAAAATATGTATAATTATAGCATAATTATGTATAATTGGACTTCTCCCTAGGGACTTATTAATGTGTTCCGCGTATTAGTCACCCCCTGCTATGTACTCCATAAAAATATGAACAAGATTGGGTAAAGCATTTTTGAGTTATTGACGTGCAGTCCGGAATTAAATTGTTTTTCCGGAATTAAATTGCGGCTTGTTCTAAGTACTATTACATGTAGTACTGTAAATGCATTTAAGTTCGCGGGGATTTAATTTCGCGGTAGCGGGAAAAATGACTTTTCGCGGTGGTTTTAATTTTGCGGCAACACCATCGACTGCAATCTAATACCATTATAGAAAAATGTTCGCGGTGATTTTAAGTTCGCGGTGAAGTGGTAGCCGCGAAAACCGTGAACATTAATCCACCGCGAACATTTCTGCATTTACAGTATTACAATTGAATAAACAATACATCTGCAGCTATGCTATAAATACATGAATTGTCCTAAAATGTGGGTTATTAGCTGCATTGATTTGTACCACCTACATGACAAAAAAAAATAGCAATGTTTCCTGAACAATTTCTGTATGATCCATACTTCCTAAATTCTGAGTGGGGCAGGTAGAATTTGTCTGGTGCAGGTAATTGTCAATGTGCCAGTGCAGGTATGCAGAAAAAAGTATTTTGAGCCCTGTTGTTGAATGCATGATTTAAGAAAGTTTGTGGTGATTTGATTTAGCGGTAAGGAGAAAATGAAGAGTTCATGGAATTTTTTTAATTACTGTAAATGCATTTAAGTTCGTGGGGATTTAATTTCACGGTAGCGGGAAAAATAACTTTTCGCGGTGGTTTTAAGTTCGCGGTAACACCATAGACTGCAGTGTAATACCATTATAGAAAAATGTTCGCGGTGGTTTTAAGTTTGCGGTGAAGTGGTCACCGCAAAAAAACGCGAACATTAATCCATCACGAATACTTCTGCATGTACAGTAAAGACAGCACTATACATGTATAGCCACATACTGCTGCAATGATGGAATCACAGTCTAATGTCTGCCCTAAATTCACAATTCTTTTAATCTAGTTTGAAAGTTATAAAAATGTTTTCTTTTAGAATTTAACTCCTGGATATTGTAAGTAATGATAATTGTTTTTATCTGCTCTGTTCAGGGTCTTATGCTACATCTACAAAACCTTCCCACAATACACTGGGGTGATGACGAGATCGGCCTGATTCTTGCAGAAGCGTACAGACTGAAGTACATGTTCGCTGACGCACCAAACCATCTCAACCAGAAAAAACCTACATAGCATTTCTACAGACTAACATATTGTGAACTAGATGGTAAGAGCTGTCATGTGTAGCAATCAACGTGTCATGTCCTTTCTTAGTCTTCAATTTCTAACATTGTCATAGCTTGGAATTACTTAGATAAATGTCCAATTCTTTAATTTGACTCATTGATTCCTTGCTTACATGTAGCTTGTTGTACACAAACTATTGCTGCCGGGGGCTTTTTGAGCCTTCTCCCCAAGCACTTATTGCCATACACTACTAAATGGAAAGAATTGTTGCCTTTCTGAGAGTCAGTGATAGAAGTTTATTGCAATGAAAACCCATCCAATTGGAGCTCATTCTCTGCCACCATGGATACCAGCCATTACACCTCTAACACTATGGTAAGACCACACTGACTTAATTTTAGGCCACACCAATTTAATTTGTTGGTTCTCAGATTTCCCGACCCATTTTTTTCCGATTTGGAAAAAAAAAGATTTAGTCCCAAGAAAAATGATATAGGTTTTGCTATTGCAGACCTTTAAAAAAAACCATTCCAGGAACACATACTTCTGATAAACCAATCAGAGCACTTATTTGCAGTCACATGATCAGAACAGTGGTATAAAGGAAGAGATTCATTGGATAAATCATGCAATGAAAAGCTGAAAACTTGACTACTTACCTTGTATTTTTGTGTTATATAAGTTCACCGCAGACTTTTTGCAATTTTTTTTTCGACCGCCCGCCCGCCCGCCCCAATATTTTTCTGAAAAAATCTGAGAACCAAGAAATTAAAATGGTGTGGCCTTATAGATGACATCTGTGGGCACATTGATTTTCGTCTTCTTTTTTTTTTTTAATGTGGCCACATGTGACACAACAGCACCCCTGGCCAATCAGAATTTTATACTTGCCAGAAGACCTGCTCTCCAGGGTAAGGGGCACATGGTCAGGGCATGGGGCCACAGTGCCCTTGTTCCACTCTTTAAGCAAGAATGGCATTAGGAAAGCATTTATTGAAATGGTGAAGATTGTCTCTTACAGTCTAACTGAATAGGAACAAAAGACAAACCAAGCCTGGGAGAGAATGGGCTGAATGTTTAGTCCTGTGGTTTAGCAACATATTCTTTCTCTTTTTCATTTTTTTTTCCCTTGCGCATTAGTTCTGGGTCTCCAGAGGACGTCATTCATAAAACTAAATCAGTGTTGCCAAACAGACAGTTCTCAGTCTGGCATAAGTTAGTATACGTTAGCACATTTGCATAAATCAACACATTTCTGATGTTCTCAACTTGTGTTGGTCATCAAGCTTCTAGGACATGACCAATGAAAGGACTGCTTAGCCAAGAAGGTTTAGTCAGGTTACTTACTTGCTTTTGGTCCCCAATTGTGTAGTTCACTCACAATCAACCAAAATGTACATCTTTTACGACATGCATAAATTGCACATATTATATAGTTATCCATTGTAGCTGCAATACAAGATGAACCTGAGTCTATACCTGAACCTGAGTTAAGGTACGCAGCACTAGACGTTTGTACCTGAAGTTTTGGGTGTTTGGCTTGTTTGTCAGTACTATCGAAACAACAGTACGGTGTATGGCTGGGTAGACAAGGTTTGTCAACAACCTTCCTTTTTTGGTCTCTTTCTGTGGAAAATTTCTTGTTGTACAAGAAATGGCTTAAGGTACTGACCACTAGGAAGAAGAGGACCGTAGCCTGGCTACTTGACAGTTCATTTGTGATAAAAAATCAAACAATTTGAAGGTCTAGAGCCTGATGTTGCCATGATCATGATCATACAAATGAAAGGGCCCTCATATATTTGTGTAGGGGGCCTATACACTCATATTTTGCAAGTTGAGGTTTATTTAAAATAGTTGTCACCCACAAGCTAATATAACTCCACACACCCCACTATATGGTTTCACAGCCACAGTTTATTTAGACAGTATATGTGTTGTCGTGTACTCACGAATATTAACGGTAACCATACAAAATGTACATTTTACTTAATAATAGGCCATGATTCAATTATATGGAATACATCCTGTGGGAATGCCAAAACCGATGCCACTGTGCATAAACCAAAAATGTTGGTAAAAAAAAGTTGCTTTCATTATGAAATCTAAGTGGTCAGAAAGGTGAAACAAATGGTATACCCAACAATAAATCGTTCACTTTAAATTTGCTTCTTTCACAATCTTTGGAATTGACTTTGGCAATCTAGTGCATTATTATCCATACTCCAATATGTTTTTGAAACTTACAGCATATACATTTACTCATTTGGCATTATACTTTTGTATAATTTACAGTATTGTCAAAAACTTGTTTGGGGGGATATTGACAAAATGTTGACAGGTGCATGGCTGTTATCCATATAATCAAATCTTGCCTTAGGCCACACCAATTTAATGTCTTGGTTCACGAATTTTTTCATAAAAAATATGGAGCTAGAGGGCGAAATAAGAATAAAAATAAAAATTGTAAAATGGTTGGGATAAAGGAGACGGCTAATCCAAAACATAAAGAAAAAAAGTTTTCAGCTTGAAAAAAGTACAAAAACACTATTATTGTACAGTAACAGCACCTGTACCCACACTTTAAGGAGCTTATAATATAAAGGCCAATTTGCTACACCAGAAAGTTGGTGAATGGTTTCATTAATGGTGAAAATTTGCAGAGTGGTAATTTTTATTTTTATTTTTTTTTCCAAAAAATAGAAGCGAGCGAATCCGTGAACCAAGAAATTAAATTGGTGTGGCCTTATTGCATTAAGTTTGACTTGAAGATACAACATACTTGTACCTTGTTTCAACATATTTTATACAGTGCATCAATCCCGTCTCTTTTCCACAAGATATGCAGCTTTTCATGTTTGTTAATGACTAGGAACATGCAACACTTTCTGTATATATGTATTATACAATTGCTCTCGAATAACACAAAGTTCACACATCTTTCAAACAAATTTAGAGGCAGTGGTAATGTTGCTTATATGCTGGGTACAAGACTCAGTGTTGGGGTCCATGTGGGTAGACATATGCATTGTACAGAATAACAATACAGGTTTTGCTATCGCAAACCTGTAACAAGTCTGGCAAGGATTCATCATTAAGTTATGAGACCAAGAAATAAGGTGCACAACTCAAAATCATACCTACATGATTGTATAAAGTATGAAATAAGTATCTTAGCAGTTTCCACCAAATTTCCAGTCATTTATTGTGGTCCTTTCTTTCTGGTCCACGTCCCTTTGAAAATCAGTTAAGTACAAGGGGTGATCAATAAGTCCTCGGCCTCACCCAGAAATAATAAGCACAACTCAGATTTCGAAGCATGGATGTCAAGTACAAAGTCTTTTCTGAATGTGTACCAAAGTTCATATTATTCTGATCGTTACTTTGCAGGCGACACCCAGTAACGTTAGGTGTCATAAAAAAATCTTCAAAATGTTTCATAAGGAATCTCTTCGTATTTCAACTTGTAAGAAGTTTATATCTGACTTTCAGCAGAGCAAGTTGACCACCACACCTCGCTCTAACCTGGTGTTACTGGGTGTTGCCTGCGAAGTAATGACCATAATGATTTGAATGTTTGTAGATATTCATAAAAGATGTCGACTTTATAATTATGCCTAATTTGAGTCTTCATTTATTCTACCATGAACTCTACTCAATATGGATGTGGAAATTATTTTATTTCACAATGTGCAAAATGTTACAAGCTTATTTCTCTTTGCAAATTTGAATTAGGAGAAAACAAACATTGTGATAAAAGTATTTGATCATTTATAATGTAAGTGACATATACTAAAACAACATTCATCACTTCAAATGAGTTCCTGACTTGGTTAAGAAGAGAGATGGGCCCCGCCCTCCAATACCGCGCCAGACATATTGAGTAACAACCAACTGTATAAGACATTTCATCATATTCTGATATTATGTAAAATAGTGGCATAGTAAAATCGATTATTTGTGCATTTTGTATCCTTGATGGTATATGGAGCCTTTATGTTGGTCAGTCATACTTGTATTTTTCTGGTGAAAGGGAATATTGTAAAATTGTGCAAATGCATGTATTAAATGATCCCAGAATTTCAAACTTGCACGGTATGTGATCTTTAATTTCTGTGAGAACTCGACCCATGACATGTAGATTATGGTCTCGTATTTCCAAGGTATAGATAGATATTGTTTTTAACGCATCCGTGGATATTCGTGTGTGGAAAATAGTCCCCTTTGCTGGTTGCTTGTCGATTGTTGTATATATACACCTGTAACATTGACAGTTACAATTTTGTAGACCTATAGGAAGAATATTGTTTTTCCGGTTACACACATTACAAAATAAGGTTTTTAGGTAGGATCCCCTCATTATTATAGATTTTTCGGCCGAAGTTTAGCAATGTAAAACTTAAATGCATCAGGCACAGGTATGGTTATCATCTTATACAGAGAGACAAGTATATTAATAAACTGGAGGAAAAGGTGGAATGTTCACTATATGTACATATTTTTACATACGTATCTGCTATCTGATATTCATTAATAAGTGCAGAATGCAGGAAGTCTGTTTGAAATTTCACTACTTAGATGTAAGATACAAAAGTTTATCTTCCTTATCAGAGGCCGAACAAAATAACAAAAAATATGGCTGGCACCTGCAGGTTCATGCTAATGTCATTTGGGTAACCGGAAGTACAGCATTTCTTTGTAGGCCTTAGAATACCTTTGACTAAAAAGGATATTATACATACAAAACACATGTAAAATAGTGTATGCACATGTACACTTAAAGTGCCTCTTCTTCCCTTTCCTCTTTGTATTTTCTCCTGCTACTTGCAATACTAAAATGATGTAACATCGTTCTTTTGTAAACTAATTTTCTTTATCACATGTGTACGTCTGGGTCTGTTATAAGCCATGTCATTTACTCCTTCAAGTCAAATGAACTAAAATACTGAATATGATATTCCTAGATTATTGTTGCCATGTATTAAAGTACATTTTGCAAACTGAAGTTTTCCTATCAACAACTTGTTAGAGTCTTTTTTTGTGTCGCACCCCTGCTTCTGTTTCATTCATTCTAACTTGGGCGATGTTGAGTCGATTGTACCAATGAATGGGCGCGCATCACTTTTTTGTCTTCAATATGAAAAATTAACATGCCGTATACTGCAAATATTGGAAAATCGGCAATTGTCATAGAATGCCGCTTTTGCTATCGTCGTATGAACTGATGTCGTGACCTTAATTCTTGCAAACTGAACATGTTTTCATATTTGTTCAAATTTGCACACTTAGAATATATTAAAGATATTGACTCCCGTGGTATAGATTTGAATCACTGCGACCTGTTGGTAACATCTGTTTAACGCCTCGGCCGCCAAAGCCCACCATCGTACTGTGAACAGGTGCCATGCCCCGCGCCGGCAACATTCGACAATAGGCCAATTGCTCATGTTCAGCACCAAGGACAGACTTAGTTGCTCATGTATTGATAGTGTTCAGCAACAAGGACAGACTTAGTTGCTCATTTATTGATAGGGTTCAGTACAAAGGACAGACGTAGTTGCTCGTCTATTGATAGTATTCAGTACCGAGGACAGACTTCGTTGCTCATGTATTGATAGTGTTCAGCACCAAGGACAGACTTAGTTGCTCATGTATTGATAGTGTTCAGCACTAAGGACAGGCTTAGTTGTTCATGTATCGATGGTGTTCAGCAACAAGGACAGGCTTAGTTGGTCATGTATTGATGGTGTTCAGTACCAAGGACAGACTGAGTAGCTCATGCATTGATAGTCTTCGGCACCAAGGACGGACTTAGTTGTTTATGTCTTGATGGTGTTCAGAAACAAGGATAGACTTAGTTGCTCATGTATTGATTGTTTTCAGCACCAAGGACAGACTTAGTTGTTCATGTCTTGATAGTGTTCAGCACCAGGGACATGCTTAGTTGTTTATGCATTGATGGTGTTCAGTACCAAGGACAGACTTAGTTACTCATTTGTTGATACTGTTCAGCACCAAGGACAGGCAGAGTTGCTCATGTATGGGTAGTGTTCAGCACCAAGGACAGACTTTAGTTTCCCATGTATTGATAGTGTTCAGCACCAAGAATAGGCTTAGTTGCTCACGTATTTATGATGTTCGACAACAAGGACAGGCTTAGTTGTTTATGCATTGATGGTGATCAGCACCAAGGACAGACTTAGTTGCCAATGCACCAGTTAAAACGCTGATGTTGCAAAACGGTACGTATCCCTTTGTTTGAATCATTTCTGCTAGCATAAGAGTCTTAAACGTTAGGCGTATAGTTCATAATATGTAGCATATGTTTTATCATTGCAAATCTCTTTTTGATTCATTTTATTTATTCTAAATTAATTTTTAATCCAATGACATCGTTGCAATTTTAAGTAATCTATACAAATGTGCCGCAAATCAGTGAAACCGATGATAGAGGCACAAACGTGCCGACCTATGATACCGTCAACGTAGTAACTTCCTTAGCATACCTGTCAAATGCTCATATCAATTTTGACGTACCCTGGATGTGTCACCGATATTACATAACTTAATTTAGCCTAAGATTGAGCGGAAAGGGGGATCATTTGGTGGCAACCTTCCATTTTTGATTGTAAGTCTGATTATAACTTTAAGTCCTGTTGCTATCGCAGCTTGCCTTGCAAGGTTAACTTAGTCATGTACTCATTGCATGGTTTAAAGAAATTGCCTTTACATTACGTACCGGTAAGAAACAGAGACAAGTGATATGATATATTCGTCGCGTTTAGATGTATCTGACTTGGATACACTGTTGCAACCAAAGCTTACTAAACGGTTTCAGATGGAAAAAAAACATAACTCCGATGTATGACGTTATTTTCTCATCAAGTATAAATTCTTCATTTTGTGGATTTAAAGTGGCAAAATCATAATTTGCTGAAACACGTCGGAACAGTGTTGTAAGTGCACATTCAACCCACGCTAATCTAGTTAACTTTTTACATAAACGATCTGAAAAGCATTTGCTTTGTCTGAAATTCCCTCTATTCCATATACACGTAGAACCACTCACAACACTATCAAAGAAACACACCACAGCCGTCTTAGCGCTTCAGAAGTCACATATATTATATTGCATTTCATATATTTACAAAGCCACAACAACAGTCAGTGTTATCTGAATTACAGTACAAAATGTCCCTGGTTAAAATCTTGCGATTCTGCATTTATATTATATATAAGTTGAGGTTACGTCATAAAATACATCTCTTGTTAAAATTTGTGTTGAAAATATATTTCAGGTGCATTGTATACGTGTCACTTTGTACATCATGTTTATACTGATTGCAAATGTATAAAAGATAATTCAAACGTATGTACCGTTTAGTTACAATATAATGTATTTTGTAAGACAAGTATTGCAATCAGTAGCGATATTCTGCGTATTTTTTCTTTACATGCATTTTTGTGGACAAAAATCAAATCAGTATCAAATCAACTCATCTGACAATGCATGATAAAATCATATATAAATAAATGAATAATAAGATAAATCAAATTATTTTCAAGCAGTGCTAACACCTTTTGTGAATAAGGCTTAAGTTCAATTTTCTGGTATATACGTCTATAACTGTAGCCAAATCGTAGAACTTGACTTCCTTTGTGAGCGCATCAATGATGACACATTCGTAGGTATGAGCATGAAATAACCACCTTGTTGAACATACAGTCCAGTGTCCACTATTGTGACACAAAATCCCCACAAAGTCTTCCGCAATCCTTTTCTGCAACAGTTCTGTCAGCAGAATCCAGTGGTCAGTCTGTAGCCCTTCTTAATCCTGGAAGTCAGCAGTGCCAGAGGGAAAGAAGCAGGGTTGTTGGGAACAGTGACGTCATCTCCATCAGCTGCAGGCGACTTGTGGGTATTTCCCTGACAAGACGCAGCGGCCATGTTGCTGGTCGATGCCTTGCCAAACATGCCATTGAGTTGACATCTCTGCAGTACATTATACTGTACGGAGTGGAAGTGTTCTTCTGTAGCTGATTCTTCAAGCGCAATTTCCAGTCCGCCTGGCCCATCTCTCACAACATCTGGTGCAGTCCAGACCTGCTGTGGTACTTTCCTCTCGATCAGTACTTCCAGTCCACGAGGCTCGTCAAGTGCAGGAAAGTCAAGGTGGCTCATATTCTGCTGAAACTCTTGGTACTTGGGAGGCTTCTCCTGTTTCCTACATGGTGCTACTGTAGGAGCAGTCTGCATGTCTCCACCACCGACGTCGACAGTTGACAGGGACTCCAAAGACGCCCTTAGCCTGATGGAGGGACTCTGTCTCAAGACCATTGCATCATGATTCAGCTTGGAATGTGCTCCTTGTGGTGAACTGGCCTGTTCTGGAGTTGATGCTGACTGCGAGGTCTCATGGTAGAAATCGCCTAGTCCACGCTCCTTTTCTTCCGTTGGAGAAGCTGATCTGCGTTGAGACAGAAGGAACTGTTCTATGAAAGAGTTAAGCGGTATTGGGTGCATCAGGAAGTGTGCCGGGTCAACAGAAGAGTGTTGATGATCTCCGTGCTCCACAGGACTCCGTGGAAAGCTCTGTACACCGCAAAACCCTGGAAAGCGTGGTAGCTCTATGTCAGGAAGAAGTGGTGGTTCTGTTAAGTTTGAATCCCCTGACGCCTGGATGGGATTGTAGAAACCCCGTGAGATGCAGAGGGTAGGCCATTCTTCCAATGTTTCCTTGAGTTGGTCAGCATCTTGCGGAATGCAACCGTTAAAGACAAGCGTAGGCGCAACAGCCACAGGTCCATTCTTTGCTCCATTGTGCTGGTCAGCGTCTAGCAGAGGGCAGCCATTACGGCAAAGCTTGGGCAGAGCGGCTGCAGACTTCTTTTTCTTTGCTCCGTTGTGCTGGTCAGCGTCTAGCAAAGGGCAACCATTGAGCATCAGTGTGGGGAGAGCGGGTGCAGGTTCCTCCTTTGCTTGGTTGTGCTGGTCATCGTCTAGCAGCAGAGGGCAACCATTGAGCAGCAGTGTGGGTAGAGCGTCTGCAGGTTCCTTCTTCTTTGCTTGGTTGTGCTGGTCGTCGTCTAGCAGCAGAGGGCAACCATTGTCATTGAGCAGCAGCGTGGGCAGAGCGTCTGTAGGTTCCTTCTTCTTTGCTTGGTTGTGCTGGTCATCGTCTAGCAGCAGAGGGCAACCATTGAGCAGCAGTGTGGGCAGAGCGGATGCAGTTTCCTTCTTCTTTGCTTGGTTGTGCTGGTCATCGTCTCGCAGCAGAGGGCAACCATTGTCATTGAGCAGCAGCGTGGGCAGAGCGTCTGTAGGTTCCTTCTTCTTTGTTTGGTTGTGCTGGTCATCGTCTAGCAGCAGAGGGAAACCATTGAGCAGCAGCGTGGGCAGAGCGTCTGCAGGTTCCTTCTTCTTTGCTTGGTTGTCCTGGTCATCGTCTAGCAGCAGAGGGCAACCATTGTCATTGAGCAGCAGCGTGGGCAGAGCGTCTGTAGGTTCCTTCTTCTTTGCTTGGTTGTGCTGGTCATCGTCTAGCAGCAGAGGGCAACCATTGAGCAGCAGTGTGGGCAGAGCGGATGCAGTTTCCTTCTTCTTTGCTTGGTTGTCCTGGTCATCGTCTAACAGCAGAGGGCAACCATTGAGCAGCAGTGTGGGCAGAGCGGGTGCAGGTTCCTCCTTTGCTTGGTTGTGCTGGTCATCGTCTAGCAGCAGAGGGCAACCATTGAGCAGCAGTGTGGGCAGAGCGGGTGCAGGTTCCTTCTTCTCTGCTTGGTTGTGCTGGTCAGCGTCTAGCAGCAGAGGGCAACCATTGAGCAGCAGTGTGGGCAGAGCGGGTGCAGGTTCCTTCTTCTCTGCTTGGTTGTGCTGGTCAGCGTCTAGCACAGGGCAACCATTGACGAGCAGCGTGGACACACTTCTATTTTTTACCTGCTCGACAGCTCTCTCGTTTGCACACTGTGGTGAAGGGTTGTATTCTGATGACTTCACTTTGATGTCTTTGAGTACTTTTCCCTAAAAAAGCGATCACAGCGCGATCGTAAGCACCATAGAAAGGGAAAGTTTAAAAAGTATTTATTTGTTAACGTTATCAACACCTCTTTGTTGATATCATTTACCCTATTCCCTATTGATACTTGTGCTATTGTTATTGTAATTGATTGTTAAGAATTGATTCAAAATAGATAAGAGTTAAATTCAGGACAATTTAAACATTGGGGTTTTTAAAAACCCATTGTACAATAAACTTGTTTTAGTGTAGAGTGCATAAAATTGTAACTTACATTTACCTGCGGCCCAATCTGCTGAGTTAGGTCCTGTAATGATGTAAAACAGAAAGATATATTTATTGTACAGAACCGTGCATCTTAGCAAGTATGGTAGTAGTGTCATATTGAATTTATGCACAGAATCCGGTATAATAGCATAAAACAGACAATTTTAACTTTTTTCTTTTCATTCTCAATATAACAGAGTAAGATATTTCATTGCATAACATGACCCACCTGTTTCAGCTGTTTTACGAACCCCTTGTTTACCTCCATCTACGAATAGAGGACAAATACTGGTAGTTTGTATGGTATTAATCTGAATTAATAAAGAGTGTAAAGATTGTGAACTTTACTTTCTAGTACTTCTTATGGAATATTTTCCAAAACCAGGATTGTAAACCAGCATTAACATCTACTAGTGATGATGGCTGTTTCTTCGTATCCGAAGATCAATGGTAGGCAGACAAGGTTGATTAGACGACCAGTCTGCCTGGCCTGCACGTGACTTTTTAAGGTGAAGGAGGGGTGTGCACTTCCTTCTCCACCCTCTCGTCTACTGACGCACCAAGTTCTACAGGGACAGAACTGTTTTGCCACGGCCCCAGACGGCCCCAGCAGATGCAGGTTTATTATTTGGAGTTTCCATCTCCTAGGAGGACTTCCGACCAAGGATGCAAGGGGTTCCTCCTACCCCTGACTCGTGTGTCATGGCGGGTGCGTCATGCCCGAACATGCCCCTATGGCCTGTCACCACAACAAAGGCCTGTCACTGCCACTAGCCGCAGCTATGTACTCATTTACACCTGAGTTAGGTGAGGAAAGTCGTGTAAAGTGCCTTTCCCAAGGGCACAAGATCGGTGACACGGCAAGCGGATTTGAACCCGGGACCTCTCGGGCCTGAGACCAACGCGCTCCCGATCGTGCCACGCGGTCCCACGCGATCTACTAGTATTGTCATTATTATTGTTCCTAATTTGGTGTGCCGACTCTGCAACCAGGGGCGTGAATGCTGGGAGGTTACAGGTGGCATCACAGGGGTGTGCAATGGTAGCGAGGACAGGAGGACCTAGTGAACTTTATTTTTTTCTTGTTTTTTTCTTTCTATTTGCTTTTGGACAGACGATAACAATGTGGCACTGCAAGTTTTTGTAACTTATATCAACAGGGCCACATACAGTCTTTTACCTCCCCGACCAAAGTCAGGTACCATTTTTACACCTGGGTGAAGTGAGGAAGGTTGTGTAAAGTGCCTCTCCCAAGGGCACAACGTCATGCACGGTGGGGATTGAACTCAGGACCATTATATTCCGAGCCGAACGCTCTACCATTTACGACGATCTTAAGTTGCGACTGTATATATTGAACTGTAAGGATGCGAAACACTCACAACAGGAAGGACCCCTACTGTCTTAGATAATTTGGGTTCTCAAACATGCTTAAGGTGTGGCTCTTCATTCTATTATGATGTTCCTGTCTATATTAGCTTGTAACGTTGTGACTTTTTTGCTCAAACATGGGACTGCCATTGAACATTTTATGATTTTAACCGAGGAATAACTCTAACTGGAGCTACATAGTATTACTAGTATACTCATCTTTGCATGAGTACTTGAGGCAAGTGACACCTTTCTCAATGGCACAACGTCGGAGCATACAAGGGGACAAATGACATTGAGGCAAATACCCTACAGTTATACTAAGCCTTTATTATCATACTGTATGACAATTGGTTAGAGTTGATAGAAATATGAATCATAAGGAAATGGACAAACAAAATCAATTTTTGATTCTTACCTGCTGGCGCATTTTTCTGATCACTTCCTGTTGACGGACAGTCCTCTTTTCATTCTCTTCTCTGATCTATTGATAATAAAAGGATAGAGAATATTTTTTTTCTTTCACAAATCATGAAACTATCATATTGTCTATTTGCAAAAGAATGCAACACAGTTTATATTATGAGAAAATTTAGATGTAAAGTTTGGGATATTGACCATGGAAAGTTATTAGATTGAAACTTGGAGCAAAATCCCCGATTTTTTAATGATTGGTATCTTTGAAGCATAATTATGTGAACCTTGTATAGTTTCCGAAATCCAAGTGTCATTCTAATTGCTGCCAATGTACCTTAAGTTTCTTGATGGAAAATGGCTTATGACAGTGACATTGTATCATTTGATTCATTGTACGCCGCATTGTACACTTATTTTCATAATTTTTCACAGTATAAAATACTTTACTCTTACCATTCTTAGTCTAATGAACCCAAATCAAACTTTGGAATGTTAAATACCTTCTGTATGTCCTGCATAATCGATGTTGGGTCAATCAGGACATTTTTCCCTTGTACGGTTTGACTGCGCACAGGTGTTTTAGTCTCGTCAAATCTGTAAAAGATAAAGATAACATAATGATGATTTACGTCAAACCTCTGACAAGATAACATTCTATACTTATGTCTGGAATTTCAAAACCGAATTTAGGCGTTGACAAAGAAATTGCTGTTATTGATTTTGTTTTGTTCCAGGCCAACAAATTTTCTCATATCCTGGCGCATCCTGTTTGAAACAGAAGTCTGTGTTTTCTTGCATGGGTGGTAGTGGCATATCAACTAAACCTTGGTGATCACTTAGCTCAGTTCAAATGCTGTTCAATGACAATTACTGGATTTTGTCGGGTACACACTGTGTAATACAGCTATCAATGACATGACAAGGATCAGAGTAGGGCAGAGACTTTTTAAAACTTCCAATCCTAACTTTTCATGCAGATATAAGCGTGTAAAAAATAACTCACCCTTTCTTTTCAAATTCCAAGACACGAGCCTTTAGCGCCAGGATTTCTTCGTCTTTTAGGGAGATCCTGTTGTGGTGCACAATATGGACAACATTACATGCAAAATTGGTTCTTACAATAGTAATAAAATTTTAACTTCAAGTAGCAGGGCTCGAAATACATATTTGTGTTAACTTGCACTGGTGCAAGTTAAGCCAAAACTTTTTTTGCACCCAAAGAAATTTGCTTGCACAACCTAAAGTAGTGGATCATTAACCCTTATATATCTCCTCTTCTGGAAATCTACAGATGTACGTGAGTAAAAGTGGATACATGAAGACCACATGTTTGGATATATGTTTTTGTCGGAGTACATTACTGAGCAGTGGTGAGAGATAGTGAGAGCGTGCATGGGAGCTTGTGAGTGATTGAGTGTTTAAATGTGTGTGACTGATTGTCTGTGTGGAGGTAGTGTGAGTGAATGAGTGAGTTGGTAAGTCATTGAATGAGTGTGTTTGAGCGTGCGAGTTGACTGAGTATGTGAGCGGGATTGAATAAGTGTGAGTAAATTAAAAAGTTTTGTTGAGAGTTAACGAGTGAGGAAGTGTGTGATTGTGACTATGAGTGAATGCGTTTTGGTGAGAATGAATGTAAATGCGAATGTATGAGTGAATGTGAGTATCTGTGTGGGTGAATGAGGAAGTGAATGTAATCCATTGACCCGTACACACCTGTGCCGTGTGTTTGCTGCCTGATCGGCTAGACGTTTCTCAAGCTCGCTGATCTTTGACTCTGCCTCTGTTTTCTCCCTGAGTGACAGAAATATAAGGAACAGGGAATATTGTAACAGATATTTCTACTACACTACTTGGTCCTATATCATAAATAACTGATAATGATAATACCTTTGTTTGCTAATAATCAAAGATAACTCACCATTCCTTATCTGATTTAAGAAGAGTCACACGAGCCTTAAGATGCCAAATGGTCTGATCTTTCTGGGCGAGCCTGTGGTGGACAGAATGCAAAATGTAAGACCGAATGTGTTGTAATGCAAATGTGTTGATTTAGTCAAAACAACAGTGCCCTTTCTGCAGCTACTATGATAATCAATTGCCTGTTATTCTCAATAACATTTCCCAAGTGGGAACACCACAGGACAAAATGTATGTGAGTGAGGTGAGCGAGGGAGTGTATGTGTGAGTGCGGTTGAGTGAGAGTTCATGAGTAACTAAATAAATAACAGTGAATGTGTGTGTGATTCGGTGGATTAGTGAGAGTGTGAGTGGGTGACGGAGCAAGTGGGTGGTTGAGTGAGTGATTGAGTAATAGAACAAGTGAATGAGTAGGTGGTTGAGTGAGTGATTGAGTAATAGAACAAGTGAATGAGTAGGTGGTTGAGTGAGTGATTGAGTAATAGAACAAGTGAATGAGTAGGTGGTTGAGTGAGTGATTGATTAATAGAACAAGTGAATGAGTAGGTGGTTGAGTGAGTGATTGAGTAATAGAACAAGTGAATGAGTAGGTGGTTGAGTGAGTGATTGAGTAATAGAACAAGTGAATGAGTGGGTGGTTGAGTGAGTGATTGAGTAATAGGACAAGTGAATGAGTAGGTGGTTGAGTGAGCAAGCAAGTTGGTTTGAGTAAGTAAAGTTGGTGGAAGGAGTAGGTGAGAGAGTGAACATTTGTGGTTTGACAAATGAGCGAGGGTTACGTTTGTGTGAGTGGAAAGGTGAGTGTGTGAGTCAGGCTATGAGTGAGTGAGCATGTGAGGGAGTGGGTGTGTGATTGTGTGAATGAATGAGTGAGTGTGTTACTGAGTGTTCAGAGTCTGTATGACTGGGTAAATGTGTGATTGAGTGAATGTGTGATTGAGTGTAGGATTGAGTGTGTGATTGGGTTAATGAGTGAAACTATGGGGGTAAGTGGTTGAGGGAGGGAGGGAGGGAGGGAGGGAGTGTGTGAGAATGAGTGAGTGAGCAAGTCATTGAGTTAGTGAGTGTGTGAAAGAATATGTCAGTAAATGATTTTGTGGTTATATAAATGACCGTGGTTTCTTGAACTCAGCTCACCTGTTTTGTGTGTTTTCTTCTAGCTGTCGGATCATGCTATAGAATGATATAAAGAAAATTTTAAGAAATCTAATTACTTACTTGGACCCTGTCAAATTCAAATGTGTCTCAACTGTTTTTCTTCACTCATTACTTTGTAATTACGATGTAATATATTTTTTTTTTCATTTCAATTCACAAATTGAAGCAAAGCTATTCAGATTGTCTGACGTCATCCAAAATGAGCATCATTTTACACACAAGGATTTAAACGCCTCATTGTTTTTCATATGTTACACAGATACAGTCAAACTTTGCTCCTGACATAAGAGTTTAACTAATACCATATGAATTTTGTGTCTGGGGGCACCAGGTGGTTGACCAGCCAGGTTTGAGTGTACAATGTTTTATGTGCCGGTTAGTTTTGTCCAATTTCAAGACATGACAAGAGCTCTTAGTTCTCTGTAAGCTGATATGATTTTCTATATAATGATTTATAAACTTACATGCTGGTAACCTCTAGCCGTCCGGCGAAGTCACTGGAAGCAACCCATAACAACATATGAAAGAAATGACAATAATCATAGTCTATTATCATGGAATAAGTTGATGATATAAGTTCTAAACTTATCATACATCAATATCTGTTAACATGTAACTGGTATAAAATAAGAAAAAAATCAAAGGTTTGAATAGCATTTAACTGTATAGATTTATTTATTTATTTATTTATTTATTTATTGGTTTGGCTGCAACGAACACACAGCCAGGGCTGCCCAACTAGCCTATGGCTATTACAAAGGGCTAGCTTGAAGTAATGTTTGCTTTTCAGCACCAAGGACAGAGCAGATGTCAGTAGAATACGGTTGTTCTTACCTCAGAACTTCATTCTCCTGTCTGTGGTTTTCTTCAGTTTGATCTTGTAGCCTCCTGTAGAAATAAAAAAACAAGGTTTACTATACTAAGTCTAAGGAACTGTAGCATTTTCCTCTCCACATTAAGTCATTACTTTTATTACAGAATTTGACAATGATATCAAAGATTAAAGCTTATTTAAATTGACTGATGGCTGACACAGCACCCAAAATTAATAATTTGTGTTAGTAAACTAGAACCATCTTTCATATGTATTGATGATTGACACAACATCAAGAAATGGTATAAAAATAGTATAATTCTTATATATATATTATATATGCCATAAACCACATGATTGTGTATCATTAATCACTTATGCAGTTCGTATTGGTAATAGTTAGCAGTTTGATTTCTAAGTGGTATATCTGTGTTACAATAAATCAAGAAGAAGGAACATTACATATCTGAAGTGTTCAAAAGATTTGAGTTCATTGAAACTTACCTCAGACCTCAGTGTTATCTTTTTATTGAACCTGGTTATCACAGACTTAAAGTTAATTCTATGAACATATTGGACAAAAAGAAGAGAATGCCAAAATACATCCTCAGTAACTGTTACCTGACAAACAGGGAGGTGTACTTTTGTTTCTTCTGAAACAAGCTGAAACAACAAAGTAAAAAAAAAATTGCCATCTCTTTGAAGACTGAATTAATACTGAAAATGGCCAACAACAATGTTGACTATTATTTCTAAACATACAGGAGAAATGACATTCAAGATTATCTATTTTCAAATTATTTTGTCTTCTCTACAACTATTACTTACTCCTGGAGGTCTTGTAGGTTTTTCATGAGAGCACCAGTGTACTCCATCAGCCTGAAAGATAGACAAAAGAAGAAAATAGTAAATGTAATATTATATTTAGAAAATAGTCTGCCATAAGAACCGCTACTATTCAATTTGTACTTCAATAGTCTCTATATAAAAATCTTCGTCCTAAGTGAAACTGTCTATTAAAGTGTACTGACACATTCACTTTTCTCGATGAAATTCTTCCTTCCACCAAAAACTAGGTATACCCACATGTATATGACATAGATATACGACTGCGTTAATGATATCTTTTGTTCCCATGTTTTGTAATCGCTGCAAATTCTGACTACTTCTGACTCCGGTGTCTACTACTAGCTAAAGCTGACTAAAACTGATTCTTACTCTCTTATCGAGGGCTCTGTGCTGCCTCTCTGACTTGGCTGAGTAAGAAAAGGAACATGCTGTAATAAGAACAACATGCAAACAAACAAACAAACATAAATATGACAAAACAAAAGAAACTTTGATTGGTAAACAATTCAAATCATGATCATTATAAATTATATAATTGGTGAAAGTATACTCAAGTGTACTTGGGCCTCCTTATGCAATTTCTATGGAGGATATTTTCTCAGCATCCTGTGACATGCTGTACCGTTGTACAGCTTGTTCACAACAACCTTACTATTTTACATAACCGTCCACAAATTTCAATATGCACCAGTGCACAGCACCATTTAAGGGCATATAATGATATACCCTGTATTTCAAGTTCTGATTTCTTACTTCATATACATGTACATGGAATATTTTCTACACCAAGCGAACGGAAGAATCCACAGAACTTACATTATCAAAAGACCTTTTAACAAAAAAAAAAATGAGGAAAAAATAGGTAAAATGAAATTTCCACCCTGCTAAACAAGGACGTGACATATTGCCACTCCTTCAGAAACCAGAACTTACCTTCAGGTAGGTCTCAGACCCATCATCCAAGTCGTCTTCTGCTGTCCCCTTCTTCAGTTTGTTGATCATCCTTCTGAACATGGATCTCTTCTCAACGCTAATGTTAGGATGTAAGGAGTGGTAGTCAGTTATCATAAATAATTATTCTTACTTTTGCTTCATTCAAGGACAGGTTCTTTAGAAAAAAAAGATTGGCTGACAATATTGTGGCAGTTGTTGGCTTAGGTGAAAAGAACTTCTTTTTTTTTTCAAAATGTGTTTTCCCAATATTTTTACTTTAAATCTCAAAATGCTTCCAGTGGTTTTTGTTTTAAAGTTTGTACGGTTCCTCTCCTGCAAATCTGTGTTTTTGTCTCAGGTAGTATTGTTTTGATGACATTCATAAAACACTGCATATTATTTAGATGATAGATATTATTTACAGTAGTGACTGTACTTACTTCTGGAGGTCTTGTAGGTCTTCCTGGAGAGCACCAGTAGTGCACTCTTTAACACTGCGGAGTAGAGTTCACGAAAGAAGAAGTAACTAATCGTGTTAATCTCACTCACTATGGTTACATGATATATTTAGGAGACAATGATATATTTAGGAGACAATTTTGTTTGTTTATTTGCAATATCATGCCCGAAGGCTAATTGTATTTACACTCTCAAGGACTTATTAAAGAGAAGTAGATAGTGAGATACATAAATTAAACTAGTGTCTACTCAGCTATATGATACAATGTATACTACTACTTTTAAAGTGTCCCACGTTCTGTATGATGGTTGGATTTTGTGCTTTTAGTAGGAATATGGTCATTTGGTGATCTCTCAGATGATAGAAGCTTGGTGAAATTGTATCAAGTGTTTGTAATAATCTGTTTCTTTCGATTCCATAGTGGGTACATATTGACTGATGAAATGTGCTTCATTTTCCACTGCATTCATTAAGCAACAAGAATCCGACCCATAGTCCGGCGTTGTATGAATTAGTACATCATTATTTTATCCTTTTTTATTCTAGATATTTAACTTCAGAATGGCTATGCCATCATACTTATGATTTCAAATCACCACTATGTTACAGTGCTATGCTGTAATACATAGTTGCAATACAATGTTACTAGTGACTTCAATGTTACCTAAATCATGTAATTTTCAAAGCAAGGCATCGTTCATATTTGGCAAAATTTATATGCAAATTTACCCTCATCAATTTGAGTAGTTACCAATTTTATTGCGGTCACATGAACGGTAATTAAATTCTAACTACTTCAGTACTTGATCCATAAAATTTCTTTTCAATTATTCGATAACTCTTCTGACACCAAGAAAAAAATGTTCTTATGACTAAAATTACTCTCTTCCCTCCACTAAATTATCAAACACAATATGAAATGAATAGTACTTACTCTCTTAGCGATGGCTCTGTGCTGACTCTCTCAGTAGGCTGAATACAAAAATAAAAGAATGATAAGAACACAAGAAACAAAACATACGAAAATAAAACAAATGCATAAAACCAAAACAATCAGCTTCCTTGATTCTTTTATGTGTTTTAGGTTAAAATGTATGAAGAAGTCACGATGAAAACAATCATTTTTTTATAACTATATTCCTGTGTGTACACTCAGACTTCCCCTTAGAGTCCACTTTCAAATTAATATTCAACTTCAGCATTATTTTTGAAATCAGAGAACAAAAAAATTACCGCATTGGCATGGTCCAAGTAAACAGATTCAACTGTTAAATAAACCCCTAACGTCATAAAGACAAGACAATATTTGACTCTAAATAGAATTATGCCACCTGATATACTAACTACAAAATGCATTTTCCTAACGTCTTAAAATGAACAGCAAAAATACAGTCTGAACTAGAAGATAATAACTAAATAGTTTATTTACGTTTGTATCCCTTCTCTCGCACACACATATCCGGTATCAAGCATGCCCTTTATACAGACTTTGTTTCTTTAGTGAAGCATTCACAGGATTTACATAAAGTGGTCTTATGAGACATAATATACCTAATAATAAACGTCGTGTTGGTTATACCCCCTTTCCACTAGGACGGCGCTCTCGCCGCGCGCTCTCTGCGACATAGATTTTGACAGATCGCTCAACGAATCTTAAAGGGAAAAAAACGAATATTTTTACACTCTGTGTGTTTTGTTGTCCTCTCGGTCTCACTTTTACATGCTGCATGATAACGAAGGTTACATATATCCTATTTAGGTCGCAGTGAGACCATATCGCGATCGCCGTCTAGTGGATAGGAAGACTTACGTAATGTTGCTCACTTCAAATTACGTAAACTAACAAAAAAAACTCGCTACACCGGTGATTCAAATACGGAATAAGAATAAAAAAGGAACCTACCTTGATCTTATTTACAACCTCCAAGTCGTCTTCTGCCGGCACGTTCTTCAATTTTGTGATCATTCTCCGAAACATCGACGTCTTCTCACCGTGGATGTCCTCACATCGTTGAGTTGACTTTGTAGTCGCCATTGTTTGACTTCTCAATATAGATGACTGTAACGCCTACAAATGCCATCAAAAATTAGTAAAAGCTATCTCTAGCATGTAAAATTAGTTTATGAATCTTTCAATGTTTTAGAAAGAACTACATGGTTATATTTCATAGCTGTCAAACATTCTGGTTTTGTCCTTATATGTATGTTATAACCTTGGTGACTTTGACCTTGTTCTATCCAGCCTCTGTAAAACCGACACTTTTTTCGGTGCAAAATCATGCCAAAACTCCCATTTTTTTTGTTGCCCTAGTGCCTCCTCTCTGTAAACAAAAGTTACAAGTATCATATGACTTTGATTTTTCATTTATCGTCGGAAATGTGCTTGATTTGTAGCCAACAAACTGGAAGAGACAAAAATCCCACCTGCTTCTATCGCTGGCAAGTTCATCTGTGTAAATAGAACACCGCGCCCATGGCAACAGGAGTAAACATGGTGAATCGAACACGTGGGAGGAATGACCTCGAAAATCTTGCGTTGAACCTGCTAAAATAATGTTTTAAAGTATCGATTCTTGACTTTGATGATTATTTAAGTCTTCCTATATGATGTAATTATATCTACTTATAAAAACCTATTACAGTTGATGATTAGGGTATAACTTTGGAGAGTATTGATGTATTCTGATGTCCTTATCTCAGGGTCATTCCTGTATGACGTAGGCCGTTCATGAGCACAACTGTAGCAACCAGGTTGCGGACGGAACTAACATCGTGAAGCCTTTCTTCGCCCCTAGTCATACTCCAAAAAGTGTCTGTGTTCTAATTAGATGTTTTACCAAGGAGGTTGAAAGAGGGAATTCAACCTCCTTGGTTTTACGGACTAGTTTACTGTCATAACAGACGCTATCATTTCCCCGTAGTGATATTATCATTTTGGTACTATTTTTAGTCGCGGATGAATATGTATCAAACCTGATATCCCAATCTCGATCCCAGGGTTATTGGGCCGTAAACCCTGGGTACGACATTTTTTACGTCCAGGTTTCATGATAAATGCCTTTTAGTTAGTTTCTTAAGTGGTTATTTCCTTGCGGTCGCGAAGAATGTTATGTTTTCGGCTGTGTGTTTTTGTTAGTTTGTTTGTGAGTTGAGGGTGGGTACCGGTACAGTGTACCGATTATTTAATAAGGCTTTCACCGGTTTTGGCGCTTGCAGGTCGAAGAAAATAACAAAAGCGAAGTAGAGTGGAGTTTATAATCATTTCTACCAAGTTCTACAGTCAGTTGCACATAAGTAGTTAGCCTTGTACGGTTTAAACACGCCAGTGTGAGTCGAATACTCAACCAAACAGATTTCTTTGTAGTGAAATGGATAATTGTTTTGTGTATTGTCCATTCACAAGTTTCTTCATACTGAATCAGGTCCAGGTTCAGGTACGGACCTGGACCTGATTCCCTGGACCTGGACCGGACCTGGACCTGAATTTTCTGTACCAGCACAGCCCTAGTACTTACCAAGTTGGCAACTATACTCATGGCTTTAATTGGTGCTCCTTTTACAACTATTCGTGTTTCCCTTCTGCAACTAGTCATAGCTACCTATGATGGACGGCCACTCTCACATAGCTACCTATAATTATTAGTCTACAACACTCATGTTGACCATCCCGTAGAAGAAGAAAATTCTTGTGTTTTATTCTGAATCAGGCGAACATAAGTGAACGAGGTGATGGCATTCATAAAATGTACTTGCTGTGGCCTAAGAGTACATTACTCAGTAACCTTGTGTACTGTTTGATTTGCTCTTTGTTACTCACTATATAAACCAATCCAGACGATAGTGGACTTTGCCTTGCTCATTACTTTGTCACTTATTACTCTAGCCAAGGACATTGCGTGGATTGGCGAGTGTTCACCATGGTCCGATTACTTTACTTCATAGCCATTTGCCTGCCCCTCCACGTGTCCTGTGTAGACTACCAGGAGCTGGGAGCCTTCCCCGTGGCTTTCCCGGCTTTCTCTACCCTGGTGCGGGCCGAGGGTAGACCGCTTCCGTCTGACCATGTGTACGATCTGTTCTTGTCGTCGTTTAGCGTTGCGCCGGACGCGACTGACCATGTGTGGGGGGTTCACGATGTGGGGAGGACGATCAACGAGCCAGGCCAGATACAGCCTACTCTGATCAGTGACGTCTTTGCCTGGCCAAACGAAATCACCATAGTACCTGGTAAGTCGGTAGTCTTCTTTGCAGGCTTCTAGCAGCTAGGGCATACTTACGAGGGCGTTGGTTCGTAATTTTCAATATGGTCTAAGGTTCACAAATGCCAAACCTGGTATCCAGTCAACTGTGGATTGGCCAGGCTCTCTAGCTTCGGGACAGGAAAGTCTCTCTGCCTCTGGGGTAATCGATCTCATTCGGAGGGAGTTTTGCATGGTGGGAGTTTTAAACAAAATTATAAAGCACATACGTCTATCGTTACCGTGTTGTCTAATGTCGGGAGAGGGCGGAACATCATACATGCACAACACTGTACAGCATGGTCACGTACGGTCTGTGTACTTGATATAAGCTTTGCCCGTATTGTATAATTTTACTTGTTTTGCTCAACAGATGCATAAAATTGATTTATACACATGCTGTGAGTTTTGTATGGTGCCCTTGCTTTTTTTGTACAATTCATTATCTATATTGGTTAACGGGTGACAACTTTAGAAGTCATGTTCTCATGTGGGTTTTTCTACAGTATTAATATATGGAGAGTACTTGACACAGATCCTTACATTTAACCCTTGTACCTGCACAGAGACAGTGTTTGCTGAATCAGGAGTGGTTTGCGTCTGTTCCGGCCGCCTCCCGCCCAAGAACATTGGGTCCGTGGCGCTGATACCAGGCTGGCCGGGTAATGTAGGTAGGTGGGCCTGACCAGGAGCTTATAGTTTGTTCTGATGATAACCTCCGTCTAGGAACCGTCTAGGAGTTATAAACGATAACTTTTTGGGGGGAGGGGGTGACTAAAAACATAAACGTATAGAAAGCAACATTTCGATTACAAATGTACGACAGTATGGTCATGAATGATGAAACAATCATCGAAAAGAAGAAATCGAGACAAAAATACTAGTCTGACCTTAAACCCTTATCAACCACGCCACAAAACACCAAGGTGCGGACAAAGCGTGCCAATATATGTAAAAAGGTGACGACCGGTACCGAATCAAACGGTGACGATCGTTTATACCCCTGTCACATTATCCACGATCTTCGGGCGTATCGATGGAAGATCGGCCATATTTAAGATCCACAGAGGGTTGCGCGTATTTTGCACCTGAAAACCGTCCCTGTCACGTATAAGCCATACATTGTACCTTGTACAATTGTTGTGCAATAAATTTATTATTATAAGCGAGGCTCGGGCGATTGCTGCAGAATCGTTGTCCGTCCGTCGTCGATTTTCGCCAAATGTGACAGTGGTATTACGAGACGGAAATCAGACTGTACGAATGTAATTGGCTGCGTGTCCTCAAACACGTCCGCTCCATTCTGTTATTGACTTTCAAGGGCTCCAAGGTTAAACATTGATTGCCTATATAGGCATGATACTTCATACAGGCACACATAACCTCGACAGGCTTCGGTCTAGTTTTATTAAATAAAAGGGAAAAGCGTCTTTATCAAAGGCACCCACCCCTGGTATCGTTAGATCTAAGGTACATCGGTCACCCTGTATTACTATAGTCGTAGATCTAGTTCTTTCCCAGAGGAAAAGACATCTATTTGAATACTTAGAAACTACCAAGGTTCGTGAAGCGTATCAATCATTTTAAGTGTGAAGTGTTTCGAATGGAATGTCAATATTACACATTAACTGCATATTTCCTTCCCTGGCATGTTCTCATCACAGGCGATGCCGTGCTGATCTCAGGCGCCCCCCAGCGGCAGCTGTGGTCCTACACCCGAGCTCCACAGTGGGTGGACATGAATGGCGATGGCCGACTGGACGCCGTGGTGGCGAGATTGTCGTTTGTTCTCAATCCTCCTCCAGGTGTGAAAAGACTTATATTTATATTTCCCGATAGGTGTGTTCTTCTTCTTTATCTCTTTCTCTGTCATGGAGTTCCTTTCATGACTGCCAGGAGGCGCTGGTAGACCGGAGAACGCAAGCTTTGATAACAGTTTTCACTCCTATTATAAATGTTATTATAATAGTATAGTGTGCGAGTAGCTTGACAAAGGGAAAATTACTGGGAGGATAACATCCTGCGTTTTCTGGAAAATGTTACCTGTCTAGTGTCTTCCATTTTCTTTCTGATACGAAATACTGAATAATTTCACCAGGCTAGAGGATTACTGGATAAGACGGTTCTTTGTTCAGAAACAAAACTTGAAATCACAGCCACCGTTTTGGTGAGCGTCTGTCACCTTCCTCAGCGCTGTTCCGTACAGCAGCTGGGTATCACTGCTAACTATGCGGCCCCAAATGTAATGTGTTGTCACACATGTGATCCCAGACGCAAAGTAGTGTAATATATACTAGAATTACTATTCTCAAATGTACCTGAATGTCTCTCCAGGCACAAAGAATAAGTATATTTCTTTTGTAAGTATACAAAACTGGCGCTGCAGTACAAATGAACATTGAGAAAGTTGACAGTCACCGAAACGTCGGAGTGAACAAAGCATGGTTGTGTGACAAAAGTTTCTTTATATTTGGTGTATTGTCTATAAGCGGAGGTTTCGTTTGAGGTCTAGAAGTAACCGCATTTTTTCCGTTTGCCTCTCTCTGCAAATGTGGAGGCAGAAGGAAAAAACGCAGACCCCCCCCCCCAATTGAAACTTCATTCATTTTCATGTTACAATATTACGAACCATATATCCGTTCACAAAATAAAGCGCTTACCAACAGGCTTTCGATCAGTTCTCTGATCCTTCTCAAGTTGAAATGACCCCAAGCCTAAGTCATACATCCGGAACGGAAGTGTGACGTCAGCAAAGGGTCAAAGGTGCTTGGCAGTTGGTATCATTTTGTGAACGGATATGTGGAAGTGTGACGTCGGCAATGGGTTAAAGGTACTTGGCAGTCGGTATCATTTTATGAACGGATATGTGATTCTTGAAATTGTAACATAATGTTTACTACCGTCACAGATGAACTTACATTCATATATTTTTAATTTTTTTTACCAGCTCCTCCGACAACACAGGGTGAGCTAGTTTGGTTTGAGCAACCAGTGTCCAGTGGGCTGCAGACTCCAAACTGGGCATCCCATGTGGTCATCCAGGGTCCGGAATTCGGGTCCTTGGCTGTCCGACTGACCATCACAGGAGGTGACGACAAGCTGGCGTTCCTCTGTCCGGAGTATTTTGGCAGGAACATTCGTATCGTCTGGACAGAAGGTAAAACTTTAAAGGGAATATATTTCCACACTTTCCCTCTTCTCTGTGTGATTTTTTAGAACTCATTCAATAAAACTTGCAAACTCATGCCCAATGGCCAATCGCAAGAAAACCCACTGTTGTACAACGTATGAATGTACAAAAAAGGAGGAAGAGGATTGCGCTCCTCCTTCCAATACCGTGCCCTAGACACAGTGGACAACAACCAACTGCCCCTGGTGCCTGAAAAGGCTATGGGACTATTTTACCTGTACTATTTCATTCCGTACCTCTCGGATAAAAAGTAGCATGTTTTGTAGCTACAAACTAACGACAAGTGAATGGATAACACCGTCTTGTGTTCCTGACAGACTCCGGTGACATCTGGACAGACCCGACTCTGATCAGAACTGCGACCATTGATGACGATAGCGAGCGGTACTTCGACGTCCAGGTAGGCAAACTTATTACGTAAGTAGGAATAATTTCAGTAAGTCTCCAATATAAGTGTAAGTATTTTACGTTTGGGAGCGCATCGATCTGTTAGCAACGACACCTATCTAGCTGCAGTGTGTAACTGCACCAGTCAGAATCGTCCCATGGAAGGCGACAGGCGGTAATGAATCATCTGATTTGAATAAAACACTTGATTGTGTACAAAGCAATTCTTTGTCCTTGGTAGTTGACGTTGTATTGTTCTCGTCCTGACCTGACAGTTGACTGATGTGAACGGAGATGGAAAAGACGACTTGCTGGTGGTGACAAGTAGGTAAGGGACATCCCTGGGCATATACGGTCGTTGGTTCACAACATTGGCTATTACTTAATAAAGCAAATGTCACTGTTTGTTGCGACTACAAATTGCGACAACTTTGCGATTTTCCCTTGGCACGTGGCACATTGCAATTGACGACTTGTTGGCGCCAATCGGCGGATGTCTTTCGAAAACAGGCGCGAGCCAGTGAGATACCAACTTCTGTAATTAACATCTTGCAATTGGGCTTTGATTTAATAAGTTTTCCTGTTAAAATTAACACATCTAGCCTAAACGTGTGGTGTTCATATGTGTTGGTAAATTGACATAATAAATGCAGTCAAAACTTTATGTATCCAATTGGGACTTACCAAAATGTTCACGAAATAAACCCGTTCACTGATATTTCCTGGATGTGACGTTGAAGCCAGCTGACTTAAGATTAATTCATGACTCTTCCGACAGTGAGACGAACGGAACCGTCCGAGTGTACGAGATCCCCGAGGATTTCCGAACTGGCACCTGGGAACGACACGTAATCGCCAGTGGGTTCTCTGTCCCAGGAAATATGACGATGGGTAAAGGAACGCCAGGGTCGGCCGTAATACTCAGGCGGTAAGAAGTAGGAGTGGGTACCGGTACAGAAAATTCAGGTCCAGGTTCTGTTCAGGTCCGGAGGATCAGGTTCAGGTCTGGACCTGAACCTGGACCTGATTCAGTATGTGCAAACTTGTGAATGGACGAAAATCAAAGCAATGGTCCATTTCGCTACAAAGAAATCTGTTTTGTGGAGTATTCGACTTCCACTAGTGTTTTAAAATCCTACAAGGCTAACTGCCTCTGTACGATTGACTGTAAAACTTGTTAGAATGACTGTAGACTCTACTTCGCTCTTGTTACTTTTCCTCGACTGGTAAGCCCCGGAAATGTGTGAATGCCTGATCATATAATCTGTTTATTTTCCAATAGTTCCAACATCCGGTCCACCGATTTTGTTCAGGTCCGTTTTTTTCTGGACCGGTCCAAAAAGAAAAAAAAGGGTTTTGTACAGGTACCCACCCCTAGTAAGAAGAACAAAACTCTGCACATTTACACCCTCAAACACCCCAACAGGGTTCGTCTGGGCCCATTGAGAATATTTTGATGTCTCATTTGAATATGTTTTATTTGGAAAAATTCCCTCATATCATGTTTTTATGAAAATACTTTGTTTTGATCAGGTTTGGGTGGGATCAATTTAAACCCCAGTAAGATGTGCAGTTTTAAAAACATGGAAGTTATAATTAGTTGCTGTTCTCAATATGCTTTCTTGGAAGCATAATTACTGCAATATGATGTAGCTCGTCATTATCATACATGTAACGTGACATTAGTACCAAGTTGTACTTAACGTTATGTAAGTATTTTTTTATTTTTTTATGTAAGTTATTTTTTCATAAACCATGATAATGAGCAGGAATCAAGCCTAAACATTACTCCTACATTGTCGATGCAATGTAAGTACAATGATGACCACAAAGAATTCAAGATATTGTTGAACAAATCAGAACTTGAACTTATTGGTCAAAAGGCCACAAAAAAGTTGATGCTGTCGTACTATACTGTATTGTACTGTAATGTTATCGATCCTGCATGCGTTTTCCGTTCAATTGAAATAATAGATAATCTATAAGAGATGCAGAACAGCATATATTGTTCGAAAATATTTGCAATCAGCAAAAATCAGTGCCCACCCTTTTAAGTTTAAAATGAAAGTCCTATCATGGAATGCAGTGGATTTGTAAACTTTAATTATGTAAATTTGCTGTTAATTTGCATAATATGCATCCCACTATGTAAGTCTTCACTTAGGCTATCTATATACCAAAAACATGATGATCCGTCAACATGTTCATGTTTTCTCATTAATTATGTAAATGAGGTCGTCATTTGCATAATTAATATGTATTGGGCATTCTTTTTCTCAGCTACATACGTGACAAGTTTGAAAGTGCTATCATGGAATTCAGTGGATTTATGAACTTTCCTCATTAATTATGCAAATTAGCTGTTGATTTGCATAATTAGTATTACGTTATGTAAGTCATCACTTAAGCTATCTACCTCTAAAAAATCACGACCACAGCAAGTTCAGAACACGAGATGTCAAAAATTGATGTTTTGATGCAGTACCTTAGGAAGCCGCTAGGGGGCCCGTTATCGAACTTGACCTTCGTTTTCCTGACCCCTACCCACACACATACCAAATATTATCAGGATCCATTCAAGGCTTCTCAAGTTATGCATTTCACAAACAAACGGACGCACACACTCGGCCCGTTACCGTCCTGGCGACAAATCCTATGAAAACCATTTTCGAACACGACCTTCCTTTCTGCAACCGCTACTCAAATACCAAATATCATGAAAATCGATACACGGCTTCTCGAGGTATATGCTGTTGGCATGGATTTATGAACTTTCCTCATTAATTATGCAAATTAGTTGTTGATTTGCATAATTAATATCACATTATGTAAGTCATTATTCATTCTATCTACATACCAAAAATCATGATGATCCGCCAACACGTTCTCGAGTTATCCTCGTCCAAAGTTTGAAAGGAAATCGGTGCCTGCAGTTCCAAAAAAGCCGCTAGGGGTCCAAACTCACAGCGCTTTCTCTCTGCCCCAAGGGCTATCTACTACAGTAACTCAAAAATCATGACCACAGTATGTCCAGAACACGACATGTCAAAATTAAAAGTCTTGCTGCAGTACTTTAGGGAGATGCTAGGGGGCCCATTATCAAACTTAACCTTCGTTTTTCTTACCCCTATCCACCTGCCAAATATTATCAGGATCCATTCAAGGGTTCTCGAGTTATACTGTTTACAAGAAAGCGGACGCACACGTTCGGCCCGATACCGTCCTGACGGAAAAAGGCTACGCCAACCATTTTCAAACACGGCCTTCCTTTCCCCAACCGCTACTCAAACACCAAATATCATTAAAATCCATACACAGCTTCTTGAGTGATATGCTGTTGACCTATATAAAGGGATACAACATGAGGCCTTAACCAAAAACATAACCTTCTTGGCGAAGGTAATTAACGGTGGTAAAAGAAGTTACCTGTGTTCGAAAGGACCTGCAAATACTGCAAAGTACTGCATATCAAACATGATGGAAGGCGAAATACATTTCATTTCAAATTGTTCCTTCTACAGTCACGAAGGAAAAGAGCTCATTAAAGAGGCAACCACATTCCGTCATTTCTCAGACATGAAACATTACGAAACCCAAACATTACAGAAAAATTTGAATCCTTCGTTTTAATATGAAGTAAATGTAAGTGGAATTGTATAAGTTCAAATCTAGACACAGCATTTTACTAGAGTAGACGTCTAACATGCTGTACCGGTCTATGTTATTTGTCCGTACTTTTCATGTTTGACTTGCTATCGTGCAAGAATTTGCAACAAAGTTAGTTAAATTCTCTTTATGCAAATCTAGATTTGTAGATCCTTCTCGTCATCTAAGCCTATATTCCTACTTCTTTAACCAATCACAGTTATCTGGGGTGTGGCAGAGATCTTGGTTTGCTAGTGATGTTTGAAAACCATTTTCCCACTACAGTGATTCGAAAAAGCCGACCATCCTGCTGTCTGGGGACGACGACAGGCATGCGTACCTTCTCGTTCCCAGTACTGATGACCCTACAGACTGGTCCTACGACAAACGCCCCCTGTTGACAAGCACGGGAATTGTAGGCGGCGTCTCGGCTGCAGACATAGATGGTGATGGGAATATCGAGGCCTTCATTCCTGCGTATGGTGAGGACAAGGTTCACGTCTTCCGGTTCACTGATGCTGCAAACGGAAGTGACGTGAGAATGGTGAACTCTGGGACTGTGGGCCTGCTATCGCCAGTATCGGTCATTGTAGCCTGGCTGGTGCACTATGGGTAGTTGTGTAAACATTACCACGTGTACTATTCCGTGAATGTTGTGACGTAGTTGTCCATCTCGTACGCATCATGCACGATGAGGTAGTGAAAATCAGAACAGATGTCTGTTTTTCACACTCTGTTAACAGTTTAATGCTTGGAACTGATGTAAGGATGTGTAGTTAACATGTAACTACATCTTTGATCTCTGTGTTGATATACTTGTGCCTGTACAATGTAACATCTATTATCATAATACCGGTACGTTTACGACGATTTCTCTAGCCATACTGATTTGACAAATTGTCAACGCATCATTTTCTCCAGTTACATGTTGCTGTTATAGGTTACCCTTGCCACTTCTTCTGTGTAACTTTTCTGCCACTCTTGTCCTGCTAAAAGCGTAATATTGTAATTGTAACACGCCGCGGAATTACACGGCGAACGGGCGCGTGGTTGGGAGGGGGTAAAAAATACCGGTAGGAAGAAACACGGCACAATTAACTGCCGCTATGTACATTTATACATCCTCTGATGTTCCTTCCTTTTCTGTCAGTAAATGCATAAAACATAAACCTGCATGAGCATACAAAATGTCATGAGAAAACGGACGTATACTGTCAAGAATTTTCATTTAACTTCTGTCCGTCACAACCGCTATGACGTAACACTTCACTGCTAGCGTAGATATAAAAATGGCGGGAAAATGGCTGCGTACGTTCAATTTTGCCCATTCAGTCGTAGATCCGGGCTATTATGCAACGGTTCTTCGCACTTTTACATGAGTTTTAGGTCACCAACAGAAATTCAAGATTGTTGTTGAATCATGTTCGTCTTGTGCCGTGAGCATGTGTAATTATGATCTATAAATTTGGCAATGAATGTGACAGTGTGTTCGTCCCACGACGAGCTACCTACCCCGAAAAAGATACTGAAAACGTTTGGCCTTGTTGTCTTCGAATGCATTGTTATCGATGCTTTGTAAATGATGTATTGGACACCTAGATGTCTGAAGTGTGCACAGGTCAGAAATAACTATTGTTGCATGTGTAGATCTCTTTAAGTTCCAGTATTTTCAATCTACCGGTATAAGTCTTACTACCGGTATTATGCCAATGCATGTTATCATCTGCAATAGTACAATATTATATATGATGTTCAAAACAGCAGCTTTACTGTATCTGTTGGTCAATGATCGAATCGGCCAAGATCTAGAAGATAAGATATGAAAATCCCTACCTACCGACGGTATTTTTCAGCACCGCAAGGAGAAACACATTTTCCTACGCCTTAGCACAAAACGGTCGGAAATGTATATCAATAAATACTTTATCAAAAGCATGGTATCGCCTAGCTATCAAATATCATCGAATAACTTATTTTGTACTGTTTACAATGATGCGATATTTATTGTAGTCTTACATTTAAATGTAGAACACCAGAGCTGACAATACGTAGCCTATGTACGTGAGTCTCAAGATAAAAATGCGAAAATTTCCTTACTAGCGCAGTGGCTAACGTTGGATTGGCTTTTTTGGGGGACCACGTCATCAGCCATATAGCTCATTGTAGAAAGAAAACCTGAGTAAAACAAACCTGGCCATGGTAAAGAAAGAAATACACACTTTCTATTTGTAACATACGATATGCTAAAAATTGAAAAGCTGACGTATTCATGATTAATGAACGGACATTCTTTATTTTCTTTCCCATTCTACTCACATTGCTATCCTCGGTATTCCATTCAGGAATATAGGATCATAACAACCCGAATGCCATTGTGATGGGCACTATTAAAATACGCTTTCCAACGTTATATTCCAACGCCAGATACCCACTTCGTTTTAGGTCAAATGCAAAAGGAATCATCATCAAAGATTTTAACAATACCTTCGAAGATTTCATGACATGAAGAACATGGCACACAAAGCTGTGATTTCAGTTCACCTTGTTCTTCCAGCCATCCATTCAACCCGGCATACGTATTACAAATGAATGTAGTCAAAAATCTGCTTTGTTCTATTGAACTGTCGTATTCATAAAGAAGAGCTCGTTGCCACCAACTACTAGTACTGTAAAGACATCCTCACTACCTTTAAACAACTCTTATAGTGAGAGCTGGAGGTGCAAAGGTAAGGCATGACATACTTTGTTGAGCTGCAGCCACGCCACGAGCCTGCAAATCTGGTGTGTCGCGCCGAATGGAGGTTTTACAGTAGCTACAGATAATTAAGACAGTAGATACAGAATCACCAGCTCTGAAAATGCTCCGGAAATGCTTGAACTCGATCCAGCAACAACTGAGACTGAGGAGATTTTCAAGCGGACGAATCGATTGGTGGTTTCATGATCGCGTTAACAACTGTCTTTCCGTAGGTCTCAAAAAAGGTTTCTTCAATGATTATGCAAATAAGCACCATAGACAGTCGCTAGGGGTCCATATCTCTTAAATTTTGCACATGACAAAATAACGAAAATCGTAAAGACCATCCACGATTTCTCAACTCACGAACAAACTAACAAACACACGCAGCCGAAAACATAACATTCTTTGCGAACGCAAGGAAATAACCGGCTAAAAACTAAGGCATTTATAATGAAACCTGGACGTAAAAAAATGTCGTACCCAGGGTTTACGGCCCAATAACCCTGGGATCGAGATTGGGATATCAGGTTTGATACATATTCATCCGCGACTAAAAATAGTACCAAAATGATAATATCACTACAGGGAAATGATAGAGTCTCTTATGACTGAGTAAACTAGTCCGTAAAACATCTAATTAGAACACAGACACTTGTTAGAGTATGACTAGGGGCGAAGAAAGGCTTCACGATCCGCTTCACTAGTTAGTTCCGTCCGCAACCTGGTTGCTACAGTTGTGCTCATGAACGCCTTACGTCATACAGGAATGTCCCTGAGATAAGGACATCAAAATACATCAATACTCTCCAAAGTTATACCCTAATCATCAACTATAATAGTTTTTTATAAGTAGATATAATTACATCCTATAGGAAGACTTAAATAATCATCAAAGCGTCAAGAATCGATACTTTAAAACATTATTTTAGCAGGTTCAACGCAAGATTTTCAAGATCATTCCTCCCACGTGTTCGATTCACCATGTTTACTCGTGTTGCCATGGGCGCGGTGTTCTATTTACACAGATGAACTTGCCAGCGATAGAAGCAGGTGGGATTTTTTTCTCTTCCAGTTTGTTGGCTATAAATCAAGCACATTTCCGACGATAAATGAAAAATCAAAGTCATATGATACTTGTAACTTTTGTTTACAGAGAGAAGGCACTAGGGCAACAAAAAAAACGGGAGTTTGGGCATGATTTTGCACCGAAAAAAAGTGTCGGTTTTACGGAGGCTGAATAGAACAAGGTCAAAGTCACCAAGGTTATAACATACATATAAGGACAAAACCATAATGTTTGACAGCTATGAAATATAACCATGTAGTTCTTTCTAAAACATTGAAAGATTCATAAACTAATTTTACATCCTAAAGGTAGCTTTTACTAATTTTTGATGACATTTGTAGGCGTTAAAGTCATCTATATTGAGAAGTCAAACAATGGCGACTACAAAGTCAACTCAACGATCTGAGGACAACGTTCACGGTGAGAAGACGTCGATGTTTCGGAGAATGATCACAAAATTGAAGAACGTGCCGGCAGAAGACGACTTGGAGGTTGTAAATGAGATCAAGGTAGGTTCCTTTTTTATTCTTATTCCGTTTTTGAATCACCGCTGTAGCGATTTTTGTTGAAGTGAGCATTACGTAGCCAACATGAAGTTTATCTTTAGGTAAATTGTTACCTTTGCCAGAATGGCTAAGGTTATGTTTTAGGCTTGTGAGTCTGTCTGTCTGTGTGTGTGTTAACAGCCTAACTCAAGAAGCCTGGGATTGATCCCGGTGATATTTGGTAGGTGGATAGGGGTCGGGAAAACGAAGGTCAAGTTCGATAATGGGCCCCCTAGCGGCTTGCTAAGGTACTGCAGCAGAACCTCAATTTTTTATATCTCGTGTTCTGGGCATGCTGTGGTTATGATTTTTAAGTGGTAGATAGCCCTTGGGGCAGAGAGTAAGTACTATAAGTTTGGACCCCCTAGCGGCTTGTTTGGAACTACAGTCGCCTATTTCCTTTCAAACTTTGGACGAGAATAACTCGAGAACGTGTTGATGGATCGTCACGATTTTTGGTACGTAGATAGCCCAAGTAACAATGTACATTATGAAATACTAATTATGCAAATCAGCAACTAATTTTGCATAATTAATGAGGAAAGTTTATAAATCCGCTGCATTTCATGATAGGACTTTCAAACTTGTCAAATATATAGATGAGAAAGAGGGAAAAATCAACCCATATTAATTATGCAAATGACGACCTCATTTGCATAATCAATGAGAAAATATAAACGTGTTGACGGATCGTCATGATTTTTGGTATGTAGATAGCCAAAGGGAAGACTTACATGATGGAATTCTAATTATGCAAATCGACAGCTAGTTTGCATAATTAATGAGGAAAGTTTGTAAATCCACTGCATTGCTTTATAGGACTTTCAAACTTGTCACATTTGTAGCTGAGAAAGAAAGAAATATCTATACATATGAATCATGCAGATAATGATCTCATTTGCATAATTAATGGCAAAATATGAACATGTTGACGGATCGCCATGATTTTTGGTATGTAGATATCCTAAGTAAAAACTTACATAATGAGATACTAATTATATAAATTAACAATTTGCATATTTAATGCGGAAAGTTGATAAATCCACTGCATTCCGCGATAGGACTTTCAAACTTGACACATATGGAACTGAGAAAGATGGCAGAGACTAAGAGGTGTATGTTTGGGTCCGATAACATCTTTTCTTGAACTGCAGGAGCCGGTTTAGTTTCCTACTTTGAAAGAGAATAAGTCAAGAAGGGATGACAGGATCATCATGATTTTTGGTATGCTGATAGCTTAAGTGATGCTTGATACAATTTAATATCATTATGTAAATAGGGATCTAATTTGTATAAGGAATGGCGAAATGTTATGAACCAACTCCGGGCATATAAAATAAAAAATTGTAATGAGTAACACATTTATGTCTACAGACATCATTCTACATAACAAACCTGGTTTATTTGGCAAAGGTATGTGTTCGTGGAACTCTAGTTTCTCATAAGATCATCTATTCAAATCCGGCGGAAACTTCACTAAAGAAACAAAGTGTGTATAAACGACAAGCTTGACACAGGACATTTTATGTGAGGAAACGAATATTGAAGTTGTAGAATGGATACAAAACGTAAATTTTGTTCTTCTTCTAGATAGCTCTTCTAGTTAACACGGTCTATATTTTTGCGATCCATTTTAAAGAGAACGTTGATAGGATAGGTAGGTAGATTGGTTTATTTGATTCAGTCGGTGAACATCGCAGTGTCTTCTGCACAACAAACATGCATCGCGCATTTTAGACATATTTCATACATGTATAATTTAAAATCTAGCTTAAAACAAGAAACTACGAGAAGTCTTATCATATCAGTTATTACAGTCTTATGGTAAGAGAATTCTATATATATCAGGTGGCATATGTAGAGTTAAATATTGTCTTGTCTTCATAACGTTAGTGGTTTATTAATCAGAGGGATCTGTTTACTTGGACCATGCTAATGCGGTCCTTTTTTGTCTCGGATTTCAAAAATAATGCTGAAGTTGAATATTAATTTGAAAGTAGACTCTGAGGGAAAGTCTGAGGGTACACACAGGAATATAGTAATAAAAAAATGAATGTTTTCATCGTGACCTCTTGATACATTTGAACCCAAAACACATCAAAGAATCAAGGTAGCTGATTGTTTTGGTTTTATGCATTTGTTTTCTTTTGTTTTTATTTTTTGTGTTCTTATCATTCTTTTATTTTTGTATTCAGCCTACTGAGAGAGTCAGCACAGAGCCCTCGCTAAGAGAGTAAGTACTATTCATTTCGTATTGTGTTTGTTGAAGAGGTTCATCAGTCACGTCTGTTTAAGTTACTATCAATTTTCTTCGAACAATGACAGTTTATTATTGTTCTCTACCTTTAATAAACAGTCATTGTTTGAAGAAAATTGATAGTAATATTCTGTTTGATAATTTAGTGGGGGGAAGAGAGTAATTTTAGTCGTAAGAACATTTTTTATTGCTGTCAGAAGAGTTATCGAATGATTGAAAAGAAATTTTATGGATCAAGTACTGAAGTAGTTACCAATTTAATTACCGTTCATGTGACTGCAATAAAATTGGTAACTATTCAAATTGATGAAGATAGATTTGCATATAAGTTTTGCCAAATCTGAACGATGCCTGCTTTGAAAGTTACATGATTTAGGCAACAATGAAGTCACGAGTAACAATGTATTGCAACTATGTATTATGGCATAGCACTGCAACATAGTGGTGATTTGAAATCATTTCTGTAGCATTGCATAAGTATGATGGCATAGCCATTCTGAAGTTTAATATCTAGAATAAAAAAGTATAAAATAATGATGTACTATCATACAACGCCAGGCTATGGGTCGGATTCTTGTTGCCAAATGAATGCAGTGGAAAATAAAGCACATTTCATCAGTCAATGTACCCACTATGGAATCGAAAGAAACAGATTATTACAAACAGTTGATACAATTTCACCAAGCTTCTACCATCTGAGAGATCACCAAATGACCATATTCCTAGTAAAAGCACAAAATCCAACCATCATACAGAACGTGGGACACTTTAAAAGTAGTAGTATACATTGTATCATATAGCTGAGTACTACACTAGTTTAATTTATGTATCTCACTATCTACATCTCTTAGTCCTTGAGACTTTATATGCAATTAGCCTTCGGGCATGATTTTGCACATAAACAAACAGAATTGTCTCCTAAATATATCATTGTCTCCTAAATATACCATCTAACCATAGTGAGTGAGAGTAACACAATTAGTTACTTCTTCTTTTGTGAACTCTACTCCTCAGGATTAAAGAGTGCACTACTGGTGCTCTCCAGGAAGATCTCCAGGACCTCCAGATGTAAGTACAGTCACTACTGTAAATAATGTCTATCATCTAAAAAATATGCAGTGTTTTATGAATGTCATCAAAACAATACTACCTGCCACAATAACACAGATTTGCAGGAGAGGAACCATACAAACTTAAACAAAAACCACTGGAAGCATTTTGAGATTTAAAGTAAAAATATTGGGAAAACAAATTTTGAAAAAAATTCACTTTTCACCTAATCCAACAGCTGCCACAATATTGTCAGCCAATTTTTTTTCTAAAGAACCTGTCCTTGAATGAACCAAAAGTAAGAAAAATTTGTTATGATTACTGACTACCACTCCTTACATCCTAACATTAGCGTTGAGAAGAGATCCATGTTCAGAAGGATGATCAACAAACTGAAAAAGGGGACAGCAGAAGACGACTTGGAGGATGAGTCTGAGACCAACCTGAAGGTAAGTTCTGGTTTCTTAAGGAGAGGCAATATGTCATGTCCTTGTTTAGCAGGGTGGAAATGTCATTTTACCTGACTTTTTTTCCTCCTTTCTTGTTAAAATGTCACTTGATAATAAAGTTCTGTGGATTTTTCGCTTGATGTAGAAAAAGTTCCATATACATGTATATGAAGTAAGAAATCAGAACTTGAAATGCAGGGTATATCATGATATGCCCTTAAATGGTGCTGTGCACTGGTGCATATTGAAATTTGTGGACGGTTATGTAAAATAGTATGCAAAGGTTGTTGTAAACAAGCTGTACAACGGTACAGCATATCAGGATGTTGAGAAAATATCGTCCATAGAAATTGTATGATAAGGAGGCCCAAGTAGACTTGAGTATACTTAAACCAATTATATGATTTATAACGATCATGATTTGAATTGTTTACCAATCCAAGTTTCTTTTGTTTTGTCATATTTATGTTTGTTTGTTTGCATGTTGTTCTTATTACAGCATGTTCCTTTTCTTACTCAGCCAAGTCAGAGAGGCAGCACAGAGCCCTCGATAAGAGAGTAAGAATCAGTTTTAGTCAGCTTTAGCTAGTAGTAGACACTGGAGTCAGAAGTAGTCAGAATTTGCAGCGATTACAAACCAAGGGAACAAAAGATACCGTTACCGCAGTCGTATATCTATGTCATATACATGTAGGTATACCTAGATTTTGGTGGGAGGAAGAAAAATGGAGTGAATCGAGAAAAGTGAATGTGTCAGTACACTTTGATAAACATTTTCACTTAGGACGAATATTTTTATATAGAGACTATTGAAGTACAAATTGAATATTAGCGGTTCTTATGGCAGACTATTTTCTAAATATAATATCACATTTACTTATTTCATCTTTGTCTATCCTTCAGGCTGATGGAGTGCACTGGTGCTCTCAGGGAAAACCTACAAGACCTCCAGGAGTAAGTAACAGTTGTAGAGAAGTATTTGAAAATAGATTATCTTCAATGTCATTTCTCCTGTATGTTTAGAAATAATAGTCAACATTGTTGTTGGCCATTTTCAGTATTATCAGTCTTCAAAGAGATGGCGATTTATTTTTTTTTTTACTTTGTTGTTTCAGCTTGTTTCAGAAGAAACAAAAGTACACCTCCCTGTTTGTCAGGTAACAGTTACTTAAGATTTATTTTGGTATTCTCTTCTTTTGTCCAATATGTTCATAAAATTAAGTTTGAGTCTGTGATAACCAGGTTCAATAAAAAGATAACACTGAGGTCTGGGGTAAGTTTCGATGAGCTCAAATCTTTTGAACGCTACAGATATGTAATGTTCCTTCTTCTTAATTTATTGTAACAACAGATATACCACTTAGAAATCATCTGCTAATTATTACCAATACGAAATGCATAAGTGATTAATGATACACAATCATGTGGTTTATGGCATATATATATATATATATATGAATCATACTATTTTCATACCATTTCTGGATGTTCTGTCAATCATCAATACGTATGAAAGAAGGTTCTAGTTACTAACACAAATTATTGTTTTTTGGGTGCTATGTCAGCCATCAGTGAATTTAGCTTTAAGCTTTGATATCATTGTCACATGATGTAATTAAAGTAATGACTTAATGTGGAGAAGAAAATGCTACAGTTCCTTAGACTTATTAGTATAGTAAACTTTGGTGTTTGATTTCTACAGGAGGCTACAAGAACAAACTGAAGAGAACCACAGACAGGAGAATGAAGTTCTGAGGTAAGAACAACCGTATTCTACTGACATCTGCTCTGTCCTTGGTGCTGAACAGATATCTCCTGATATGAAATGTCCATTTCTGAAAAGCAAACATTAATTCTATACAGTAAAATGCTATGCAAACCTTTGATGTTTTTTCTTATTTTATACCAGTTACATGTTAACAGGTATAAATGTATGATAAGTTTAGAACTTTGCCATATCATCAACTTATTCCATGATAATAGACTATGATTGGTGTCATTTCTTTCATATGTTTTTATGGGTTGATTTTAGTGACTTCGCCGGACGGCTAGAGGTTACCAGCATGTAAGTTTATAAATCATTATATAGAAAATCATATCAGCTTACAGAGACCTAAGAGCTCTTGTCATTTCTTGTAATTAGACAAAACTAACCGGCACATAAAACATTGTACACTCAAACCTGGCTGGTCAACCACCTAGTGCCCCAAGACACCAAATTTATATGGTATTAATTTAACTCTTGTGTCAGGAGCAAAGTTCGACTGTATCTGTGTAACATATGAAAAACAATGAGGCGTTTAAATCCTTGTATGTAAAATGATGCTCATTTTGGATGACGTCTTTAGACAATCTGAATAGATTTGATTCAATTTGTAAATTGAAATGAAAAAATAAATAGTACTTCGTAATTACAAAGTAATGAGTGAAGAAAACAGTTGAGACACATTTGAATTTGACAGGGTCTAAGTTAGTAATTAGATTTCTCAACATTTTCTTTATACCATTCTATAGCATGATCCGACAGCTAGAAGAAAACACACAAAACAGGTGAGTTGAATCCAAGAAATCATGATCATTTATATAACCACAAAATCATTTACTGACATATTCTTTCACACACTCACTAACTCAATGACTTGCTCAATCAATCACTCATTCTCACACACTTACCCCCATTACGTAACTTTCACTCATTAACCCAATCACACACTCAATCCTACACTCAATCACTCACACACATTCACTCAATCACACATTTACCCAGTCACACAGACTCTGAACACTCAGTAACACACTCACTCATTCATTCACACAATCACACACACACTCCCTCACATGCTCACTCACTCATAGCCTGACTCACACACTCACCTTTCCACTCACACAAACGTAACCCTCGCTCATTTATCAAACAACAAATGTTCACTCTCTCACCTACTCCTTCCACCACCTTTACTCACTCAAACCAACTTGCTTGCTCACTCAACCACCTACTCATTCACTTGTTCTATTACTCAATCACTCACTCAACCACCTACTCATTCACTTGCAATTGTTCTATTACTCAATCACTCACTCAACCACCCACTCACACTCTCACTAATCCACCGAATCACACACACATTCACTGTTATTTATTCAGTTACTCATGAACTCTCTCTCAACCGCACTCACACATACACTCCCTCGCTCACCTTCTCACTCACGTACATTTTGTCCTGTAGTGTTCCCACTTGGGAAATGTTATTGAGAATAACAGGCAATTGATTATCATAGTAGCTGTAGGAAGGGCACTGTTGTTTTGACTAAATCAACACATTTGTATTACAAGACATTCGGTCTTATGTTTTGCATTCTGCCCACCACAGGCTCGCCCAGAAAGATCAGACCATTTGGCATCTTAAGGCTCGTGTGACTCTTCTTAAATCAGATAAGGAATGGTGAGTTATCTTTGATTATTAGCAAACAAAGGTATTGTTATTATCAATTATTTAGGACCAAGTCATGTAGTAGAAATATCTGTTACAAGACTTCCTTTTTCCTCATATTTCAATCACTCACAGGGAGAAAGCAGAGGCAGAGTCAAAGATCAGAGAGCTAGAGAAACGTCTATCGGATCAGGCAGCAAACACACGGAACAGGTGTGTACGGTTCAAGGAATTACATTCTATCACTTATTCATTTACTCTCTCGCCAAAACTCATTCACTCATACACGTTTACTCACAATCACACACTCCCTCACTCATTCACCCTCAACAAAACTCTTTTACTCACACTAATTCAATCCCGCTCACATACTCAGTCAAGTCACATGTTCACTTATTCACTGACTCACCAACTCATTCCCTATCTGCTATCACCCACTCATTCACTTACTCAAACACTCGCCAACACTTCACTTAATCACTCACTCACTCACTCAACAATTGAATTATGCAGTCACTAACATACGGCCAAACACACAATCAGTCACACACATTCACTCACATATTTACTAAAACTCACTCATTAATCACTCTACAGTGTCATTTTACTCACTTTATTCACTTAGTACCTATTTAATCATTTAATCTAAGTAACGTGCTCAATCGCTTTCGCATACTCAGGAACACTCATTCAATCACTCTTACCAACACTCATTTACTCACATTCACTGACATTTTCTCATTCACCATCTCATTTACTCGCTCCTACATTCTTCAATTACTCGGTTACTCACTCCCACACACCTTCCCTCACTAAATAATACTACCCATAACAGCCCGACCCAAAAATTTATTTCAAGCCTTGCTACTTGAAGTTGAAATTCTATTACTATTGTGATAACCAATTTTGCATGTAATGTTGTCCATATTGTGCACCACAACAGGATCTCCCTGAAAGACGAGGAAATCCTGGCGCTAAAGGCTCGTGTCTTGGAATTTGAAAAGAAAGGGTGAGTTATTTTTTACACGCTTATATCTGCATGAAAAGTTAGGATTGGAAGTTTTAAAAAGTCTCTGCCCTACCCTGATCCTTGCCATTGTCTTTGATAGGTGTATTACACAATGTGTACCCGACAGAATCAGTAATTGTCATTGAACAGCATTTGAACTGAGCTAAGTGATCACCAAGTTTTAGTTAATATGTCACCACCACCCATGCAAGAAAACACAGACTTCAGACCTGAAGCAGGATGCGCCAGGAAATGAGAAAATTTGTTGGCCTGGAACAAAACAAAATCAATAACAGCAATTTCTTTGCCAACGCCTAAATTCAGTTTTGAAAATCCAGACATACTAGTAGGTATAGAATGTTATCGTGCAAGAGGTTTGACGTAAATCATCATTATATTATCTTTATCTTTTACAGATTTGACGAGACTAAAACACCTGTGCGCAGTCAAACCCTACAAGGGAAAAATGTCCTGATTGACCCAACATCGATTATGCAGGACATACAGAAGGTATTTAACATTCAAAAGTTTGGTTTGGGTTCAGTAGACTAAGAATGGTAAGAGTAGAATAATTAATACTGGTTAAAGTTATGAAAATCAGTATGCGATTCAGTGTGCAATGAATTAAATGACACAATGTTATAGCTACAGCCATTAACGGTAATAAACCTATTTTTCGACCAAGAAATGTACTTGGCAGCCGTTAGGATCTCCCTTGGATTTCGGAAACTATACAAGGTTCAAACCATTATGCTTAAAAGATATCAATCATCAAAATAAGGAGATTTTGAAATTTGCTCCGAGTTTCGATCTAATAACTTTCCTTGGTAAATATTCCAAACTTTACACCTAAAATTTTCTCAAACTGTAAAACTGTGTTGCATTCTTTTGTAAATAGACAATATGATAGTTTCATGATTTTTAAAAGAAAAAAAAATATTCTCTATCCTTTAATTATCAATAGATCAGAGAAGAGAATGAAAAGAGGACTGCCCATCAACAGGAAGTGATCAGAAAAATGCGTCAGCAGGTAAGAATCAAAAACTGATTTTGTTTGTCCATTTCCTTATGATTCATATTGTCATAATAATATCATTTGTCCCCTTGTATGCTCCGACGTTGTGCCATTGAGAAAGGTGTAACTTGCCTTAAGTACTCAATGACATGCAAAGATGAGCATACTAGTAATACTATGTAGCTCCAGTTAGAGTTGTTCCTCAGATAAAATCATAAAATGTTCAATGGCGGTCCCATGTTTGAGCAAAAAAGTCACAACGTTACAGGCTAATATAGACAGGAACATCATAATAGAATGAAGAGCCACACCTTAAGCATGTTTGAGAACCCAAATTATCTAAGAGAGTACTAGGGAGTTCTGTTTCTGTTGTGAGCGGTTCACATCCTTACAGTTCAATAGTTGCAACTTAAGTTCGTCGCAAATGGTAGAGCGTTCGGCTCGGAATATAATGGTCCTGAGTTCAATCCCAACCGTGCATGACGTTGTGCTCTTGAGAGAGGCACTTTACACAACCTTCCTCACTTCACCCAGGTGTAAAAATGGGTACCTGACTTTATGTGGAACTGTTGATATAAGTTACAAAAACTTGCAGTGCCGCATTGTTATCGTCTGTCCAAAAGCAAATAGAAAGAAAAAAACAAGAAAAAAATAAAGTTCACTAGGGCCTGCTGTCCTCGCTACCAGTGCACACCCCTGTGATGCCACCTGTAACCTCCCAGCATTTACGCCCCTGGTTGCAAAGTCGGCACACCAAATTAGGAACAATAATAATGACAATACTAGTAGATGTTAATGTTCGTTTACAATCCTAGTTTTGGAAAATATTCCATTAGAAGTACTAGGAAGTAAAGTTCACAATCTTTACACTCTTTATTGATTCAGATTAATACAATACAAACTACAAGTATTTTGTCATCTATTCGTAGATGGAGGTTAACAAGGGGTTCGTAAAACAGCTGAAACAGGTGGGTACAGATTTTCTTTGGGATTTTCCTGTTGAAAATATAAGTCTACTGTTCTACAATGAAATATCTTACTCAGAGTCTGTTTTATTGAGAATGAAAAGAAAAAAGTTAAACTTATCTGTTTTCTGTTATTATACCGGATTCTGTGCATAAATTCCATATGATACTACGACCACGCTTGCTAAGATGCACGATTCTTTACAATAAATATATCTTTCTGTTTTGCATCATTGCAGGACCTAACTCAGCAGATTGGGCCGCAGGTAAAGGTAAGTTACAATTTTATGCACTCTACACTAAAACATGTTTAAAGTGTCCTGAATTTGACTCTTATGTATTTTGAATCATTCAGTCAGTTCTTAACAAGCAATTACAATAACAATAGCAAAAGTAACAATAGGGAAGTGTAAATGATATCAACAAAGGAGTGTTAATGACATTAACAAGTAAATACTTTTTAGACTTTACCTGTCTATGGTGCTGACGGTCGTGCTGTGATCGCTTTTTTAGGAAAAAGTACTCAAAGACATCAAAGTGAAGTCATCAGAATACAACCCTTCACCACAGTGTGCAAACGAGAGAGCTGTCGAGAAGGTAACAAATAGAAGTGTGTCCACGCTGCTCGTCAATGGTTGCCCTCAGCTAGATGATGACCAGCACAACCAAGCAAAGAAGAAGGAACCTGCACCCGCTCTGCCCACACTGCTGCTCAATGGTTGCCCTCTGCTGCTAGACGATGACCAGGACAACCAAGAAAAGAAGAAGAAACCTGCAGCCGCTCCGCCCACACTGCTGCTCAATGGTTGCCCTTTGCTAGACGACGACCAGCCAAACCAAGCAATGAAGAAGGAACCTGCAGCCGCTCTGCCCACACTGCTGCTCAATGGTTGCCCTCTGCTGCTAGACGATGACCAGCACAACCAAGCAAAGAAGAAGGAACCTGCAGCGGCTCTGCCCACACTGCTGCTCAATGGTTGCCCTCTGCTGCTAGACGATGACCAGCACAACCAAGCAAAGAAGAAGGAACCTGCAGCGGCTCTGCCCACACTGCTGCTCAATGGTTGCCCTCTGCTGCTAGACGCTGACCAGCACAACGGAGCAAAGAAAAAGGAACCTGCAGCCGCTCTGCCCACACTGCTGCTCAATGGTTGCCCTCTGCTGCTAGACGATCACCAGCACAACCAAGCAAAGGAGGAACCTGCAGCCGCTCTGCCCACACTGCTGCTCAATGGTTGCCCTCTGCTGCTAGACGATGACCAGGACAACCAAGCAAAGAAGAAGGAACCTGCAGCCGCTCTGCCGACACTGCTGCTCAATGGTTGCCCTCTGCTGCTAGACGATGACCAGAACAACCAAGCGAAGGAGGAACCTGCAGCCGCTCTCCCCACACTGCTGCTCAATGGTTGCCCTCTGCTGCTAGATAATGACCAGCACAACCAAGCGAAGGAGGAACCTGCATCCGCTCTGCCCACACTGCTGCTCAATGGTTGCCCTCTGCTGCTAGACGATGACCAGCACAACCAAACAAAGAAGAAGGAACCTACAGACGCTCTGCCCACGCTGCTGCTCAATGACAATGGTTGCCCTCTGCTGCTAGACGATGACCAGCACAACCAAGCAAAGAAGAAGAAACCTGCATCCGCTCTGCCCACACTGCTGCTCAATGGTTGCCCTCTGCTGCTAGACGATGACCAGCACAACCAAGCGAAGGAGGAACCTGCAGCCGCTCTGCCCACGCTGCTGCTCAATGGTTGCCCTTTGCTAGACGCTGACCAGCACAACGGAGCAAAGAAAAAGAAGTCTGCAGCCGCTCTGCCCAAGCTTTACCGTAATGGCTGCCCTTTGCTAGACGCTGACCAGCACAACCGAGCAAAGGATGGACCTGTGGCTGTTGCACCTACGCTTGTCTTTAACGGTTGCATTCCGCAAGATGCTGACCAACTCAAGGAAACATTGGAAGAATGGCCTACCCTCTGCATCTCACGGGGTTTCTACAACCCCAGCCAGGCGTCAGGGGATTCAAACATAAAAGAACCACCACTTCTTCCTGACATAGAGCTACCACGCTTTCCAGGGTTTTGCGGTGTACAGAGCTTTCCACGGAGTCCTGTGGAGCACGGAGATCATCAACACTCTTCTGTTGACCCGGCACACTTCCTGTTGCACCCAAAACCGCTTGACTCCTTTATAGAACATTTCCTTCTGTCTCAACGCAGATCAGCTTCTCCAACGGAAGTAAAGGAGTGTGGACTAGGCGATTTCTACCATGAGACCTCGCAGTCAGCATCAACTCCAGAACAGGCCAGTTCACCACAAGGAGCACATTCCAAGCTGAATCATGATGCAATGGTCTTGAGACAGAGTCCCTCCATCAGGCTAAGGGCGTCTTTGGAGTCCCTGTCAACTGTCGACGTCGGTGGTGGAGACATGAAGCCTGCTCCTACAGTAGCACCATGTAGGAAACAGGAGAAGCCTCACAAGTACCGAGAGTTTCAGCAGAATATGAGCCACCTTGGCTTTCCTGCACTTGACGAGCCTCGTGGACTGGAAGTCCTGATCGAGAGGAAAGTACCACAGCAGGTCTGGACTGCACCAGATGTTGTGAGAGATGGGCCACGCGGACTGGAAATTGCGCTTGAAGAATCAGCTACAAAAGAACACTTCCACTCCGTACAGTATAATGTACTGCATAGATGTGAACTCAATGGCATGTTTGGCAAGGCATTAGTCAGCAACATGGCCGCTGCGTCTTGTCAGGGAAAGAGCTACACGTCATCTTCAGCTGAGGGAGATGACGTCACTGTTCCATACAACCCTGCTTCTTTCCCTCTGGCACTGCTGACTTCCAGGATTAAGAAGGGCTACAGACTGACCACTGGATTCTGCTGACAGAACTGTTGCAGAACAGGATTGGAGAAGACTCAACGGGATTTTGTGACACAATAGTGGACACTGGACTGTATGTTCAACAAGGTGATTATTTAGGACTTAATACACATGAATGTGGCATCACTGGTGCACACAGAATGGAAGTCATACCCTACAAGTAGTCTACAGCTAGTTTCCTCTTTAATGTGTCATTTATCAGAATACAGAGCTGAAGTCTTATCTACAAAACGTACGTGTAAACATTGCTTCAACATTTATTCATTTTACTGTGTTAACTATTGATCACTTTATCTTATTGCACCACCTGATGATAGCATATGAGCCAACGATTTAACCAATTGTCTATCGTATACACGTCTTTGTACATTTGTAATGACATGGTACATATCTTATACCTTTGCAATCAGCATGTCATCTCAATGTTCTTTTAAAAGAGGTACTAAAAGTATACAACAGAAATAGATTTGCAAAAAATATAGAGATTTTAACCACAGATGTATTTTATGATCTTTTTGTATCCATGTTTATGTGTGTGTAAAAGCTGAGAATTTTAACCAGAGACATATTTTGTGACGCAATTCAGAACTATTTACACTTAGCCTGTTGTTTTTTGGGCTTTGTATATGTGTCAAATGTAATATATGTGACTTCTGAAGCACTAAGGCTACTTTGTATTTCTTTGACGGTTGTGTATATGAAATAGATGAAATTAATTGAATGTTCTTCAGTGACACTTTAAAAGGTGTAAACACATACCTCGAAATTTGTCGTGTCTGTTCAGTACTTATCTCCAAGCAGATCTTGCTGTGGCAAACGGGAAGGAGTTTAGCCGGTAAAAGAACTCCTCTGCCGGCTAAACTTCTTCCCATTTGCCACAGCAAGATCTGCTTGGAGATTAGTTCAGCACATCATGTTCATGGAGTGAGCTATAGTCTTGTGCTATCACCATATTTCCCCCTATGCAAGAATGTATTCTTCTAGTAGCCTGGTATCCAGCCGTGTTATAGATCCCGTGTCTCTTCTGTACTCTGGTAAGATGGATGAGGGATGGTTCCTTTTTAGTTATCATTATCTTTTTGAAGATTTTACAGCTACCAGTAGGCTTCCTCCGGATGGTATGGTAGCTCAGGTAACCTAACACTGTTCCTTAGAGTGGGTTGCAGAGAGGACAGAAGAAACTCGGGGAGCTATAATACGGCTGGATAGCAGGCTATTCTTCTACAGGAGCTCACAGGCTTTAAAAACCCACACCAAAACATAAACCCCAAGACAGAAGACCAGTTCTAAACAAAACCCCAAGTTTTAAACAAAATCCTATTTTTAAAGACCACAGGGTTTTAAAACCAACGTTTAAACTTTCTTACGTAACAGATTAAGGCCTAATTTGCATAATTAGAAATGCTAGAATAGCCTTGTTAAGATAATACAACAGCTATTTGGCTGGAGAAGATTATCAACTGATATAACTTACGCAAATGAAACCTTGTTACATAATCAATGAGAAACACTCTAACCATAAAGGTTTAAGTATGCATCCTCTTGAGATTGAAACGAGACATAAAAAATGGAAGTTTTTCTTCAGTACCTTAGAAAGCTGTTAGGGGGCCCATTATCGAAGTTGACCTTTGTTTCTCTGACTGCTACTCCCCTAACAAATATCATCAGGATCTTTTCAAGGCTTCTCGAGTTATGCTTTCCACAAACAAATGGACACACCTAATTGGACCAGTACCGTCCTGACGAAAAAATGCTACACTATTTTCAGACTCAACCTTCCTTTCCGCAACCGCTACTCAAGTAGCAAATATCATGAAAATCCATACACAGCTTCTCAAGTTCTATGCTGTTGACCTACATTTGTATATAGAGACACAACATCATGCCATAACCAAAAATATAATCTTCTTGGCAATAATTTATTTTCCTACATCATCAAAATAGTACAACAACCTATGTAACCACGTTCTAGGATAGCTTCAACAAAAACAAATCCAGGACTGTCCACAAGATGCTGGTTGACTGGTCAATCGAACAACTTTATTAGTTCTGAAACAAACCTGCAACAATATCATGTAATGAAGGAAATAACAATACAGACTGATGAAAAACAGTAAACAATGGCACATTAGAATTCTTGCTATTATCAAAATATATGTAGGATTGTTACTCTCCAAGCAGAGGTTTGGCTCAGGCGTTTTTTTCAATGTGCTGTGGGCATTTTTGTCAGGCTTTTGTACCGTTTTTGGTACAATAGAAAGCCCCAAAAAACGTTTAAAAGATATAAAAAAAAAACACTCTGACCCAAACCTCTGCTTGGAGTGTATTGGCTTGTAAGTTAATCTTTCTTATACTTTGTAACCATTTTCAATAATTTACCTGAATCTGAACTGTGCATCTGAGATCCTACATTGCGGATAGAACGCTTCTGTCCAAGCATTACACATTGCACTTTAACAGCATAGGAGAAAACTTCTGAATTTTCTTTCTGGTCTTCAACTTTGGAGTGCAATATATCAAGATATAGATCTTGCTGCTCAGCTTCTGCTTTTTTTAATGCATTTCACCACTTCCTTTATATTGGACACCACGTGGAATTTATCACATTCTAACAATTCTGGTGGGACGTCTACGTTACTCCGGTTGATCCAGATGGCGTGCATTCCCACGCGCAGTGCAGGTTCCACATCCAGCCTCAGGTTGTCGCCAAGGTGAACAGCGTGAGATGGTTGAACATTTCCAGCCAACTGTAAGGCTAGTTGGAAAATCTGACAGTCTGGTTTTGCCACCTGAGCGTCCACTGATGTCAGGACAAAGTCGAAGAGGTGACATAAGTCCAGCTCCGACAGAACCTTGGGTAGCCGTTCATCGAAGTTGGAGATGACGCCCAGCTTCACACCTTTGTCACGAATGGCTTCCAGCGCCTCTTTAGTCTGGGGATAGACCTCCCAGTGCTTTCCTCCATTGAACTCTTCAAACAGCTGCTTTGCTACAGCATCTAATGCCAGGGATTTGGGGACTCCTGAATCAAGAAATGTCTTCTTGACAAGATCGGTCCACCACACCTTGGTGGAGATGCCGCTCATGCAGCCAAAGTTACTGTAGCTTTGACTCTGTTCCTTGTAGTTCTTCAGAAAGGCACTGTCCAGTTTAGTGGAGTCTACTTTGATGCCATGGCTGTCTGCCACTGCGGCATAGATGGTGCCGGAGGTATTCTTTAGTTTAAACATGGTGTTTGTACAGTCTAAAGTAAGCAACTTAGGTCTTATTGCCATGGTTCTCTTGCCAATACTGTACTCTTTTCTTTAAGTAGAGTAGAAACTTTGAGTATTGGCTAATTTTTGTTATACTCTAAGAACTACATCATCAAAGAGTAAATCATCAAAGGCATACATAGAACTTCACATCACATTTCACTCCTTCAACTCCAAAGCACTCTTCTATTTACAACTTACAAGTGCATTCATTTAGACTTTAAATTTGATAGCTTTCTAAAGTATTTGCCTGGAGACACATCAGCACAATTCCTCCTAGGCGTCCTTGTCGTCTGCCTTGCCTGAGAATTTCTCCTTCATACGCTGCCAGCTGGACTTCTTGGTTTCCTGCATATCCGACAGAGACTCTGTGAATGGAGGAAACATTTTTCAACTTGCTTAGAATTTGAAACAGATAATTAAGGACCTGTTGAAAACTAAAACAGAAAGTTCAGAAACTTCATTATCAATATGTAGGGGTGAGAACATTGTACCGACACAAAGAAACGTCTTTTTTCACCTGTTCGACAAAAAAGGACTTGAGTAGCCCGATTTTGGACCAATTAGAAAATGAAAAGTCACATTATCAACAGGCATTCACAAGTTTGGGGGCTTACTAGTCTCAGAAAAGGAATAAAATTCAAATAGTTAATATCTATTTCTACCAAGTTTCTACAGTCAAACCATGCTGATTATGGTGACCCTTTTCAGGTTTTTGTAAAGTACAATTCCTGGGAGTACAGACACTAAAAAGAGTACAGACAATACCGGGGCCAGACAATACAGGGGGAATGGATACCAACTAAGGTAAGGATACTACTGTGGTTACAGAAACTACGGGGGTACGGACACTACTGAAGGTATAGACACAACCTGGGATACATACACTATAAGAAGTATGGACACTAGGACAATACTGACACTACAGGGGTACAGACACTACAGGGGTACAGACACCACAATGGTTATTGATACTGACGGGTACAGAAATTTTATGATACTTCAGGTGATACGGACAATACACTGGAGATAGGGACACTACAAGAGGTCCAGACACTAGGGGAGCACAGAGTGACGCTACCGGGGGGTAAGGACACTACTGGAGGTATGGACGCTACCACGGGTACAGACACACAGAGTACAGACACCACAGGAGATATGGACGCTACAGAAGGTATGGACAGCAAAGGGGTTACAATCATTATTAGGATACGGACACTACCAGAGGTATGGGGGGGTATGGATGCTAAAGGGGGTACAGGCTACAGGAGGTAATGAAGGTGTCTTGAGCATGTTAATTAAAGGGAAAGGTCTGGCAAACCTTTCCTTTTAAAATATACAGTGCTACAGAAATCATAGCTTTAGATTGACTTGCAAACCAAAGTGCTAGCTGCTCACTGGGTCATACCAAAGACTTTTAAAGATGGTACATACTTCTTTCTCTGCAAAGAGGAAGAGTATGGAAGCTAAACACACTTCACTACCGGTGGACTGGCCCCCTGCTGTAGTGACTTATATATGTGTGACCCCTGGGCTTAAAAACGGAGATGGATGCCGGGCCTACGCATCACAACGTGATGCATGGCAACTTAAGCTTTAACTTTAGCTCAACAAGGTCAATACCATTTAAACACTGTTTGATCATACCTGAGGCCAGCACCAGTCTGTAGTCCTCCAGAGTCAGCCCTGTAAACGTGGTGGGTTTTCTTCTGGGATACTGGCAGCAAACAACAAACACATGGGTTAGTTTCAAACAACCACCTCAAAGAATAACAAAATTAGTTTAAAGTTGTACAAAGTCATGTATTACTTGTTTTAAGTTTTGAAGTTTAAGCTACAATAGTAAGGTGTTATTTCTTTGTTTAAAGATGCCACCTTTATGCAACTTCTAGTACAGTATATTCCTCTCAGTACCAGCCCTCCCACAGGTTGGATAGTCTTCTGGCTTTTGGACAATCCAAGGAGCTATTTTTTTCTTTTTTGATAAAAGCTCCAGGGACAATCTTACTAATCTGGGCTCGAAATACCTGGCCTTTTCTGCATACCTGGTGCAGGCAACATTGAATATTACCTGCACTAGACAAATTTTACCTGCACCACTGAACATAGGAAGCATGGATCATACTAAAATTGTTCAGGAACCATTGCTATTTTTTTTCTTTCATACTTTATAGGTGGTAACAGTCAATGCAGCTAATAACAATCCACATACACCTACATCAATAGCCTGGTATCCAGCCGTAATATAGCTCCCGAGTCTTTTCTCTTCGCAATTCGAGAGAAGAGACTCGGGAGCTATATTACATCAAAGAAAATTTATGTATAAAACCCAGCATATGGACCAGTGCAGATTAGGTGCAGGTAGACACCAGAAATACCTGCAAGGCTCCAATTTTACCTGCACTTAAACCTGCATATGCAGGTGGTACTTCGAGCCCTGCTCATGGTCGAGCTGATGAGGGATATGGAATACATTTGTGTTTATTTATGTGTTAATAACACATAATAACCATAACACTTTTATGGTCTCTATGTATTCCTTCTATTCCATTTGGGCAAAAACTTGCATATACAATGTATGTACCTTGTTGTTCCAATGTCCGTTGTTCAGCCTCTCAAGACTGGTGTAGACACGGTCACATTCAGCTGGGTTCACCTGCAGAGACACAGTGTCTTCTGTCTTAGTTTGGAAATGATGAGAATTTCAAATCTGTGTCTTAATACAGAAGAACTTTATTGCGCAATAATTGGTACAATGTATGGTAGGTAGGTAGGTACAATATAATAATAATGTATTGTCTGTATATATAATGTCTTGTCTGGTCCTTCTAAATTCAACACATCTCCTACAAAACAAAACTCCTACATCACATTTAACAAGGATTGTTACAGACATTCATATTTTCCGCGAACAGTTCAAGATTGGAATATACTACTAGCGTAACAGTGGGGGTTGAAGTAATGCTAACTGACCATGCCAAACGCCTGTCAGGCTTTTGGCTCAATTAGTTAGACTGCTGGTCTTGTGATCTTGAGGACTCGAGTTTGATTCCCGGGTCTGTCAGGATATTTGCATATATTGTTTCTTTCTGTTCTACTCGCCCCTCCGACTTCTTACATACTGTAACCACAATATCAGAACCTGCCAAGTTCAGGGAAAAGGTCACAAAACACCTGAGGAGCCATTAAACTGCACAGCACCAGTTCATAAGCGTTTTACCCCGACAAGAGGGGTGTTGTCCAGTACTGTACATACGAATAAGTCCAGATCCAGAACACAAAATTCGTCTTTGTGCAGCCACGTGTCATACAGCTAGACATGACCCACTCACGTAACAAACACCAGTATAACATGGCATCACCGTCGAGTCAGACAGGCGCTCTACGGGGCAGGTGAAGCTTTCAACCGCCGAGGTTTGGCATGCTACGCGCTACTATTACTTTTATTAAAGGCGGTAAATCCCCCCCTCCCCCCCCCCCCCCCCCCCAAAAAATACACTGTTTCCACATTGGCAAAGAGAGGTTATCTACCACAAAGAGAGACTTGGTTTAATGTAGACATTACGACAAATTCTGGCAAGATTAAACACACGAGTGACGAACCCATGGCCATGCATGTCTGACTCGCAATCAACGTCGCCCCCCTCCCCATACAGTGTTTCAAGTTGCGCAACATTTTTGCTGAATGACGTATAAAAAAAAGTGACACATCACTACCTGTGTGTTTTCTCCCTCCTTGAAGGCTTTGACGACTGCCTGTCGGATGGCCACGGCTATGTCCCGGCCTTCCTTGGTGGAGTCGAGCGGCCAGTGCTGACAGATTCGGAGGAACTGTTTGTATCGGGCCATCTGCACGGTACAACGTGCTGACCTAGCAGACTATACCATCGTGTCACCTGGATAGGGGTGTTTGCCTAATGCGAAAGAGTCAAACGCGTCAAAAACAAAATGTCTTAAAAAGTAAAAATAATTCAATTACTACTTTATAGAAGTAATTTAAAAGATTTTCTATATACTTTTATCGGTGTAAAGGAGAATTACAAGCGTCTGGTAATTATTTTGCTATCTCTCTCCCCAGTTTACTGTATTTCACCAGGCCTGGCTCAAGTGGAGGTGAACAATCTGGAAAGTTGAGAAGTGAGTTCAATACACCAGAGTCGCTATTGTACAGGTCTTTGATGCAGGTAGTTGGAGGTGTATAATAAATTAACTAGAGTTCCACAACCCAATGCCTTCGCCAAATGATTTCAACCTTTATAAACTGTGTTGTTATTGGTCATTAATTATGTAGATGAGGTCATCATCATCAAGTTATATTATTTGATCATATCCTCCACCCAAATACTAAGTAACAGACGTACACAATCTATATTCACTTGTACAACTTCCAATTGCCAGAAGTAAAAAAATTGCCATCATTTATATATACATAATTACCACAATGAGATTAACGTAATAGCATGTTCTCGTTAGTTATGCAAATTAGGTCTTAATTTGTGTAATATTTATATTTTAACATTCTTCTCTTTCTCAGTTACAACAAGAGTTCGTAGACCTCAGGCCTGCATGAAATGTATTGGGTGTCTGTAGACTTATTGTGTATTTTTTTTTCCCTTTTTTTCCGTGTTTGCGTGGTTGGAAAATGTGCACCATGCAAAAGTCTGAAATTCCATTTTCGGAATGTGTAAGTTTGGGCATGGATGAACATTACTTATTTTGGATTTCTTAACCATGTAACCAACCACAGTACCTTGAATTTGTTGAGACGACTTTTCCTACCTTTTTTTGTCTCAGATGGCCCTTGTAGTTATTCTGTCACATATGATATATTCAGTACTGATATCTTCCTATTTCAATGTACTGACCTAATGCAGCTGCTAAATCTCCTTAGTGTGGCAATGATATTTATTAAAGATTTATTTCTGGAGTGCTATAACACTTGACACTGGAAGGTTATTTGCATAATTTGACCAATTAAGTTTTTACAGTAGTTCCATAGACAACATAGAATAGTGGTAGCCCCCATCCAGCAGCAACAGTTAGTCCCCAGGGTGATATGATATTTTCATTCAACCATCCAACTAAAACCTAAACCTAAGTGACAAAATGCAACAAACGATACCAAATTTAAAATAGAACAAAGCTTCTACCACTTAACCCTGTATGTACTATAGATTAAGCAGGCCCAAAAATCAAGCGACCATGACTATCCCCAAACTACAAATTACCTGCATACAATACGGAAATGGCATCCCCAAAGAAACAACAAGAAACACAGGAAGATAATATACATACCTTTCTCTTACAGTCAAGCTCTATAAATTTCTCCTCCACTTTAGAAAGTTGTATCTTCTTCTGATTGCCAAACAGGGTAAAGGAACTTGTACCAGAACTTTAAACTCTCAAAACACCACAAAGACTAAGCAGCAAACTCAAATTGTACCTAACAGCAACAGATACTAGTACAAACTTAACTGCCTAGTACATCATCTGGCTGGAAACACTGTTGATACAAAGTAACCTGATACATTGAAGGTGGCAGAAGCCAGTGCAAAAACAGATGACGATTCTACACCTAAGCTTAAAGACCCATCAATCAACCCAAACCCAACCAAACCAAGCAGATATTGGGGGGATGCCCCAACCGCACAAAAACAGGGTCAACCTACAGTATCAAGTTCAAGCACTAGGAGGCCCAAAATCAAACCTGACCACCAGGACACCAGCAACAACCCACGTAACAAATAGCAACACGATGGCACCTTGCGTTCCGGAGATACAGCGCACGCGCAGTGCCCGCACAAAAGGTAACCTGGAATGTCAAGTTCAAGCACCAAGGGCGCCAAAATCAAAATTGAGAATTATTCAGCCACCGCCAACAAATGTGCCAAATATCATCGCGCCCGCACCAACCGTTCAGAAGATATAACTCCGGAAATACCCCTCCCGGACACAAAATTCGACCTGCCGCGTCAAGTTCAAACGCGACAAGGCCCAAAGTCAATCCTAGGCAACAGGCAACAACTTCCCACCCATGCACCAAAAATCGTCGCAATGGCGCGTATCATTCCGGACGCCAAAAGTGCCCCCAAAACAGCAAAAATGCCACCTGCAATGTCAAGTTCAAACGCCAGGAGGCCCAAAATCAAACCTGAGTGTCAAGCCACCACCCCCAACCCGCGTACCAAAAATCGTCGTGCTCGCACCATCCGTTCTCGAGATACAGCGCCCTAAATCCCCAGCTTCCAAATTTTCCCACGCCCGTGAAAACCATACCTGCATACATGCAGGTAAATACCACATGTTGCAATAGCCCTATGATAGAACAGGGCGGGTACACAGACGATACCGAAAATATAACCTTTTTGGCGAAATTTAGTATGATAGAATAAAAGAGGATTCTGTCGGAATGTTGCCGAGAAAGCGTAGACAGTTCGGCCACCTTGCATAGAGAAGCAACTTCACCGCGTCGCCGCAAACTAGTCATCAAAGTAATTCACAAATCTTCAAAAAGATACTCAGAGGGGAAATCAGAAAACGACGCAAATGCAACGGTACCTTCTTTGCAGAAGTTCTAGGGTGCATGGCGTTCAGTATCAGGCACGGGTATGTTTGGATGTGTGTGTGTGTGGATGGTGCCCAGCACAAGAAATAGGTGTGCTTACCTGTGTGTGAATGGTAAGCACCAAGGACAGCTGTACCTACGTACAGACCTGTTTCCCTATGTGGCTGGTGTTCAGCACCAATGACAGGTGTATCAACATGTGTGTGGCTGGTTTTAAGCACCAGGTACAGTTTGTTCCCCTGTGTGGATGGTGTTCAGCACCAAGGACAGATGTGTTTATCTCTGTGTGGATATTATAAAGCAACAAGGACCTGTGTGTGGATGGTGTTCAGCATCAGGAACAGGTGTGTTGACCCGAATATGAATGATGTTTCACATCAGGTGTGATATGTGTGTGGACAGTATTCAGCAACAAGGACAATGTTGCCTGTGTGTGGATGGCGTTCAGCACCAGGGACAGGTGTGTTTACCTGTTTGTGGATGGTGTTGAACTCAAGGGACATGTGTGCTTACCTGTTTGTGGATAGTGTTCAGCACCAGGGACAGGGGTGTTTACCTGTGCATGAATGGTGTTTAGCACCAGGGACAGGTGTGTTTACCTGTGTGTGGATGGCGTTCAGCACAAGGGACAGGTGTGTTTACCTGTGTGTGGATGATGTTCATCACCTGGGACAGGTGTGTTTACCTGTGTGTGGATGATGTTCATCACCTGGGACAGGTGTGTTTACCTGTATGTGGATGGTGTTAAGCATCGGGGACAGGTGTGTGGATGGTGTTTAGCATCGGAGACAGGTGTGTGGATGGTGTTTAGCATCGGGGACAGGGGTGTTTACCTGTGTGTGGATGGTGTTGAACACAAGGGACAGGTGTGCTTACCTGTTTATGGATGGTGTTCAGCTCTAGGGACAGGTGTGTTCAGCCCCAACAGAGCACAACAACCGACCACAGTTCAGCTCACGGCATAACAGCTCTGAATGCCAACAACAAATCTACGGTTCAAGACAGTGGATATTCGAACCCAGGGTTTTATGTTTCTCCTGTCTGGTGTTCTTGGAGTCAATTGGTGTCAAACACTCTTGTCATTAAACTATTGCTCATAGGTTGGACTATTGTCTCTTCGCAGCCGCAAGCTGAATTGTGAGGACCTTACGATTTGCGCGGTACGTATTGGCAGCCTGTTTACAGCTTCTCAATACAACAGCAATTGCTACAATTGTGGCCATTGACATATGAACCGCACACACCGCAAAGGAGCGCTACTCATTTCGATTCTCGTTGACCTCCACTTTCAGTGAGTTCTTTCACGTGCTCGAGGTGAGACTCTCCTCAAACACGTGGTCTTCATTTAAATTCATTAGGTCTTAGGGCTAAGGCCGTGGATTATTGGGGCATATCAGAGGTTTCGAACCCAGGACCTCTATGCTGTGAGTCGAACACCCTACCGATTTCGCCACACGATTTCACTATTACTCATTGATGAACTAAGGACGTATGTACTTTCATTAACTTTGGTCTGTTAGTTGATGTTATTCCCTAGACATTATTATGCTTCCTTGACATCCGTCGTTGCGTTGCCTGAATCTTTTTGAGTACAAGTCGTCACGTTGACATAATTTTTCAGGACTGCAAACACTGGCTGCATTTAGTATAGCGCACCAAAACTGGAAGATTGGCACCTAATTGTGCACCGTGTGTTAACCGTTGCAAGTAGATATTTGCGCATTTTAGTAAAATAAGATATACTACTTCGCATTGTGATACCAAATATCCGATCATCATACAAACCATGTTTTAAATCGTGATCATACAATTAAGTAAATTATTCTATTCAAATTAAGACAGTTTGAATCACGGTGCAAACATTGGGATTACGGTCTAGCGTATAGCATCACGATCCTTAATTTGGAAATACTATATAATCTTAATTTCCGGAATATGATCCTTAAGTTTGGATGACGATCAGAAATGTTGAATCACAAGTTGAGACTAGATTGTTCCTGAACTTAATCAATAAGAATACACATAAAAAATCAATAATCTCATATCATCCTGTCATTAAGCTTTGTACGACTCTCTAACAATATGTTCAATACATAATCATACTTATGCAGCTTTGGATACTGTGCGTCATTAATTTATATAAAGGATTCATGACTAAGGATCATACTTATCGGTATTTATTGTTCATGAGAACAAGCGTTTGCAGAATACAATCAAGTGTACAATATTCAGTACAGCACGATATCTGGTGCCTCTACGTTACATACGATTTGTGTACTGTAATGAGTTGCTTTCCATAGTTACTTTGGTATTTTGGATTAATAATTCAAGTCTGAAAATGTACACTGTACGTCCGTAATTGAACCACTGACATTACAAGAGCTACAAAGAATATCCATTATCACCACGTAAAATCAATGAAACGGATGGCAAGAGCACAGTTTGGTGGGCAATACTCGCTCCTTACTTATGTTATTTTAATGCAATCCCTCTTTACCAACACGCTGGGCTGTTGAGCCCTGTCATTGGGAATTCTTCTTCACGGGTCTCTTCTTCCATCTTCATTTGCTCGTCCGCGGATTTCATCGCCCTGTTCACGTGACCAGCCATCGGTGGGTCCAGGTTGATGTTCTGGTCGGCTTCATAGGTCGGCTTTGTCACGTTTGGTTTCTTCAACCAACTGTCGGTACAATAATGAACGGAAACATTTAGTAAAGCAGAATCACTGTTATTTGGTGTGCACTGTGCACACCTCACAAACAGTATAGAAGAGAACACGGACAAACATTACGAGATAAGGTCAATTAAAAAACAACACCGTCTTCTGTTTTATGTAAATATCTATCATATGCTGTCTTGATAACCTCTATAATGTCTCGTGTAATATTTTACCAGTGACAATATAGATAAATATAAGGCAGGGGGAGAAAGAAAGTGGTTGGTTGATGGTTTTATGTTAAAGAGGAAAATAAAGGCCAGTCGCTTCCATAACCTCTGATGAAACCTCAATACTGTAAATACATTTAAGTTCGCGGGGATTTAATTTCGTGGTAGCGGGAAAAGGACTTTTCGCGGTGGATTTTATTTCGCGGTGACACCATAGACTGCAGTCTAATACCATAATAGAAAAATACTCGCGGTGGTTTTAAGTTCGCGGTGAAGTGGTCACTGCGAAAACCGCGAACATTAATCCACCACGAACATTTCTGCATTTACAGTATTCCGAAGACAAACATTACGTGATCTGCCCAGTTACTCTTTGTTTCTTTGTTTAGCATATATGGTCATAAAGCAATATAAAATGATGTACCTTGTTATCAGTACGATGACTACGGCTATGGTAACCACGGAAACGACCACCCCGATCACGATGTACAGCGCGTGGGATGAGCTGCCGGTGACTGGGTAGTCTGTCTGTTCGTCTGTCCCTTCTGTCACATCGATAGGTATCACTGTAGGTGATGGGAATACATATTGACAAAGTGTGAGTGGATCCAACCATAGACATACATTCTATTCCTCGCCATAACAAAGAGCTGCTGACCGTATAGATGCTGAAAAGTCTTCGGAAATGTAGCAAATTGTTCGGGGCAGTATTGTGCAAATTCGCCCAGCTGTGCATTGTAATTAACAAAACATTTGCCATATAAAGCTCCTTCGGAACATTTAAAGTACATGACATTATATAAATGTTTACTTTGATGGACCATTCACTCTTACTACCTTAATATCTTAATTACTACCTGCGTGGATTTCAACACAGGGCCACGAGGGGACACTCCAAACCGAAGCTCATTTTCACCTGAGTCTAGCTAGGAAATAGGTATCAATTACTCTTCCCAAAGGTACAAAACTAGGGGCCTGATAGGGAGTTAAACCCAGCACCTTTTGAATTCTAAGTCAACAAACTTAACTACAAGACCACCTTGGTGAATGTTTAAGTTAGGCTTATTTGTTTTAGCTTAACTCTTGCAGTGCTGCGCCCAACATATGTTGGGAAGCATATAATGGTAGTGTTTTCACAATGCTACTTTTTTTTGGTTACTTTCCTTTCAAATAACCTTATACATTATTACAAAGCTTAAGGTCTCTGCTTTTCAAAAATGTAGCATACTGAAAACAGTACCCCTACTTTCCAAATGGTCTAAAACGCCAAGAATTGGGAAAATGTAGGTACCACAAGAGTTAAGCATCCATACTCACATGTAGGTACTTCAGTCCCGTATAGATACATGTTGTAGATCGTCTTCCATCCCAGCGCCTCCTGTACCCTCATCTGGCTGTGCTGTATCACCATCAGGAGCAGGCTACCCGGAATGGGCACAGGCTTCTCCGCGGAGGAATTTGGGTTGGATACGAAGAACGCGAGGGTGATTCGGTCTGGTGACATAGACGATTTGGGGAACCCTTCCAAGATGACGACGTTGTCTGAGTCAAACGTCCGTGAATCGTGTGTTCTAGCACAACAAACAATACAAACACAAACGTCAAAAACGTCAAAAACGTTGTTGGTGTGAGGTGATATTGATAATGCCGAAGGTTTTGGGACTACATAGATCCAGTCATAAGTCACTATCGTCCTCAGTAAGGTAACAGACTCATACCGAACGGTCGACTCGTGTAATTACTGTATATGGCTGCGACTAAATAACTTTCTTGTACAGTTATGAAAGTTACCAACCTGAATTTATTCAAAATAACAAACATAGAATAGGTACACTACCTTATAGGTTCCGTCAGTCAGTTTTAAAAGAAATATGGTCAAATGTCAAGCTTGAAACCGACTGATACATAGAATAGAAAAACAGGGAAATCAGAACAAGGAAACAAAACAAAGCATACGATCGTTTGGCGCGGTGTTCGGTTAGACGACATGATAAGAACTCCATGACGTGCCTCTGACAGTATGACGTCATGCTGCTGGCTACGGTGGCCTTGAAATCCGTCTCAACCTCTTCTGTAAACTATATAGCAACAACAGGTAAATGTATTAGGACGTCTGTCGGATAGGACGTTAAATGGAGGTTCCATGTTTGAGGAGAGCCAAACCTCGAGCACGTTAAAGATCCCACTACACTTATTGTAAATAGTAGGGGACCTTCCCGGTGTGAGTGGTTCAAAACCTACAGTCCCATGGCCGCACCTGGGGCAATTACTGTTGTATTGAGGTCACCTGAGTGTCGCCGAATGGCAGCTCGCTCCAAACCCTTGCGATTAAGCCCCACCTATTGTAAACTCCTCGCAATTCAGCCCCTGGCTGCGAAGAGAGTAGTCGGCCCACCCAGTAACAATAACAACAACAACTACTACTACTACCACTCCATATGCTATAGCAGGTACGAAATGACGCAAAAATTTCCAAAGTTATATTATGAATGTGAATTTCCGAACGTAGACAATATTGGAAATATGTGGATTATATGCACTTCTGTGACAGTGTATCCCTTACCAAGTTAGCAACTGCGTTCAAAGACACTACAATAATGTCGCTCCTATAACTACCGAACTACTAGTATAGTCTAAATTCTTCATGTACTACTACACTCAAGGCTATAGCTACCACACCACATATATTTTACCATTTTCGGTATCTTCTTGTCGTGTTGACCATGCCAGAGGATAAAAATTAAGAAGAGTTCTTGTTTGCTTTCAAAATCGACCGACAACCCGTAACAATGCATTTGGTATTGCCTTTGCACTTGAAGTTGGCAGTAACATAACATAGATTTAGATTAATTCTCTCCTTTTCTTAGAACAAGGCTTCGCAGAAATTTAATACATATTTCACTTCGTTATCTCTCGCTTTATCTGCTTTAACCATAGTTTCCTTACCTCACTGACTGCCATACCGATATGCATCGCGACTGTGCCTGATGCGGCAGATATTTCCGGTGTCACAGTGTCTGGAGACCGTGTCGTTGCTGGAGACCGTGTCGTTGTTGGCGGGGCTTCGGTAGTTGGTATGGAGAAATCCAGGGCACACTGGTCCACGTACCCGGCAAGGTCTACCACAGTCACGGTCATCTTGGGACGGCAGCAAGTGGAGCTGTTGTATGAAGAAAATGTGTATTGTGATGAATGACAGATATTGTAATGCTTGCATTTATACGTATATACATTACGTCACTGAAAGTTTGGTGTTCAAATGATTTACCGAATGAACTGATGATTTGGTCACTAGAACTGGCTACAAAATGAGTTTGTTTTTACCTTCAAGCACTCGAAAGCTCAGAATCTATCATTTCTTGGTAACTGACGTGTAGATGTATAGGATTTATTTAATAAAGACGCTGTTTTTATATATAAACTTTAACTAATAAAAATAATTACCTGTAGTTTGCCGTTATTGCTACATCTTGCAATCCTGGGGTGAAGTCATCAGTCGTCAAAACCTCCCCTGTACTGACCTCACCGTACACTCTACTCAGTCCCAGTCCGCTGTCAATCATCATCATCTGTACCGACCAGGACCTATCAGCACACACGTCAGGACGCTGCCGCACAGCCGTGCAGTTCCCAACAACTGACGTAATATTGCATACCGGCGGTGACGTGTCAATTACCTATAACCATGGAAGCAGTGTCAGAATTGAAACGGGTGTGAATTTATTTTCTATATTCAAACCATTGCCTTGAATAAACAAGAGCGTAAAATACTCACAACTCCATGCGATATTCGGTGTCTACCAACTGCCTGTCATGCCTGATTAATGTCCAGTTCTAATGACTCTGAACTGAACTTCCGACAGGTCTGACCTTTTTGTTGGTCACATCAAAACAAATTTACGGACAGTATATTCAAATAGTTATGGAGGCATATCAACTCAAAACGGCATATCGAAAGCACTAAATTACATCCCGCATATAGAGTCAGCTAGTCCTGATGTATTGGGCATTTCCCTAAGCCTTTTTATCTAATTTCACATCACATTGATACTGAATAGTGAAGGAAACTTACCAAAATGATGCGTTCAGAAACTATCGTTCGCATGGTGATGAAGTTGGAGGGGGCAGTGGAGGATCCAAGAGAACTCCGCGCAGTCAGAATAGTGGTACTGAAAGAGTATGAAATTCGTTGTGGGTAGCTTATACATATTTTGAGTATCATACAGATTCGTTTCTACTGCAGATAATATGTCTGCGTGTCACCGATCTTGTGCATTTGGGAAAGGCACTTTACACGGCTTTCCTCACTCTGCTCAGGTGAAAATGAGTACTTAGCTTCGGCCAGGGCCGTCCCTCGGATAGGGCGTAAAATGGAGATCCCGTGTCTGGGGAGAAGCATACCCTAGGCCCATTAAAGAACCCACCACACGTGCGATGGTGGGGTGTGAGTGGTTCAAAACCTACAGTCCCTGGGCCGCACCTGGGGCAATTACTGTCGTATTGAGGTCACCTGATGCTGAGTAGCGCCGAATGGCAGCTCGCTCCAGACAATTGCGACAGTCGTATTGATGTCACCTGAGTGGCGCCGAATGGCAGCTCGCTCCAAACCCTGGCAATTCAGCCCCGCCTACTGTAATATAGTATAAGCAGCTCGCAATTCAGCCCCTGGCTGCCAAAAGAGAGTAGTCGGCCCACCCAATAACAATAATAATGTCGATGTCTGTTTGCTTTGCTTGTCTGAATGTCTTGAATGTTATGCTGTAGTAACGTTTACTTTAAAAGTCCAACATGCCTACCTGGAAGTTCCGGGGGAGACTGTCGTTGCGGCAGAAAAGGTGACGTAACCTGTGACGTTCGTCCCTGTTGCTATGGTGACGGATGATGGGGTTACCCCGGTTACCAAGCCGACATCGTCTGATACTGTCAGCTGAAAGGTGTCATCTGAACCCTCGTTAACAAGGACAAATCCAACCCGGCTGCTTCCGCCAGGATAAAGAGCTTCTGGAGAGAAAATATATAAATGATTTACAAACATTAGTCGTTTTATAAAAAGCTAATGCAAACACATTTCAAGTTGAGTTCAGTTCAATTCATCCTGCAGGGGCCTTGAAGAAACTTTTTTAGAATCAAATGTATTCTCTTATTTACTAATCCATGCGCTTGATGTTCAATTTCAAGTAGCTTATATATTTCACATTCATGGATTCCTAAAACTTTCCACTAAGGAATTATGGCATTTTGAATCAATTATATACATTATTAGGACCAATGCAGCGTAATAATGATGCCTATTTTTCATGGAGGTAATGAACTAAAGAAAACTTAACTCAAAAGTTTTGGTAAGTAGCACTGTTTGGTACTTTGTTCAGCATAAAGGCCCCCTCTCACTTGACGTGCGGCACGCTTGCGGCATTGCTGCGTTCGAAAACGCAGATGTACCGCCACGGAACCTAGAGGTGCCGCAAGCAAACCTAGAGGTGCCGCAAGTAAACCTAGAAGTGCCGCAAGCAAGCGCGACGTTTTTTAAAAAGTTTAAAAATAACGCAAGTGGCAAGATGCCGCAACAGTGCCGCAACAGTGCCGCAACAGTGCCGCAACGGTGCCCCAACAGTGCCGCCACCATGCCCCAAACAGTATCAAGGATATGTTTTGCCTCTTTTACACCAAGAATCAAAAGTAAACATAATTTTATCACCGAAAAACTATTTTAGATGCATTTCTAATAATTTTACAGCGGTTTTCGATCCAGTTAAAACACTGCGAATTCCAGAAAACTTACCTTGTATCCGTATTCAGAGTTAACTTAAAAATACATCTTTTGATTTATCTAATGGAAAGTAGGTCAGTATTTTATACTTGAAAACAAAAAATAAGTAACTGGTTTATCGATTAACCTACGGATGTAGAGATAAAGGTTATCGTACAACGTTCAAAAAGAAATTATTTATGTTGGATTATAACGAGTTTGCGTTTGCGTTATAACGTTATAAGCTAATCATTGCTGGTAGCCTGCCACCGATAAAATACAAAATTGCAGTCATTCAGACCCATGGGCCATATTTTTCTCACTTTTTACAAATATGATAGACTTAGACATCAATAGGCTGGCAAGCCATCCGCCGACAATGAAAATACTCCGCGACATACAAAATAAGTATGAAATATCAAGCATTTTCATTTTAAAAATTTGCAAAATTGGTGAATAAACATATTAACATACATAATTACACATAACGTTACATGGTGCAAAACGTACACATGGACTCAGATCTGGTATATGTTTCGTGTCCGTTCATTCGGGTCATTTCCTTTACTGTAAACGTTTTTCAAGGTTATTTATAGCATATGTATCATATAATTCATTATCTTAATGGAAATCTTTTCATTATAAATCTCGTTTTTGGGCATTCTCATCATTTTACAGTGATTTTTCATAAATTGACAACGCTGCAATTGTCAATAACATGTTCATTTAGTCTAGAAACGCAAAAGTGCCGCACGTCAGTGTGAGTGCAAGACAAAATCGGCGAAATTAACACAACAGTGCCGCAGTGAACGAACGCAGCAATGCCGCAAGCGTGCCGCACGTCAAGTGAGAGGGGGCCTTTACGTGAATTTTACGAGATATTAAGTATATTTTACGCTCCTAGTACTAAACAAAACTCGCCTCTGTTCTCTACAGCAAGCTCCAGCCTCAAACTCTCAGACTCTATGAGCGTCGTCAGAAGCCGCCTGAAGGTGTTGTTTCGTTGGTCGATACCTTCCACGGAGATTCTGAAGGGCTTTGGGAGAGGAAGGTTTAACCCTCAAACCACCATAGCTTTTTTGTGACGTAGATTACCGTATGGGGTCAAAACTGACCCCAAAACGTTTTGTACAAATACAGTTTTTTTGTGTGACTCTTTTTGTGATTTGTATATATGTATAGTTTCATTAATCTATGTGGGACAGTCTGACATGATTAGGTGAGAATACTTCTAGCTCATTATCATAATTTATGCAAAAGATCACGAGGACCACATTTTGCACCAATGCTATTCGGACCGGGAAGGAGGTTTTTGATGCCTGTACTAACTTCAATGCCGTGTAGCGCTTGAATGGTTTATGCTAGGGCCACCAAACTTGGTAACTTTTTAGAAAATGTTAAAAGCAAACATTTTCAGTGAACAAAGTATGTTCATCATTTCTCATGTTACCATGGCAACGGCATTCTGACAGACATATTTATTGCGAAATTTTCTAATTTTGTATTAAACATTTAAGTTTTAAGGTTTTCTTAGCAAATAACAGTTGTTTATCACATCTTATGAAGTTCAACGTAAATTTCATGACTCAATATTCATAATTTATGGTAATTTGATGACGTCATCAGCCAAAATCCAAGATGGCGGCCGAGATTACCTAGATCGTCATAATGTCGTCATATAACATGATAATGGCCCAAAGTTTTTACAATAATTTTGGCTTACAAGTTCATCATTCTCTGAAAATTTCGTGGTCCTACCGTAAGTAGTTTAGGTGTGGGTCGCAAAAGTTTGTTTAAAAAATGCTGGGGTCAGTTTTGACCCCACTAGACCATGCATAAACTTTCTAGGATAACTTAATCAACAATGAGCCAATCTCGGTAAAAACGTATAAGAAGTTATAGGACAAATATATTCATGGAAGGAAATTTGTTTTCGACTAGAAATGCCATAATGGTACACATCGATACACGCCTGGGGTCAGTTTTGACCCCATACGGTGGTTTGAGGGTTAAGGCAAGAATTAAACGCTGTGGCTTGTCACGCCATGGACAGTGATTTATTGTCGTGGAAGCTCCTTATCAAATTCAAAAGTGACGAACTAAACAAAATACAACACAGATTTGGTCATTCTCGTAAGTCTACTTTACGAGGTGTAGAATCAGGAATGATCAAATACCACTGTACAAACTCCGATCTTTTAAGCTTACGCAAAAATGCAATTGTTCACCCGACTGAAAAGTTGAGCCACAGTGTACGTGTTCTTTACGTTAAGGATTGGGATTGAATTTCAGGCAGATTTATTCCTCAAATGTTTTTGCCAACGCCTTAGGGACAAGACTAATGGTATAGTATCGTGGTTTCTTTTAACTCCTTTTTTCCGATCAAAATAACTTTGAAAAATTAACAAGCGGCCTTGATATTCCAATGCAATAACGAAGGGGTCAGGGTGAAATATTTGCGAATGATGCACTAAAGAAAAGTAACCGCTGTTAGGCTTGGGTCACATTTCCGAAATGGGGCCCTGTCGGGATTTTTTCGGAAGCGAAAAATGAAAGTGCTTTCGTAGGAAAATACACAAATTATACTCATGGCTAAGTTCTGTGTGTTTTGTTTCCTTTCTTATCATATCTTTCGTTTCCGAAAACTACCCGGCCGGGCACCGGTTAGGGAATGGGGACCTAAGCCTTACCTGGGCAGGAGGTACGATGGTTGCTGTGTAAACCGGTTCTCCCCGGCCGCTACTGGTTTGTAGATAGATCCGGCTGAGAAGCGTCCCGGATTGGTCCAGAAGATCTGCTGACGTCACGTTCCCCGCATTCTCCAAACCGCTTCCGCTTACAACCAGTCTGTATTCTGAACCTAGAACAGAAGCAATGGCTAACTTGATATATCACAACAGCCCAGTATGGCTTCTACATTGTCTTAAGTGCCCATCTACATCTATATACATATAACGGATCCGTTATGCATTTTATGAACTGTTCTTCAGGTACCAGTTATTTATCACCACCCTGCCATATGGAAATCCCTGCTAGGCGCACCAAGTCAAACAAAAAGTATTGCGCTATCTAAAAGAAAGATTTTCGAAAAGAACAAGCTAAAACGAAATTCTCCCTCAAGATGAACGACTGTGGCTAGTCCTACATAGGAAATTAGTAGTATTTACCTCCAATAGGTCTTCCATCGATGGGGAACCCACTACCAGTGTCTAGGAACTCTGTTGAGAAGTCCAGCACACTCTTACCCGTCACTTCGATGTCGTACCCCTGGCCGTCCGCTAGGTGGAGCCTCCACATTCCGGCTGCAGGATCGGTTACCTTGAGCACCTTGTATTGGTCAGTCTCGATCACCACCTGGGCGTCGGCTGAACCAAACGGCTGGATCGCACCTGATGGGTTTGGCAAGGTTTAGATCAATCTATTATTCAACATGCAAGAAAACAGCTTGTGTTAACTACGGTAATAAAAGCTAGTAAATGGACACCTATTGTAGTGTACGTGATGTTGGCTGGTGACGAGTCATGGGCGACGTCAACTATTGCCAGATCAAAAGCAAAATTGCAAGTGCTGACATTTGCTACTGCATCTACAGTTTAAAAAGATGATTTAAACCACTGCGGTCACGAGTCCTGAGTTAGTGAGTGAATTTCAGTCTACCTGAAATGGAAACTATCATGTGCGAGCGAATACTGCAGCGAATACTGCAGTCGTATTTCCAGTTGCACAAGTGCATCATCAACGCTGGTTCAATTTAGGTTCAAAGTTAAAGTAATCCCGCACTAAATAGTAAATCGGGTGGCGCCATTTTCCATTTCAGTAGCCATGGCCAGGGCCATGCAATTCTTACGCAATCACTACAGCAGGGGCTAGTCCATTGGAAGTGGTCTGTTTGTTTAACTACCATACCCTTTCCCAAATGCTGAGTACTAAGCAGAGAAAGTAGCATGTAACATTTTGAAAGTTACGACACTTACGACCAACCGACCTCATGGCGAAAAATCTAACCACTTGGTCATTGCAGCGGTCATGAAGAGTCTTTTAAAAATGTCTCTCCAGGCAAGCATAATCACTTATTTAAGTTAACAATGTGTGGATATAATGATCAAACTACAGCCATTAGTGTTTGACATTATATATCACAAAAGAACTATGCATAACGGCGTAACGTTAAAGGACTACTAGCTACTTCCTTACCCGTTGGTGTGTACAACTGGAACACCGGTGCTGTAGACGACCCGGTCAGGGTCAGCACCATTTCCAGCAGTGCCTCGTCCACAGGAATCTCCTGGTCACGTGGTCCGGACTCGGGCACGCTCTTGGTCATGACCGTGACAGGAGCACCGTTGACCTCAAGGGCGATGACCTCGGAGACCTCAGCTACTTCATCTTTGGTTATGTCGAAAACCTTCCCACCGGATTCCTCCGCGATGACGTCATACGGATTACCGCTCACTGCTCGTTTGGACCTAGCTGTAATCAAGAATCGAGTTTGCAATACAACAGAGATGGTTGGGAAAAAAGAAACTTTCAGGCAAGGCCATGTTGATTTGATTATTTGGATGGCATGCTCTGGGAGCCCCAAAGCTGACGTGAGCATGTGAATAAAACCAAGTGTTCCAGTTCAATGTGAACCAGTCAGAACTGCCCGGAGGAAGGTGACAGACGGTCACTGACACACCGGTGTAAATAAAGCAATGGTTACTACCAAAAAATGTTCTTCCAACGGTGACTGTTTTAAAGGTAAGGTACATACCTCTAAATTTGTCTTGCACATCTTGTTCACAGAGAATGACCTAGTCTCGATCTCGCGAGAGAACACGAGACTAGGTTTACGCAAGCCTGACCAAGTACGATTTACAACATGATTGATTTCTTTTTGAAAACGGGCAAAATTTGATAGGCACGCGGATGTCATCTATATAATCAAATCAACACGAACAAAGCACATCGCAAAAGTATGTTGACAGTATTTTTTTCAAAGCACACATACCATGTACATCACGCCGTTTACGGGAACAACTCCCAGTGAGAAGGAATGTGATTTTGCTCTTTTTCTGTTGAAGCAGAGAAATCACGTCTTGCAGCTTATCGCTGTCCTTAGGGTCAGCATCAGTGAAGAGATATATCTTCGACTTCGGTAGCCTGCAATGTAGAAAAGATGTCATATATACGAGTATGCTGAGTTTATCATACTATGCCTTAACGTGATCATCAATAGTGTTTCAAAATTAGTCTTATCTGTGCTTTCTGATACTAGTAACCTGCTCATCTGGACTTGAACACAAATGCGCCATACGTTATTCTGACCGCAAGGAAAATTGGTGACAAATTCACAAACGTGCCGCTATGGGCAGTCGCCAATGTAACGCAGCCCGGTGGCAGTAAGATGTCCCCTTGAGATGCTTACGTGAGTGGGGGCAAAACTGTTTGCTATTTGTCTCTTAGTCAAGATTGTTGTTACCTTCTGATTTACCTTACATATGCCAACAAGCAATGTATGGCTGAAAAAGGCCTCACGTGTTTTGCAGGGCGAGTTCCAGTCCAGTCATGGAGAGTTCTGGACAGTCGCCTCCGCCATGTGCGTTCAGCGCGTTGATGGCGTTGATGTACACGGCGGAATCCCTGGTGATCGTCATTGGTCCTGCGTCGCTCACTAAGACGAAAATGAATTAAAATGAGTTATTTTGCTATTCTATAGTAGCCTCTATAGCAGTCTCTCTGGAGCCTTATTTTGGCTCATAGTACACATTTTCTTTTTGTACTGGGTCGCTGATTGCCGGCATACGCTGATCTATTGGCCCTGCGAAGGCCAGCAATCAGCGACGCAGTATAAAAGGAAATGGCCAGCAAAAGTGCATTATGAGCCAAAATAAGGCCCCAAAGAGCCTGCTATGTAGGCTATTCTATAGACAGAGTCGATGTGGCTCACAGGGAGAGTACTAGGAGCTTAGGCATACTTGGATCGTTGAAGGGAACCAGGACATAGTTGTACGGTTTGTCGAAGGGATTGGCAGCCGCTCCCTGGATGATTTCTATCGACACGGCTTTCGCAGCCGCGATGTCGTCACTCATACTGCCGGTATCGTCCATGACGATGCAGAGGGAGGTTCCTGAGGCGAGGTTGAAGAAGCGACGGAAGACGTCAACTCCTACCTGGTCCTTCAGGCCGGACCCTAGCAAGGAGACAAAAATCATGGACAATCAAATCGCAGATATCGTATGTCCATGAACTGTTAAGGCACCTTTCTCAATGCCATGGCCCTAGTAACATGCATACATGTATGTTTGTGATCATCCTCTTCTCCTTTTCCCTTAACTAATCCGTGATATTACCATTCAGTAAGGGGCCATTTGACATCATCACTCTATGGTGGCGAGCTGTCCAGTTATCAATAGACTATATACCATACTGCTGACAGGACGGGGGTGTCGGTCTGTAATTCTGTGGCACCTGAAAATACTGCTAGGGGCCCAAGATGACAAAATTCATATAAATTGATCAAAACACAACCTAAAACAACATGTTTATACCCATATCGAAGGTGAATCTCCTTCTCGGAGGTAATGAAAAGAATGAAGATAGAACGAAAATCTACTCATAGCCTATCTTACGTAAGTGTCTAAATCAAAAGGAAAATATGAGAATGAATCGTGTTAGAGCTAACAATATTTGCTGTACTCAAAGCTTATTATAAATATCAATCTTCAACACAACGCTAAATCTTACGAACCGGTCGCATAGAGAAAGTGTTCCGTGGCGTCCATGGCTGCCTGTGCCGCGGTGTTGTGCAGGAAGTGATGCGGGGATTCAGCCGGGTCCAGGGACTCCTTGTTGATGCCGCCCGTTGCAGTAGCCTCGCGTGTAGCATCATGGGTTCCTCCGTGACTACACTTGCCAAACCACTCATGCGTCGCTGAGCAGAAAGAAGAGTATTAGGGCATGCGATAGAAAAATTGTAAATTCTTCCGTCATAACTTGCCGCCATACTAGCACCAAAGTTTTAAAAGAACGAATTTAAAGAGATCTGCAAATGTAGCATCAATAATTCCCGAGGTACGACAGTTTATTGAGCATTGATAACCGAGAATAGAAGATTACGTTCAATTGTGAGAGCCTTGTGGGATTAACTAAAACATATCGCCACAGGCCACAAATGGAACTGGAATTCTCAACAGCGTACATCATATTCCGGTGATTCTTTTGTACCCACAGATATCTGTATTTTGGGCCCTTTCTCTCAGCTCAGCTAATCCACTGATCATATTACACATCATCATACATGTCACTGTTTACAGATGCTGTCCCAAACGTAAATTATCTACACATTTTTATTTATTTATTCGTTCGGCTGTTTACAGACAGCCAGGGCTGCCCAACTAGCTATAGGCTATTGCCAAGGGCTAACCCTGGGAGAGAACAATACATGTTACATAGAAAATCATTGCAGTAAACATTATCAATATAATATCGTATCATTAACATAAGCAAAACGGTCACAAATTTACACATGTACATAATATATATATATACATGCATATAATACATATATACATGCGATGTTCACAGTGGTACGAAAACCCTGATGCCGAAAGTTGTTATAATAATTGTGTACCTGCTGGTTTGTCAACATCTTGTCCACTCCGGTATCCGCTAGTTAACACGCCCTCTGGCGAGGTGAGGTTGTTTTTGCAGGTTGTTAGTGGCCCTCTGTATTGGCAACAAAACAAACAAGAGTCCGAAGGACGCAAACCTCCGTGAAGTAATCATGGTGTATGAGTTATGGGCTAAAGGTGCTAGGTATCCTCTTTACCAGGAATAAGAATTTACCAAAAACCTGTTTCGATTTATGTCCATATAGTTGAAATAATAAGTTTGTTGCAAATACATGCTCGAGGGATAATTACAAGTACTGTACAAGAAAAATATCATAATGTTTTTATATAAGAATGGAAAATACAACCATTTGGTATTCAGGGACATCTAATAATCTCTTCTTTGTATCAAAAAGAGATCTTCAGATATACAAGTTAAGCTATGTTGTAATAATAAATGTCTCAAGTTGACCTTAAGTTATGTAATATGTGTCTATATATTTTATATTTTGAGAAGAGATTCCAACAAACAAATCTTGAAACTGATATGATATTTTACAGAACTGATAGCACCTGTTGGCGTCTTGTTCGCGTTCCCGCCCATTGGTGCATGCCTATTGGCCCCCATTCTGACATCTAATTCGCGGCACTTTGTCGATTTTAACTTTAAAATTGTCGTCAATTGACACGCATTCCAACCAGCATGTCTGTTAGTAACCAGCTGGCGAATGTCAGTCGCCGAGAGACGGGGCCAAGTGTCCAAAACCTACTACAGCTACGTAGCGCACACATTATTACCTGAGTCGAGTGAAAACATAGGTTTGAAAATCACGAATTCGCAATATTAGGGTCTACTAACAACCACAGGCGGTTAGGCAATAAGATATTGTTTTAAACAAGCATGCAGAGCGTCTAGTAGTACACCCACCCTGAAGGGCCCCCTGGCGGACAATCAGTCGAACTGCAAGTATTTATCCCTGGAGACGCCACGGCTGGATTCGGACTGTCTGGCATACCTTAAAGTAAAGAAAATAATTTGGTACATTTTAAGAAATGAAATAGTACGGCAATCTTAGTAGTCTATTACTTGAAATACTTTTTTTAGAGAAGGGCGTTAAAGATATTGTATAGCCATATTAAATGAAGGAATTTGCTTTTGGACAAAAAAAAAGAATACTAGTGTACTATATGAGAAGTCCGCAATACAAAAATGCAATAAATGAAATGAAGACAAAAAGTGTCGACAGCAATACTACAAAATTTTAAGCTTAGAACAAAATGAGTGTATACAATTCCATTACGTTAAACAATATGCCCATAGTCTATAAGAAAGTTTCATAATTTCAGGCAAATCTTTGGTCTCGTACATGGCTCCGTTTGACTGTTTGAGCAGTCTGATATACATTTCAGGCAGCAGAACACAGTTTTCGGCTATGGGGATTACTAGTAGTTAAGGGCCACGGGGTGACTGGGTCCGACTCGTAGCGTACGCTAGAGGAATACCAAAAACATGTTTGGCCAGGGTACAACCTACAAAATATTCGACAAAAAATCATTTTCTTAAATATTTGCCTTCCTAATTTGTACCATTATCTTAATCTTGACCGCGTACCAAAAGACGATGCTTTTACGAGTCAGATAAGAGCAGCAATGTTCCACCTCGTAATAAAACATACGGTCGTTACTTTTCCGAACGGCTGTCGCCATCTCGATTAACCGTTGTACCATATCCGAGCGTTTCGTAACTCTGAGGAAGGGGGGCTGGCAAGGAGCAATCAACTACTCAAAGAAAGATCACGGTGTGGACAGCTGTGCCGACTAATAAACTAAAAGTGGCGGAGCATGATAATATAGTATTGCATAGACAGGCGACGACCATTTTGAACGGCGACAACCGTTTAGCTAAGAACTTCTGCCTAAGTTGTTGCTGTATTGACACTGGGTACGCAATTCAGCCTCTGGCTGCCATGCAGGAAAAAATAAACAATACAAACAAACAGCATTTAATGACACTGTTACTTTGATTCCCATCACAAAGACATCCACTGGTCCGTTACAAAGGGTAGGGTAAGGCGGAGGTCTGCCTGAGGCGAGATCTTTGACGGTTGTTAGAGCGAGACGAGTCAACAAGGAAGGTTGCCATGTAGACTGTAACAGAGACAGCCAGGTGGCCAGGTGTTGGATTATCTGCATAAACCAGTCACGCACTGCGAATGGTATCCAGGAAGGTTGCTAGGGCCATTTTCGACATGAAATGTTGTTATGTCTATTAGCAATACAAGACGCACTGTACCGGTCACTGTTCAGCCTGTTGACTAGACAGAAGCTTATTGACCAGAATGTCGAGAATAGACGGAAGGCAAACATGTCGATGATGTTTATAGTTGAAGTCTGGTTCACACAACCTTACCGCAATGTGTACCGATCGCCTGTTCAATAACCACTAAGTACAGGTCTACGTTATAGATCTTTAAAGGTCCGTATTGACATTTTGTTCATACGCAGTGGTAGTCGCACGATATGCACCTCGTACGCATATCAATTATTGTTTCAGTTTACACTAAGTAAGTTATTTGTGGAAATGCATAAAACTACCGTATGCACGCTGTTACGCAGCTTTAATACGTTATAAATTCGAATGAATGCGGTGCGAGTACGCTATATTTGTGCGCTTCATACGCGGCGATACGCTGATCTCGCTGTACGAGCTCTGAGAGGTGTAGGCATAATAAAGTGTACGTGCTGCGATGATATGATACGACGCTGGCATATTGAAAGAATTAGATCTGCGATCTGGCAGGGCATTTTGCTTAGTAGCAACGTATGGCAAACGCACATATAGCGTAAAAAATTATTGTGCACTCGAGCCCTGAGAGGCATAAACATAGCGTATGTGCAGCGAAAATACAACGCAATATGCCGACATGTTGCACGAATTAGTACCGCTCGTTCTGCTATCGGGCCACGCATTGTACTTATTGGTAACGTATGGCAAACGCACAGATAGCGCAATAAACGAACATCCAGAATACACTCGAGATTTGGTTTTAATATGATGATCTGTCTTCCCATGACGACAAAAGTTTACAGGTCATGCTATGAAATCTGCACAATAGAAACAGCGGGAGAGAACGGTTTTTAAGCCTGAAATGCGGAAATGCGTTAGGCATGCGATCAGCATAAGGTATGTGCGTCCGGAATACGATTTGAACGCGTCATGCATTTCCGAGTAGAAAGAAATACATCTCACCCAGATCCTCGTAGATAGCGGCGCCGTTGTTCTCCACCCAGTTGGTGTTGCTGTAGAAGTCCTGCAGGGTGTGCAGGTAGGACCCGGTGTTGATGCGCGCCGCGGAGACGTCCAGGTCAGTCAGGTCAGCTTTCTGGAGAGTCTCGATGATGATCGTTCGCAGATTGCGCAGCCTCGTGAGTGCTGCATTGATCAAGGATTAGTTATAATTAGATAGACACATTAGCCGTGTCCAATTGCTTGATTTATAAAACTCACCAAAAGATGAAATCCATTTCATGTTACTTCTATGCCCACCGGTACTAACATTAGATAACGATCTCTCTATCCCTCACACTCTCGCTCTCTCTACAGTCCCTTTCCCTCTTTTTCCCTTTCTTTCCCCTTTCCCTCTTTTTCCCTCTCTCTTTCCCTATCTTATCTCTCTCCTTCTCTCTCTCCGACTCTCTCCCTCCCACCGCCACCCCACCCCCTGTCCCTCTCCCTATTTCTCTCTTCTCTCTCCTCTTCTCTCTCCTTCTCTCCCCCCTCTCTCTCTATCTATCTCAACTTATAGTATAGTATGGTCGAAATGTTTATGGGAAAATTTGGCCAACAATTGCGCCTTTTGATGAAATCCAGTGACATTCAAGTACTAAAATCAACATGGCCTTGTAGTTTGTACCTCCCGTAACTTTGTTTTGTATGAACATTTGTATCGGGTATGTTTCGACAACTCACCAGTCTGAAACTGTTCGGCGTTGAAATGTACGCTGGACGTCCATAGGTCGTGCTTGTCAATGTCTGCATTGGCCTTGGTGATGTCGCCGATTGCTTCGTCGAAGTTTTTGGCTGACACTGGGCCTACGGATAGATTTTTGCATTTGGTTGTAATAAGTAACGCCTATGTAGCAACAACATGCAATTGAATATTCCGTTTTGTTTGTTAGTACTGAACAGTACACCTGCATAGCTGCAAGTGCGGAAATATGATGGGGATTTAAGTCCATATATCCTGGAAATAAGCATACAATAATACAAAAATAACGACCCACCTCCGAAGTAACTACTGAAGATACTTGACGGTGTGAGCGGGTCCAGGTTCTGCAGCTGGCCAGGTGAGACCGTGCGACCGTCTTCTGGGTTTTCTTCCAGAAACTTCGCCACGACTTTCAGCGCAGCCGTCTTGGTTATATCCTCATGGGTGTAGTCCAGCGGGTAGAAAGCGCTGAACCTGTTGGGTCGAAACGACACCGTCGTCCGGGCTAAAATCACCAGCAGAAAAACTTTCTTTGCAATTGCGAACATCGTCAGAGTTCAGCTCTAATTTACATCGAATTAGAGACAAGAACTTTTACAACAATCACGGGAAGAAATATCCAGAACACTCTCAACAAGTTTGTTTCGGACACGCTGAGACCGATGTCGGGTTTGAACTACCTCAAAATTTCAGTCAGCATGGATTTGTATGAGTGAAGGCCTCTAAAATAAACAACAACAAAAACCTTCGCCGATTGAACTTCCTCAAAAGTTCACAACGCAGGTAGGGGGCTGCGTATTTGTTTACCAAGAAACTTGACAAGCAACATCAATATATTAACACTACTCGTGTTGCCTAAATAGCTTTACACAGGTCACGGTACAAAATTCCATGTCATTCACTCTGAATACTGACATTGTTCAAGGTGCCACGGATTGTCACACGATACACCTGCTTTCAAGCCGGCGAATCACGCAAAAAATAACAATACCGAGAGCTATGTCAAGCTGGAAAAGGCTTACAGTTGATGAAAATCATCCAACGATATCTTTGTCGTGATTTCTGGCTTATCTTACAGATAATAGTCTTGGTTTGTTTGTTGTGCCATTTGTGTGTGTCATCGATGACACTGACCCTTACCAGCCTTTGTGATGCAGATTTTGTTACCTAAAACAAACATTGTACCGTGACAAAACAGCGGTCTTACCTAGCTTCGTCTTACACGGGAGTTATTTCGGGACTAGGAACCCAAGAGTTGCACCGTCTTTTTTCTCGTTTAAAGCGTTTTTATTACAGCAAAGGCACAACAAGAGGCTGGTATCTACAACCATCAGCTTCACGGTGACGACAAAGAAATGGGTTGGCTTGTTTGTGCAGCAGCTTTACTGTTCTTCATCACAACGTCAAGTGTTACGTCACAACAAACACTGCGCGGGTAAGTACACAATAAACTAACAGTAATAGTGTGCGCTACTTAAGCATGTATGTCTTAGTCTAAGACAGGCACCACCAAGATAAACAACTCAAATTTCGGCGCATAGTTATTATAATTTTATGTGACTTTCAGGTGACACTCAGTAACGTTTGGGGAAAGAAAAAACAACATAGACAATTCATATAACTAGCTGTCACATGAGGTGTGCATGTGAACGTGCTATAGATCTGCTGAAAGTCAGAAAAGATTTTTGTATGAAAAACAAAGGGAAGCCTTTGAGCTAAAGGCACAAACCGCCGTTCGTGCAATTTGTCCGTACGTTTTTTGGGAGGCCACGTCCGCCACGTATTTCTGAAAACGTTCAGGCTGTACAGGGCAGGCGCGTTGCCCTTAATACTGGCACGTACGGGGGGCGAATCCGCAGCCCGATGGCACACAAAGTTTTGCCTGCACGTAAAATTCTAAGTCGTGTCTGCGTGCTCCAAAATCCGTCGGATTCCCTACGAGTTCGTACGGAAGCGGTACTTACCACTTACGGATCCCAAAAGATTTGGCACGTAGACAGCACGTATTTGCACGTACGGTGGGTTGTGCCCTTAGCTTTATCAGCCATTTTGACAGTGTCTTCGAAGTTTCGCTGTATGAGGAACACGACCCACTCATCTCTGATCACAGTTCATCCTTGTTTTCTGGTGAGGCTCAGAACGTATTGATCACCCCTTTTTACCATGGAACTGTGATGCGTCCGAATAAAGCTAGGTCGAGCAATGGAAGAGCAATGGTCCCAGGATAGTTCCTTGCGGAACTCCCGACGCTACTTTAACTGGAGCTGAGGCCTTCCCTCTACCACTGCCGTTTGCTCCCTGTCCGTTAGGAAAGCCTTCATCCAATTTAGTGCAGTGCCTTGAATTCCATAGTACTCCAGTTTTGAGATCAGTCTGCTATGTGGGACTTTGTCGAAAGCTTTAGTGAAATCAAGTTTTGCTAGGTTCACCTGTCTTTAAGTGTTTAGTGCCTCAGCTATGTCATGAACTGTTAGAATAAGCTGTACATGTTTTTCTGTGTATCGCTTTGCTCTGAATCCATGTTGGTACGTAGTCAGTTAGTATATTGTGACCTAGTGTTTCATGATATGGCTAATATAGGGAATGTGTTCAAGTAGTTTACAGGAACTACAGGTCAGTGAAACAGGTCTGTAGTTACTGAGAACCGCTCTTGAAAATGGCGCATATATTTGCATCCCTCCAGCCTTTAGGAATCTCTCAAGTGTCTAGCTATTCTTTTAAAATAGGTGCGATTTCACTGGCTGTCATTTCAAGGAACCAGTGAGGTATTTGGTCTGGTCAGGATGCTTTGGAGGAATTAAGACCTTACAGCATTTTTTCTCCACCATAAGTAGAAATTTCTATATGTTCCATAGGAGGGGTGCAGGGCTGTCCGAGAGATGGCATGTCGGTTTTTTTCTCGCTGTCACTTATAATGGTGCTCCCCACCTTTAGAGTGGCTACCCCGACAAGGTCTCTCCTCAGGCCTTTTATGTACGACCAGAATGTTTTCAATTATAGCTTCTCCCAGTATGTCTGCTACATATTTTGAGTGCGCTGCACCTATGAACCCCTAGGCCTTCTGACCCTCTTGTGTTTGTTCCCATCTTTCTCTTGCCCGGTTCTCTTAGCCTTGCTGTAAGGACGTTGTTTCTTACGCCAATGCCTTTTTAAGTTCCTGTTGAACCAGGGCAAGTTGTATCTGCTTTTTGTCATTTTACTAGGGATGTGCAATAGCTACCAATTGAAGATATAACGACAAGCTACATAACGACAAGCTATTCATGGATTCTAAAGTTATCGTGCTCACAGACACACAGAGGCGAGCCGAAAACGTTACCTTCTTTCCAAAGGTGATTAACGGTACCGTGTTGTGTACGTACCTGCCTTCTTGCATAGATTCTGATAACATAAAATTTAGCGTCTAATTACTTTCTTTTTGACATGCGCCAGAAAACAAGTTGGCTCATATATAATGTAGTTATTACCTCCATGAAAAATGTTTTTAGTCTGAATGATGTTTTGGGGTATGTCTCAAGATTTACTGTATGGACTGCAATGGTAATTAGAAGGTGGGTAGGTGGGGTGATTTGGATGGTGAAGGTCGATTTTGAGCACCTGTTGATTGACCTTGGTACTGCAGTAGGAATAGTTTGAATATCTTTGGCGCTGAATGTTCTGTAGTCGTCATGTTTTGGTTACAAATAGTTGTTGACATAAAGGTTTAAAAATTTAGGGCCCTAGTTGTTTGCTGTGGCCCTGCAGCGTCGTTTACTTTTGTGGTTTTCATTTATGGTTCCGCACCTCGAGATCTGGATGGATTGCGATTCTGTTTGGTTGCCTAATGATTGTATTTGTAGAAGTGACAAGCGAGATAGCCATGTAGTGGTAGAATGAAACTAGTTAGATAGTTGTAAAGGTGTCACCACTCATAATGGAAGTCATCAGTGTAGTTGCCAACTTGGTAAGTGATACCAGTCTACCACACTAGAGTCATAATTTTACTACATTATAGTTAGCTTCTTGAATACAGGAATGAAATATTTGTTGTAAGTGCTACCATGTTTTGTCACTTCAATTCTTCTTACAATGTTTAAGGTGTCTATTTTGAAAATTTAGCCATCCTTTTTGTCCATCTCATTATTTTTGCAGTCTCCATACAAATCACTTGCTGTGGATTCATTATGACTCCTCCTACACTATTCAGTCCTGCATTAAACAGGTTGTACGCAATGTACAACTACAAGAGTGAATGGCATCTTGTTTACACAAGATTGCTTAGTTTTTTTATTTAAATGTCAACATTTAACTATACTTCCACTCTTGCGACGAACATGACGGCAAGTTTTGTAACACTGAATAAACCCATCTACCTGGCAGCCACAGAATTAGTAGTAGGACCCAGGATTGTTTTGAAAGGTTGCCATGGCAATGCTGTCAGAAAAAGATCTGTGAAGTTCACATTTGAGTTGCCCAGGATGAAGTTTTATTTACATAACGAATGACACAAGATAAAGCAAGAAGTTTTTAAAAAACTGAACCTTTCATGGAAGTATGTCTTAGACAGACTCGTTGTGGACAGAACAACTTGGCTTAACATTCTCTGTTTCTTCTGAAACAGAAACGGGCTTTCCTGCCAACACGATATTCCTCTTTTTTTGGGGGGGGGATATGTACCAGTCACGGACTTCGAGCTACATGTGAAAACATATTTTAATTTCAGAGAGAGTACTACTACTACTAGTAGATACACCAAATGCAAAGATTTTAAGAAAACAATTGCAAGATGTAGGATTATACACGCATCACCATGTAGGGTTTACGTCGACGAAGGCTAGACATCGATCCAAATAATAAATTTGCCAAATAATAGGTACTCAAGCAACTGGATATGATTTTGGAAACTGTCAGACGCTGTATTTTGCCAGTGACACTGCCTAAGATCTATTGATCAGCAAGTTTGCCTCCAAAAACTATGAATTGAAAGTTATATTTTCAATAATCCAATAGGCAACAAAATATACAAAGACAATGTCAAAGCAAGGGTGATGCTAATTAGCTCCCGTTGTTTGAGTAACATTAATTCACCTTTATCCGTAGGGTAACCTATATCCGTTGTATATAATGATAGTGTATTTGGGGATCGTTAAGTCGATGGGAGGTAGTTTTACATCGCAATATCTTGAAAATGTTGACATTTGAAACCCACGTCGTTGACCTGAAATCTCTAGATACCCAGTTTTTTTTTTAAACAACGAATCTGAGTTACCCCACGGATTGAGGTGAAGTAGCGTTACAGGAGCTAGATCTCAAGCACTGGAAAGTTGGACACATTGGTGTCCTTTCCTGTACTACCGTTTACACTACAGTCTAACAATTGCACTTCCACAGGCCTGACGGGAGCGTGTGTTCCTCCATAAAGTCACGGCAGGTCAGCGTTCTGGTGGAGACACGGCGGAAGCGGCAGTCCGGCATCTGGGACGCTATTGAGGATGCTTTAGGGATGTCCACTCCAAGGTAAATTACTATCACTGCACTGCAAATTACTATGAATATATACTTTCCAGTGATAACCCCAACGATATGCCGTGATGATGATGATGATGAGTGATAAGTCAGCACCAGGAACGTAAGTCATTTCTAGGTGTGACCGGTGTCACGACAAATAATTGCTAGATGAGGTATTGCCCTTACCCAGAGTTAGCATTAGGGTAGTGAAAGGGTTTTGGTTGTGTTCGGGTTAGACAAGAATTATGTTGACGTAAGGGTTATTGGTATGTTCGTGTATGGATGTTAAATGTTTTAAGGTATGCCAAGCGTCGTGGTAAGGTTCAGGTGATGATTTAGAGAGTATTGGGTAAGGGTTGGTGCCAAAAAAGACTTCTGCTTGAAAATCATCACGTTTCACAACTGTGACGCACTAGCCTCACTGCGGGCATACCGGGAACCGCTAAACAGTGGATGCTAGGCCAAATATTCGGCAGGGGGAAGAATCCGGTTCAACACTGGCTCATCAAGAGAGAATTACACAGTTGCTAAAGTATGCTATTTTTCTTATTCGCCAAGTTATATCTTGAATCGAGATGGTAACTTTAGGTTTAGCAAAATATACAAATCCGCTTGGATACATTTAATCGTGACTAAATATAGAAAACACACACACACACACACTTGAATAGCTGATGGCTTCTGTTACATTCATTGTTTGTTTGTTTGTTTGAACCTTTATTTATTCATGAAAGCTCAAATCGGCCTGCAGGCCGCTTTTCATTGAGGCCATGAGGGAAGAGGCAGGGGTCAGACAAAGTATATAACAGAGATAAAGTTACATCGTCTTGAGTCCTTATAAGTCCTATACGTCTATATACACAATTTACATTTACATACATACAAAATTTACATTTACATACATACAAAATACATGAGAGAAACTGTTGACCCTCACTGTTGACATTTACAAGTATACTACACTGGTATCAAATATCTGATTAGACAATAGCAATTGCTAAACAAACATTACAGCAAAAACCAAACCAAATTTGCAAAACTATCTGCCTCTTGCCCTTTAGACCCGGAAGCCTGCAGGTCCGGTACGTGCAGCAGTATTATGTTGACTACCAGTGCTGCCCTGGATGGAACACAATCAACGACACGTGTCAAGGTAATAATGTTACTTCAAAATCAATAATTCGCTTTAAAAATCCACTTACGACGTTTTAGGTACGTACAAAATCTAGAAAATTTAAGTGCGTTCTTATAGTATTTTTCATCTCTACTTTCCTTGTATATTTTCAATTTCCGAGAACTTTTGTTTAAGCATATCATATAATCCTAGCAATTATGAAGTAAAGCTTTCAATTCAACAAACATGTATTCGTTTATTCATTCATTTATTTATAAATATTTAGGGTAGTCCCTTTATAGTAACTTGGTAACTAATTTCCAACGGAGTCATTACACAATCATAAAAATTCAAGATACAGAATATAATTGATACCGTTCACAAAAGATTGAATTAATGATAAATTCACAATCATATAACAAAAAGACATTCATTCAATACGCATCAATACATCAAAGAAGTAATAAAACAATAACGTAACTTAGCATTTTACAACATTATCTAGACATTTCATTTAATTTCAGTTGCCATTAATTTTTACTCGACATTTACTTTGAAGACAATATGATAACAAAGTAACACTGTTATTATCTGTTACACAGCGGACTGTTACCTACCCTGTCACCATGGCCTGTGTGTCACTACTAACGTGTGTGACTGTGACGACGGCTGGGAGGGGGAGCAGTGCGACGAAGGTAATCACCATTCACTCAACATTAACGGCATGTTCATTCAATTATATGGATTACCGCAAAATTGGGGCAAGCGTGCGAGAAAAAGATTTATTTGACAAAAAAATCTGTGAAGTTGACCAAAACACGTAGAGTATTAATAGTAAGCCGAGCAACGGGTTCTTCTTTTTTGGTCTTTCACATCTTCTTCAGGAAGTCCAGGAAGATTAGTGGCGTGCCCTAGGGCACGTCACTAATGGATTTTCTAATAAAGTCTCAAGTTTTTTCTTTGGCTTTGGAATTGACTTTGCCTTTGGTATTCCTTGACATTTGTATCCGTTCCCGATATTTTTGCAATAGATTTGCTATTTTGCGATTTACAGTATGGTCGATCTGTTTTCGAAACAAACGAAACACAGTTTACAAAAGCTGTAAACTGACTCCCACGAACATTCAGTATTATTGTTGAGCATCTTTTTCAAAAAGTACATTGCATGGCATTTTTTTAAAATACGATCCGTGTTGTGCACAGGAAAAACTAGATTTCTCGCTTATAAATGCAATATTCAGCGATACAGAAGTTGTAATAGCTACGTAAGCTATGTAAGACATTTTATTATCTTAGCCGTTGAGGTGTTTTGAATGTCAGTGTGTTCTCGTGTGTTTTTATGTAGTATACTTAATGATATTTACACGTTACAGATGTAGATGAGTGTTGGTACATGTCGGACCTCTGCAACCCGGACATCAGTGAGTGTGAGAACGAACCAGGTTCCTACAACTGTCGCTGCAATGACGGGTACTTCAGTGTGAACAGGACTTACTGCACAGGTAACTGGTACTACTGTCATGACTGTGAACAGGACATACTGTACAGGTGACTGGTATTACTGTCATGACTGTGAAAATTACATGATGTACAGGTGACTGGTATTTTTGCCATGACTGTGAACAGGACATACTGTACAGGTGACTGGTATTGCTTTCACGAATGTGAACAGGACATACTGTACAGGTGACTGGTATTACTGCCATGACTGTGAACAGGACATACTGTACATGTGACTGGTATTACTGTCATGACTGTGAACATATCAGGACATAGTGTACAGGTAACATATATCACTGCCATGATTGGTACTCCAGTTTGACCATAGCTTACTGTACCTATAACTGGTACATCATTGACATGACTATGAACAGGACATACTGCACATGTAACAGGTATTACTGTCATAACGGCAAGTTAGCGTGAACAGGACATATAATTCATATAACAAACAATTCCGAAAAAAAGTGTTCATTTATGTGTTTCAGTAAGATTCAGCGATATTATTTTGTGAGATGGAAATGCTTTTCTATCTGAAAGAAGAATAGTGGTTGAAGTGGTTTTGTCTTCCCCACCTCATTCACTGTACGGAAGACATGGAGTCACTTGGGGGCCACAGCAAATTCTATTGATGAAGCACTTAAAATAACGCCTGACGATTTCTCATTCTTTTTGGCTAGATGTGGAGGATGTTGATGAATGTGCGACTGACAATGGCGGCTGTGAGCAGAACTGCGTCAACTCACTAACGTCCTACCAGTGTACATGCAACAGCGGCTTCAGTCTAGCAGCGGACGGACATACTTGCAACAGTGAGTACTTGCACGTGAAATTGTGTTTGTGGCATCCTAAATATGATGCAATCATTGATTATTATTTTTTTAAGAGGATGACTAAATTGAACCCAATAGCAGGGGTTAAATGGCTATGTTGACTCGATTATGCGTATGCCTTTAAATCGTACAAAGCAGATGCTAATATTTGCAGTAAATTAAATAGAAAATATATCAGAAACGGATACTTATGTCTTAGAATGCAAAGTTCAACTCAAAAGATAACGAAAAAAGGCAATAGCGTGGAAAATTTTGTTTGGAATACCACATTCCTAGCGTTTAGTCGTTTTTTTTTCAACCTTTGTGGTCTCTTAGATGTCATATGAGACAATTTTCTTGCACGTTCGCTCAGTTTTGGAGTTCCCAGAGCCATCCATGTAACAAAACATGCAGAGGTACTACTACAGGACTCTCTGTGTTCTTTGACTCAGTGTTTCGTTGTTGTTGTTGTTGTTGTTTTTCTGCAGACATCAACGAATGTCTGGTGGACCTGGGCGGATGTGAGCATAAGTGCAGGGACACTGTCGGGAGTTTCGAATGTTCATGTTACCCTAGGCACCGCCTCGTCAGTGATACTGAGTGCCGTGGTAAGTCATTTTCCTCGTCTGTCAATTCTCTCGATCATATAACTCTGAACAGGTACAACAAGTTCAAGGAAGCTTCTTAGTATTATATTGATGCCTCTCATACTTACTTTACTTCTACAATAGACTACTTCTCTCACCGATTCAAAACAGAGCATTGTGTTTCCATTCAAAAGATTCCATTCAATAGATTTCATTCAATAGATAAACCTGACTCATAAAACATCAAATGTTGACACTTACCTGCTCACAGTGGACCGTGCAACCACGTAAGTTCTACTGACGTCAATTCAAACTATCTTTCTCCTTCAACAGAGAATGACATGTACCCGTACGGTGACGAAATTGGTGAAAAACACAAAGTTTGGGACTACAAGCAATGTCTGAAAGTACCAACACCTGTAGAAGGCTTCCGTTTCTTTACCGAGCGTTTCTTCAACATGTGGGTAAGTGTCCTTTTCACATTCTGTGCTTCGTATTCTGAATGCATGCAGTAAATTTCCCAACATGAAAAATCGTTGTTTGTGCAAGAAGACTGTCATTTTGAAGTCACCTAACAGTCATTCTTTCATGGGGTCGTAGGTCAGGACATTTTCAGTTTCAAAGTTCTATAAATAAGCATAACATGACGTTTTCCTTATAACTGATTGTCATTGTTATTCCAGATTTGTGACAACGGCCTCCTGTCCTTCAGGAACATCGCCAGACCGAACTCCCCCGCGCGCCTGTCCGAGTCCGGGTGGCTGAAGAGGGCAGTCCTGGTGCCGTACCTCGCGCGGTCCGACCCCGCTCTCTTCAGCAGTCTTCCCGAGAAGGACCGGACCAAGGTTTACTACAGCATCCACCGTGTGGGGGACGGAAACAGCCACACGGGAAACATACTGGACAGGGCAAGTCAAGATGGCAGGAGCACGCCGCGATACTTCCAACCAGGTTAACAGACTGCTGAATACATCATAACATATTGTAATTGAATAGCATCCTAAACAATTGCGACATGTTAAACGTATCTGATGAATGTTTGGTCGGAAAATGGCGTTTTAAGGGAAAAAAATCACGTTACAGCATATCCCAAGTGTCTTGAACATCTAAAGAACATACTTTCTGGATCAAAGTTGATCTGTAATTTGATTCACCCAAATTTGTCCGACTCCAGTCTTCAATATCAATCAATGAGCAATCCACTGCTTCTGTGACGCCAGGTAATTGCGAATACGACACGTGACTCGGTGAGCAGTGGATCATAAGTTGTCTACTGCGCCCACGTCTTTCTTGGTTTAGTTAGTTAGTTAGTTAGTCCCATAGCCTTTTGATCAGCCGTAAGCTGTGGGGGTTCTTTAACGTGCATGGGGTGTGACTCTCCCCATACACGGGACCTGCATTTAACGTCCTATCCGAGGGACGTCCCTAGCCGAAGCTAGGTACTCATTTTCACCTGAGTAAAGTGAGGAAAGTTGTGTAAAGTGGCTTTCCCAAGGGCACAAGATCGGTGGCACGACAGCCGGATTTGAACCCGCAACCTCTCGGTGCAGATCCGGACATGCTGCCACTGCGCCACGCGGTCCCACTTTCTTGGTTTCTTGGTGGATTGGTTTAAAGCCTTGACGTGAAAAGTGCAGACCTTATATCTCCATCGCAAGAGCGACAATAGCACTTGCAGAACATACATAAGGTCACAATATCACATTATGTAATGTAATGTCGGACGTATTTCTTGCCCATAGACTACCAGGCTGTGTGGGCCATGGTGATCACCTGGGCAAACCTTCCACCCAGTCTGGCTGCCTTCAGGGGAGAGAGGCCGGTCCCGCTGGAAGTCATGAGGGTATGGGCATCTTACAAATTTATCATCTAGGAACATACTCCTCATCAATAACATACAATTATAGACTTCATTATTTGTCACATTTATTTAACATTGAAAAGTAGTTTAAGACAAAAAACGTGATATTTCGAAAAGTCGTCATAACTTGTTGTGCTTATCTATCTTATTTGTAGTCTACTATACTAGTGAATTAATGAATTAAGACCCATTTAACTCATTTTTTCACTAGTAAGGATACATATACTGATACTATACTGTTGCCTCCTATTAGGTAAAAAATGCGATAAGAACCCTTTAACTCATGTTTCACTAGTAAGTTATATACCTTTACCGTCTCGTTGTTGATAACAGTCTGGCAATTCAGCCTTCCAAACGGAGCCATGTAAGTCCTATCATTTTAACAAACCAGTCTTCTACTACACGGCTAGTACTACTATACGGAACTGTTATTGTTTTCGTAAAGATTCATTATACTTATACTGTTTTGAATGTGATTATCTCCGTACAGAGAAACACCTTCCAACTGGTCATTTCAACTGATGGGTGTCAGTCATTCGCCACATTTGTGTACCCGGCATTGAAACAGGAATGGTACACAGAAGGTATTTTTTATGTCCAGTATATCAAAATAGTTACCCAAATCTTATACGCATCACTAGAAAGTACAATTTTTACTGTCGGTCCGTGCACATTTTCTCATATTCATTGATGGTCGCCACTCACCACGCAGAAACTTTATGAAGAGAACACATGGTGACAAAATGTGACTTACCAGCAGTGATGTAGCTATTCTTCATTTTAGTTCTCCGTTTAGTATGTTAGTTTGAGACTTTAAAAACAACAATTACAGTTAGTTTATATTATGCTTACACTGTGACTAAATGTTGTTAAAGAATATTTTTGATTTTTCAATCTTTCGTTAAACTATTAGCCTATTAGGGTTCTTTTTTTATTGACATTCATACGGTCTTTTGCTGGGTCATCTTTGCAGCTGAAGCTAGGATTGCTAGAACAAACAGAAGGGGCAAAATTAAAGCATCAGAGATACTCAACCCAGCCGTCGCTGGCTACAGTGCAGGAAACGGGAACAAAGATCAGCAAGAGGAGATTGGATATGGGGCCAAGATGAAGACTCTCTTCCGCATGCCGAGTGCATATGCGGGTAGGTAAATTCTTAAAGTAACAAACTTGTAATACCCAACAATTGAAACAAGCGTTCGGAGACTTCATACCTCCATGAACCATCTAGATTTATTGTATATTGAGAGGCGGTATAATTATCCTCAACAGTGTTGGAATATACCGTATGACTCTACTACTACTGCTACTAGATTTCTTTTTTCATTCTGTCTCATTTATTATGGAAAGTCCTATCATGTTAACACTAGAATCAAAGCGTTTCCTCAATCTTCATGTCATTTTCATTGTTGTCTAAACTAACTGCATACCGTTCGTTCGTTTACTTATTTACTTCTGCTGCAGTACCAAGTCCACACACCAGGGGGCCCCAAGTTGACTTTGGCTTTTGTCTTCTAAAGCCCTATGCACATACCACACACACACACACACACACACACACACACACACACACACACACACACACATTCACAAACACACACTCACACTCACATACACACACACACACATTCACAAACACACACTCACATACACACATTCACAAACACACTCACACACACAGACGCACACACAGACACACACATTTACAAAAACACACTCACACACAGTCACACATACACACACACACACACATTCACAAACACACACACACACTCACACATACACACACACACACACACACACATTCACAAACACACACTCGCACACACACACATTCACAAACACACTTACACACACTCACACACACAGACGCACACACAGATACACTCACACACATTCACAAACACACACACTCACACATTCACAAACACACTCACACACATACACAGACACACAGACGCACACACATACACATACACACACACACACACTCACACACACACACACACACACACACACACACACAACTAGAGTTCCACGAACACATACCTTTGCCAAATAAACCAGCTTTGTTATGTAGGATAATGTCTGTAGACATAAATGTTTACTCATTACATTTTATTTTATATGCCTGGAGTTGGTTTATAAAATTTCAAAGTCTGAAACGAAACCGGCTCCTGCCGTTCCAAAAAAGACGCTACGGAACCCAAACATACACCTCTTACTCTCTGGCCTCTTTCTCAGTTACATACGTGACAACTTTGAAAGTCATATCATGGTATGCAGTGGATTTATAAACTTTTCTCATTAATTGCACAAATTAGCTGTTAATTTATGTAGTTACTATCTCACAATGTAAGTCTTCACTGATGCTATCAGTCTACATACCAAAAGTTATGACAATCTGTCAATACATTCATATTTTGTAATTAATTATGCAAATGAGATCCTCATTTGCATAATTGATATCTATCAACATTTCTCTCTTCCTCAGCTACATATTATGTGACAAACTTGCAAGTTCCATCATGGAATGGAATGAAATTATGAACTTTCCTCATCAATTAGCAAATTTAGCAAAACGCGAGATATCAGACATAGAGGTTCCGCTGCAGTACCTTAGCAAGCCGCTAGGGGGCCCATTATCGAACTCCCCCTTCGTTCCCCAGACCCCTAAAGTCTGTGTAGGGAGGGTGGAGAGGTACATGTGTACAGTTGTATGTCACTTGAGTGTTGAACTTTTATTGTTGTGATATTTTAACGAAAGAAAGTTTGCAAGTTCTTGCCCGAGGACTAATTGCAACATGGAACATACAGAATACTAAACATACAGAAAATAAAAGACTTTGGTATAGATAACAATGGTGACAAGTAGAGACAAGTGGCTATTCTAGTAATGATATGTACTGCTGAGAGCTACAATCTAAGCAGATTGGGTTTGACTTCTTTCTGGAAGCAGTGGAAGATGACCCACTTTTTCTGTAATGAGTGGGTTATGTGACGTTAACAGGGTTATTGTTTTGTTTCCGTCAGTAAACGTTTTGTGGGTTTTGTAGGCCTCTTCGAATAGCTCTTTACTTTCCTGGTCATTAGAGAGGCAGTTTGAAATCAAACGTATTTCGTCTTCCACCGGTTTTGAAATACAAGTTACAGATTCTTTCACCCACAGGTAGTTTTTTTGCACCAGTGCTTTTCTCAATTGCAAGGGGGTGGGCGCTAATTCTAAGTTTACACATTGCCGATCTTACCTCATATTTATCAAGTAACATTAAATAATTTTCCATGGAATATCCCTTCTTTAGTTTTTTGTAGACAGTCTATGAAAAAATGTCTGGATATATACATCTACATCTCCCAGCCTTTTTCTTAACAATGTACATATATGCTTATTGTCTAACTGTGAATTCATAGAGTTCCATAGAAAAGAGTAACCGATATTGTTTAGAATTTCCCTTACGTCTTGTAACCAATTCTTACAGCTGTTCGTCAGTTTATATTGGTGACAGAGTAATAAAGCATCTACTCACGGTAGGGGATGTGTTGAAAAGTCCGACTGTTTGAGGCGTAGCCAAAACTTGACTGTACTCATGGATATATCTAAGTCAATTGGGAACATCCCAAGCAGCTGCCACCTGACCTTAGGGCACCACCCTTCACCTCAACATCATATCAAGTAACGCGTCAACTGTGCTGTGCACTGGTGGAATCTACCAAACCAGGCTGGGGGGTTGTAATGCTTCAGAAGTTTTTGACAATAATGCCCCGGCTATCCCTAAACTAGTTGCTAGGGGGCCCAAACTTATGTCACCAACTCCTGAGCACAAGAGCTATCTAACACCAAATTCGTGACCATATCATGTTTAGAAGATGAGAAAACACACCCGGAAGTTGCGCTGCAGTACCAAGGGAAGCCGCTAGGGGGCCCATCATCGAACTTGACCTCCGTTTTCCAGACCCCTACCCACCCGCCAAATATCATCAGCGTCCATCGAAGTCTTCTCGAGTTATGCTGTTTACGGACAAAAGTTTGCAAGTAAACCGGCGCCTGCACTTCCAGGAAAGCCGCTAGGGGGCCCAAACTCGCAGCAGTCACTCTCTGCTTTAAGGGGTCCCTACCGCTCAAAAATCACGACCGCAGCATGTCCAGAACGCGAGATATCAAGCATGGAGGGTCCGTTGCAGTACCTTAGCAAGCCGCTAGGGGGCCCATTATCGAACTCCCCCTTCTTTCCCCAGACCTCTACCCACCCACCAAATATCAGCCGCATCCGTTGCAGCCTTCTTGAGTTATGCTGTTCACAAACGGGGGCCAAACACACAACCGGACCGAAAATATAACCTTAGCCATTCTGGCAAAGGTAAATATACACACACATACACATAAACCTATGTGTACAAGTCTTGAATGTTAATCGTGTCACACAATCTTAATGGTGAGTGCCGCACGTCATGCATGTCGTGTTAGTTATCACATTACTACTTGTTGCAGGGAACTTCAAATTCGCCCTGCAGGAAGCCGGGGACGCCTGTCCGAGTCCGGCGGTGGCGGAGTGTTCGGCCTGGCTTCGGCTCAACCCGATCATTCCCGAAACACTCCCGGGTTACGATCTCCTGCCCGTCCCCGGGTCGTGTCCGTGCACAGCTGAACAGGCGTACTTTGACAGAAGGTAAGTCTATGGATAGATGCTCCATCCTTAAATTGTGACCTATGTCTTTGTACTGTGTTGATCTTACACTGTATCATTCCTGGAGGCACATAACATAGTATTTTTCATACTATACCGTTACCTTTCATTAGTTTTCTTTGATGGGGATTCTTTCAACAAGTGTCCGAAAAATCCAATTGCAAGCAAGTAACGTTACTATTCGGAAAAAGATATTGTCAGCGATACACGCTTGGTAGAAATCATAGTCATAGATGTTCCATGAAATGATAAAATTTCTGATTTTAGAACTTCAAACGGTGATTATTTACAATCTATATCAGTTAAAGGGGAAGGAATGCTAATGTGATGTACAAAGCTAGCCATGTGCATTACTGGCTATCAATTTGATTTCTTCTACAGCTACAGCTTCTCCGTAAAGAACTCCAGGTCCTGCGCCACAAGCCGTATCAAGGTTCGCTCGTACGTGGGTTCGCGGGTGTACCGGATGTGGCGGACATGTTGTTACCAGCCCAGCTACTGGTACCGTTACATCGCGTACTACAGCTACCTGCGGCCGGGATGGAGACACGCGCAGGCCTGGAGGATCGGCGGTGGCTCCCTCATCTCCGGACAGCTCGGCGGGAACCTTGTGGTGGTAAGTTATGATTCTTATAATCCTGTTTATGTACTATCAGGACTCGAAATACCACCTGCAGGTTAGTGCAGGTAAATGTGTAGCTGTGCAGGTATTTCTGATGTCTACCTGCACCTAAACTACACTGGTCCGTGTACTGGGTTTTATACATAAATGTCCTATGATATAGGTGTATGTGAATTGTTATTAGCTGCATTGACCGCCTATTACGTATAAAAGAAAAATATCAATGGTTCCTCAACAATTCTAGTATGATCCAAACTTCCTACATTCAGAGTGGTGCAGGTATGCAGAAAAAAAGTATTTCGAACCCTGAGTATGCAGATAGCTATATACAAAGATGCTTGCTCACTTGACTTTCACGTCGCTAAATAGGATGTAGCCCGTACGACATGTATATTCTTTACGTTATTCTTGGAACATTGTGTAGAATATTGGTGATTCAGTACGATCGAGAGAGGTACGACTTTGACAGGCCGATTGTAGCTTCCCGACCTACTCAAAACCATGGTGTTAGTTGTAATCACGGTCATCTTCTGTTGAGATTTGGCCTACTAGTCTCGGGAAAATAAAAGCTGTCTGCGCCAGTCGACTATAGGTGTTTACAAATCAAACTAGGAAAAGCCATATTCTTCTTGGGAGCGATTACAGTACAGACACGAAATGATACTCCAAACCCAAGGCCCGCATTGGTTGGGGTGGTCCGGAGCAAATTGCAAACCCTTAATCTATTACAAGGAATTTACATGTACATGTCTCTGATATAATCATGTATGTCATATATCCATTGTAATAAGATATCGAAACATTGAAACATGCTAATAGCACAGTTATCATTTCACAATTTTGTTCTATACCTTATAGGGGAATGCGGCTCTAGACGAGGTAGGACGGCAGAGCTGCTGCGAGGCCTCCTCCTGCTATCACTGTAGCCTGTTCAGGGAGCGCCGCCCGCTGTCTGTACCAACCTGCGCCGCCAGCTGTACACAGTACGACGTTACCTCTGGTGAGCTCAAACAATTATCTACTGACTACGGCATGCCCTGTGCTTTATTTGTTTACTTTTAGATGTATAATACGAAATGACAATTTACTCTATCTTGAGGCACTTATAGCTCTTTAATCACTGTTAAGAATAATGCATTTGAGTTTCCTGGTCGAAAGTTATTGAAATTTAGGTTTGTGTTTATGACAAATTATGTAGCTAAAAGCTAAGGTTTGGGTTTATAAATTGTTGCTGTCCCATTTGTAGTGCCCAGTGACACATAGACCAGCAAGTTTCCGACCTGTTTCTGTAGCAGGACACATGTTTAAAAAGAGAGGTTGCTAGCCCTACCTATCCAAGGGATCCCTATATTTTATTCCCATCCGAAAGGCGGGTTCAGCCACAGCTGAGATGCCCTTCCCTGGATGTAAACCGAAGTTTCCCAATTTAAACAAAAAAAACTAATTGGAAACATGAGCTCAGCGGTGAGGCTGCTACCAGTTGAGCTACAGGGACTAATAAACAACGTTGTTTTTTTCCTGGACAGCTCTCTCCTGGTCCAGATACGACCCCCATATCCGAACGTTGGACGGCAGAGAGTACACCTTTAACGGTCTGGGAGAGTACGTCCTCCTGGACACCAACGGCGAGTACCAGTTTCAGGGGCGGACTGCGCATGCACCAGGTGAGCTGGCTGTGTTGGTATTTGTCAATTGAAGAGACTATTGATGATGCAGATGTAATGTGTATATATTATCAAACGTTGGTAGACGCATTTCTTACACGGTCACGTAGAATCGAATGATTCTCAGACACTGACTCAAGAAAGCTGATGATATCTGACAAACGTTTTACTCTTAATGGTGAATCTTTCTGGTTTCTTTATCTATTATGTAATACGAAATGGTCTAACTGGATGGTGTATCTTATTCGGCACATCACATGACAGAATCGAAATGAACAATTCATTTATTGACCTGTTGCCATCCTTTTTGATACACCAATAATGACGTCGCCGTAGTGATACAGCAACAAGTCTGCTATAAAACTTCTGTGCAGTATTTGAAAAAGTAAGTATGCAAGACACAATTTGCATGTTGTTTGTATCATATATAATGCTTTGTATCCTCATTTGCATCACCCAGGAACCAGTCACGCGACCAGTTTTTCTGCCATCGCGGCCTGGCAGCGTGACCATCCACCCGTCCAGATAAATCTCGTTGGTGAAGTCGGACTGCAGCTCTATATGAACGGCACTGTAGTGGACAATTTTCCCTTCGAGAACGACACCTACGGGTTCGAGGATGACGACACCGTCGCAGTGTATCCAGACCCCGACGAACCATCCTTGTTGATATTCTTCAACAACGCACTGTCTGTTAAAGTGACAGCAAAGATGGTACGTCTACAGCGTCCGATTTTCAAAGGTGGTTTCTGAGGATTTTAGTTCAAGAAAAATCATTGCATGCGTTTGTGTTTTCTGCAGTGATCTTACGTTCATCTATGTCAGGGAGATATGTATTTGAGGAAAACTTACTCCTTTCTATTGCCTTTAGTCGATGCTGCACTTCGAGTTTTCCGTACCAGAGCAGTACAAATCGGCTACAAAGGGATTGTTTGGCAACTGGGACGGAGATGCAGAGAACGACTTCGTGGCGTTTGACGACACCCTTCTGCCGGCGGATGCGAGTGAAAGACAAATTTATGAAGAGTTCGGAGAGACATGTATGTTCTATTTTATTCTTTTTTCATGTAGCTCTTTGCTTTGATATACTTGTTATTACTCCAAGCAAAGCTGTAGCAATGTTAGAGAGAAGAGACTACAGCCATGCGCCAAACGTTTAAAGAGAGAATTCTTTTTTTATAAAGATGATCAGTATGTCCCGATGTGATTGGATATAACTTTCTCTTATACCAGTGGTACAAGGATTTTACATATTGCGCAAAATACAGTTTACCGGTATCATAAACAAAACAAACAACGCAGTAGCTGGGGTTCAGTTCAGTTCAGTCATCCATTATTATCAGGTGACACTATGAAGTGGGGACCTAATGATTATATTCTTCTCCCAGGGAAAGTCACGGAAGAAGATGGACCGAAGAAAACCAGGTTTACATACGGACCTGCGGAAAACATCGACAGAATCAGAAACGAATCCTACGTACCTCATTTTACTGACATGTACAACGCTTCCCAAGATCCGATGTACGCTACTGCTACTGAAATCTGCGGCAGTAGGACGGACTGTATATTCGACACCCTCCAAACCCGGGATACTTCTGTTGGAGAGGCGGCGATTCAAACGCAGCAGAACTTCGACCAGGAAGTCTTTAGCAGAGGTATAGAATACTTTTTTTACATATATCAATATATGAATATGCTTGTTTTTAAAGCACAGACGCCTGTTGTAAAAATTTTACAACTAATTTCAATTTCCCCCGTATATAAAATTAATATACCTGTCTAGATCCTAATACCTGATAATTAATAATACTACTCAAATGTATTAGAATAGATTTAGAAGCCATGTTTTAGATTAGTCTTAGAAACCATGTGTACTGTATTACGTCGTCCTATATCTACATGTATATGCCTGTACTTAGCCCGATATAGGGCATGGGTATGTGCCATACGCCTATTATCTATAAACCTTGGCTGACTTTCAAGAACAAAATCAAGCCCCCAAAAGTGTTGTATGTACTCGTAATGCTTCACATTAATCATTAATTTCTTCATCGTGTGTCTAGAGCAATTTCCACCGACGGTAGATGGTCCTGAAAGGGTAGTCGCTACTGTTGGCGAGCTTCTGGAGTTCTCAGTAAGTGCAACCGACCGCAGTGCCAGTGGGGCTCGAACGCGCAGAACATCCAGTACAAATCGGATGACATTCGAGCTGGGGCCGGATGCACCACCTGATGCAAATTTCGTCACTGATGGTGACACAGCAACCTTCTCATGGAACGTGTCCTCTACGGAACCGTTCAGTTTACAGCTTGACGTGACCAATGAGAATAACGCCAGCGCGCAGTTTTGGCCGACTGTCTACCTGTGCGCATGCCAACATGGCGGCTTCTGTGAACAGAATACTGAAGTAGAAGCGAACTTGACGACTCAGAGCAATGGAACTACAAAGTAAGCACCACTATCCACTATACCACCGTGAAATTGTAGGTCGGTGTGTGTCCGTAGTTGGCCAAGGTCCGACTTTCTTCCCAAACTGAGTTGTCCCGGGTCCAAAGAACCCGAGGATGGTATGTGGTAGTTAAATATGTAATGTGGTATAATGCGTATACGTTACTAGGGTGTATGGACATGTAATGCGTGAAATGGAGAATATTGTGCAATATTTTGTATAAAAAATCTTAATATTTCATAGGCATTGAATCTTTGGTTTGTTCTTGTGATAAGTCATTTTCGCCAATGACTGCATCATCAAAACGTTTGGATACATATTATTGTAATACAATGCGTCTTTTTCCAGATTCGAGGAGTTGCCGTGCACGTGTGCTGTCGGGTACACTGGGGAAAACTGCGAGAGTGAACTGGACGCGTGTTCGGAGAACTTAAACCCCTGCTTCGCGGGAGTGCCTTGCACGGATCTCCCTCCCCCGGACGGCATGGACGGGTACGTTTGTGGGGACTGCCCGACAGGGTTTGTAGGAGATGGACAGAACTGTACAGGTGGGTTAATAAACACGTATGCAATGATAGATCTTTAGTCGAAAAGGATCCGGTGTGCAAGCACATTTCCAAATCCGTGGCTGCAATTTCCAATTGAGATGAAGATTGTTTAGATTTTTCCCTATTGTTCCTATGGGCTAAATAAATTTATGTATTTATGTAAATGCTGTTGCTTACATGTATCTAATAAATTCCACCCAAATTTCTACGTGATTACAGACAAAAACTCCTTCTCCTTATATCACAGAACCCACACATTAAAGTGGGAACCCTCGTCTTCCACTGTCTCAGAAAAAGAAGTCCAACCATACATGTACAAGTTAAACTTTAGCTTTTATACTAGAGTAGACACATACTATATTGTTCAACACTGTTCGTTTGTCCACTTTCATGTTACGCGCAATTAACCTACTGGCAAGAGTATGCAATAAACTATCTATAGTGCAATTACTGCTTCTATTCCTTTAAATGGAGTATATCGTCTACTTTTCTCTAAACGCCGATGGCAGCATAGAGTCATTTCGTGTTGAAATTAGATTGACGAAACTATGAGCCTAGGTCAACAAGATATATATTTCACGCCTTTAACATTACAGACATCGACGAATGCCTTACCGAAGAAGGCTCGATATGCCACCATTTCTGTGTGAACATCCTCGGCAACTTCAGCTGTGGGTGCAACGAAGGCTTCTCCCTGGCTGAAGACCAGACTACCTGTAAAGGTAAGTATAGCCTCTATGTCCAGATATTTAGGAAGAGAGTATTGTAATTTCGTAGTATTTAATCTGATCTTATGCAAACATGCAGGAATTGATAAGTTGTAATTGACTACGATTGTCAGTCAAGAATATCTTCTTATGTTATCACATTGTTATATCATAAATAGGATTGAAATCATATTTTCATCAGTTGTCGTTGTACGTGTATTCCAGATGTGGACGAATGTGTGTTTTCAAACAACTGCAGCCAACTGTGCATCAACACCGATGGTGCATACCGCTGTGACTGTTGGGATGGGTTTACCATGTCACCTGATGAACAAGACTGCGAAGGTATGTATTTTAAGTGCTTGATACCAAATTACTGTATCGGATACTCTTGAAAACTGTGCAATATTTACTAAACGGTTAGCCTAATACCTGATGAAAGTTAGGTATAAGGATTGTAACTTATTTGTAATCCATATGATGATAAAGTACAATATTATTTCAAATCAATGTAAAATTTAGCAATACATTAGCCATATGTATGATCCATGTCAACTATATGTTTACAGCTACAAATCCCTGCACGTTAAGTAACGACCCTGGCTGCGCTCCTGAGACCAGTTGGTGTTTAGTGAACGCCAGCGGTGCTGCTGCGTGCGTGTGTTTCAAGGGGCTCCAGTTGTCGGCAGATGGCGTTACTTGTGAAGGTCTGTACTCTACAACATTACGGACGGCTTGCCTGAATGAGTCACAATACCTTACGCTAAGGTCACATATATGCACTGATAGTGTAGTGGTAGGTGGTAGGTTGTGTAGCACCGGTTAGGCTCTAGAACGTTTCGGTGGTACGGGGTACCCAAGTGTTTTCACGATTAAGTTACAGTATCTGTTTGATTTTAACTATAGGTTTAAACATTGTAGAGGCCCATCCGTGCTCCAAAATAGCGAAGTAGCTATTGTCAAAGGGTGCCCCACGCCCGACAGAGTGAAAATAGCTTGTAAACTACCAGGTCGGTCATTTTTCCTATGATGACCGTAGCATTGCTTGGTGTTGCAGATGTATAAAGATTTATATAGCTATTTCTGAGCTATTGTTTGGTCATCAACAGTGTCTGTCAAACTCAACTAAACACAAAGTTGCTTTTATTCCAGACATTAAAAACTACACACGCACTTAGAAATGAATTTGGCATTCTGTTCCATTTTAGCAAGGCGGTCATGCAGAAGCCTCTTTGATTTAAGATACATTTTTTATCATTTGCTGATACCTTTCTATCATCTGTTTCAGACGTGGACGAATGCTTGAGTGGAGACAACCACTGTAACCAGCTGTGTAACAACACTCTGGGAGGTTACCAGTGCTACTGTGAGGAAGGATATGAGCTGACTGACAGTCTGATCCAACTGTGCGAAGGTACAACGTTGTCGTTGTAATATCTTGTCACTATATGATACCTGAATCCACCGCATATCCTTAATATTACCTTCTATACTGAAATGCTATGAACACATACAGCCACATATTCTTTATGGAAGAAAGAAGCGTTCATCTTTTTAAGAACTTACAATGTTGACTATTTTTACAATAAAACGCGCGTTTATCTACAGATTTCGACGAGTGTTTCGATGGTACTTATAATTGCTCTACCGATGAAGAGTGCGTCAACCTGTCCGGAGGATACATGTGTGTCTGCCCGGCTGGGACCGAGCGGCATGCGGGCCGCTGTGTTGACGGCAAGTATCCAAAAATGATTCAGATAATCATCTGTACATACATCTTAATTATTTGATCGAATCAATCAATCAATCAATCAATCATTCGCTTGTATTATGTGTTGATGCATGGTTGCTACAGACTAATATGAGGTTAAAATGTCGTAAAACATTTTCCATTTTTATTTGATTCATTAATAAATAGTTGAATAGTGGTGTAGATGTTATACAGTAGAAGCCCACCCCATGCATACCCCATTTGCCAGTGCATTTTATGCAATCATACGAAGGGTGCAACAAAGCGAAGTTAGTAAGCTGGACTGCACCACCACGGGAATTTGGGATTTCGTGCAATTAACAGAAGTGTGCGATTATCCGTTGTGCAATTAACTGGCTTCTACTATATCCACGATATTTTGAAATTACTCAATTAATGCATGGCTCAGTGAAAGTTATATTAAGGCAAGTATAACGCTTTTGACATGTTACAAGCTGAGCATGTGTCATATGAGTGACTAGTAAGCCTTTTGAATGTTTGTCTTCATATACAGTAGTTTCTTCAACCGTCCATGGGAACACACTTACGGTGACGGAAGAGGATCCAAGTTCATCGACCGCGTCCATGGAAATCCTTCAAACACCGCAAACGGGCAAGATAGCAACGTCAACAACAACACCAACAAAAGCAACAACAACGATTAGTTCGTCTCCGGTGGCAAACACAGAGGGTCCCATGTCGAATACGACATCAATGGCAAATCAAGGTATTTTTAATCCATGGTCTTCTTTTATGCCGTTTTGACGTGGGTCATCGATCACTGGACCGAAGTGAACTAAGAATGAGAATGATTTATTCTGTGAAACATCACAGACATCTAGGCTGAATTGTGTAATACATTAGAAGTAAACATACAGGGCATTAAAGCATACAGAGGGTACAAATCAAACGTGAACTTACACAGTGTGCAAAAACCATCGCTATCAACTGAGCTAGTACTGGTGCACACTGACTAAATCTTATTTGGATAGAAATGTAAAATGCTTTGAAAAGACACCCAAGTATCTATAGTAGTACAATTATCACAAAGACAAGTTCAATTTCCCTTTGAAGATTTTAACTGTCACTCAACACAAGAAATTGCTCACCTCGAATTTTCTCTTATGTTGAATGTCAGTTACAAAACTTCAATATGGATTATACCAACATGAGCATGAGCTTTCATGCTGATTCAATACCTTTGTTGACAAGGGCACTGTGATCAACATATTTATGAAAACAGACAAAAGGGGAATAGGTAGATGGCATTTTGAATAAATGTTTCAAGACAATGTACATCAAAGCTTTCCTATTTGCTCTTTTTCTATATATTGAAGGCTCCCAACAGACTGACGTGGGGACATTGGAGGAAAACTCGCTGGTGCTGAAGTTGGATATTTCAAAGGTCGAGGTGTGTATAGTACTGTCCGTGTGTCATGGCCAAATTGCAGTATGATATAACACCGTTTACAGGGGGATTTTACATTCGTTGGAGAACCATTTGACTTATTTGAAGGAAATCAGTAAAACATACCAGTTGATGAAACGGGGAAATATGTCTTTTTGCCAACACAGTTGACGGAAAGCCGGCTACGAAACTTCAAGCGAGCCGTGGCCTCGGAGATGTCGGCTTTCTGTGACAGACACGTTGAAGAGGTGCCGTCATGTAGAGCTAGACACCGGAGAGACTCACGGTAGGCTTGTCATTTTTTTCTTCCGTTGTTTCCCACTTTGACTGTAAAACCAAACTCTCAAATAGACAGGCGGTGCCATGAGGGTGAGGCATATAGACAGAGATTTCTTAAGCTTTTTTTAAGTTCCGTAATTTATGCTTTGCTGTGCACATTTGAAAGATGCATGCTGTGCAACAGATAACTGTTAGCCTGTGTTATACTGTCTCTCGCTGCCGGGGGCTGACTGGGTCTCCTCCCGTAGGGGCCTCACACCTGGAAGGGCTGTTGATAATGTAAGGTCAGTTATGAATGTGACAATTATGATTATCTACGGCATACTTGCGCATCAACTTATATGACTAATGAAACATTTCTTTCTTTCTATACCTTTCTATCCCACAGTACCGCCATCGCAGTTTTTACGGAGTCATCCGTGCATATCCCACCTGGATTTCCCGACGAAGTGGGTCGGTACGTTTTCCTGGGTTTCTTCGTGGCCGTGGACAGGAGCTTCACGGCAGTGCCCCTCTCAGTCCTCCGCAGTGTAGTGGACGCCTCCCTCCGAACCATCCAAGAATCTCTGGCCTCGAAACACGTGATTGTGGACATCATGTCATACGAAGAATATATCGAGATTAAAGGTATTATAGAGATTACAACAAAGCCTCTTACTTGTTTATGAAGGTTAGATGTCATGGTGAAAAGATACGAAAAGTAACAGTTACTCACAAGCAACTGGATAAAATTCGGAAGCCATCAGAAGCTTGAGACAGATCATCCGGATTAACTAGTTTCTACACATAAACTTTAACAAGACCGGACAATTCTAAAATGGTTTAACAGAAGACTAGATCAAGACACGGTCATAGGCTAATACGTCAATTATCTCCTATTGCTTGAGTACAGAAACTAATGTCTCGTGTCGGAAGAAGAAATGCCAGAAAGTTAGACGTACACGTATATTTTCTGGCTTAGCTATTCATTAAGTTCAAAGTAAACAAGAGTGGTTATTTTATTTACATTGTTTGTTTCTTTTTCTCAGTTTTCGATTGTACCTTCACAGAAACATCTACTGCTACACCCGAAACAGAAACGGAGAAAGAGTTCCCGCTTGTGCAGGTGGTTGCCGGCAGTGTGGCGGGAGTAGTTGCACTGGCTGCCGTCACCATCACAACAGCCGTCTGCTGTAAAAAGTACGTACTTTTAATAGGATACTGGAGCTGTATTTGAAACAACTTGCTTGCGTTTCGATGCCTGCCAGGCATCATCCTCAGAGCGTTGACTGCAATGCTGCTTCTCGTCCCTATATGCAATCGATATAGGTGGCGCTTGTATTGCTAGAACACAATCCCACCGATGCATATACGCTGTTGCTGTAAAAAAAAAAAATACTGGGCTTGCGCTAACAATACAAAGTGCCGTCTGAATGTATGCTGTTAAGAAACAGATTTTAAAACTTTGCGACACAGATCTCCAAAATGTGTGGTTACTTATTCCTCGCAAAAGCGACCGTTTTTGGAAAAGGGAAAAAAAACACTGCTAAATTGAGTGAACTAATACCAAACCCCCCCTCCCCCAACGCCAACACACGCACACAGACTTGGTCCTATTGCTATACCGATTAGAATTGATAATGGCAAAGCCTACATGTATCTGCATTGTTTATATGTACTCATATCAGGCATGCCGAATTCTGTGCCTAACGTTATATTTCTACAGAAACAGCGATCGTCGCAGTGCTCCTGCAAACATCTATGGCGTCAGCGCTCCTCAGCCGTCGACTTACCGAAACACATCTGATAGTTTCTCACCCAAAGCCTGGGGAGTGGACTCTCCATTTACAGTCAACGATGACGGAGTGTAACTATAATGATAGTGAAACATCGTCCCTTGTAATGTCTGCTATGATACACTGCAATCTGTCAGTCAGTATTCCACGCAACAGTTTACAGATCCTGAAGTTTCTCAGAAACCTACCCATCGTCGAGTCGAGAAAAATCCTGGGCATTGCTGTCGACTAAACAGGAAATATGTTCATCCGTTCTCTAAAAGTCTAACGTAAACCAAAAGGCCGAGGGAATTTCAAAGGTTTGACTTTTACTGATAAATAAATTAGAGAAACTGGAATTGAATATGACAATTTGGAAAACAGTAATTATTAATAGGGCCATGCGGAATGGGAGAACTATTTAAAAGCTTTGTTCCGAATAGGGGCGGGTACCGGTATGATGTACGGTGTACCGGTACAAAACCGTTTTTTTTCTTGTTGGACTGGTCCAAAAAAGCTGGACCTGAAAAAAATCAGTGGACCGGATGTTGGACCGATTCAAAATTAACAAATTATATCAGCAGGCTTTCATGTCTTTTGGATGCTTACAGGAACATTAGCGAAGTATAGGAGAGTTGATGGTCCTTTTTACCAACGAAGCTTCTATGGTCAAACTTGGTCTAAACCTGCGGCAGTTAGTGTTGCTTGTATGAAGATAGAATTTCAAAACGCCAATGGATGTCGGATCCTTTGGAGCGAAATGAACCATTGTTTTTAGTATCGCCCATTCACAAGTTTTCACAGATTATCGGATCCAGGTTCAGATCCGGACCTTGACGTGATCCTCTGGACCTGTACAGTACCTGTACCTGGATTTTCGGTACCGGTACCCACCCCTAGTCACGAATAATAGACACTCGATGGATGATAGATCATCATAGGGCTGCATCAAAATATCTCAAACGTTGCCTAATTGTATACTCTAGTGTTTCAAACCGACAGAATAGAAAGGTTTAAACTTATGTATGACTTTTTTGTATGATGTGTTGTTCACCTTACATGTAGCGAGAGTAATGTATGCAAAGTTATTCTGCATTAATGGCTGTGAAAATAACTACAATTCTGTGATTTTTTACATTCTGGCATTAAAAAAAAGATTTCTATATTAGGAAAATGCCAATTCATAACTCAAATATTGTAACTTGTAATAAAAGAAAAGATGGTGACTGTATACTAGGGGTGTTCTGGGCCTCACCGTAAAATAAGGTGTTTAACTCAAATGTCGGGGGATGCTTATATACAACACGACGCCCTTCAAAACACTGTAGGTAAGTTCCATGGCAAGAAAAAAACTTAAAAGAACTGTAAACTGTGATCACAGCATTGTGTGCTATGATTTTCAACATTTGCTATTTCTTTTTATGCCAGAGAGTGAGTTGGCCGGGAGAAGGACTGGTTCACAAAACAGCTAGTATTTTACTCAGAACAAGAATATACAGACATGTTGACACTCAGAAAATGATGGTACACATTAACAACTTTACACTATTTGTTTTAACGTTACACAGTCATACTATATTGACCAGAAGATAATTTATTTCGTTTCGTTTCATTTATTTGGAATACAAACATTTAATGCAAACAATGCATGACAGGTGGTAGCCAGGCAGCAGCAAGGCTGAAACATACAACATACAAATGATTACAATGACCTACGACGAAATATCAATATATACAATAGCAATACGTCACACAATAGCAGTAAATTAGACAATGAACAAAATACATTATCATCATCATCAATATAAATACCAATAAGCGACAAAAAAAAAGAGAAAAAGGGAACGGTTGGAAAGTCCGTTGGGATTCGTATTTTTATACGTCAGTGATCAGATAAGAGATGGTTTCTGCATTTTGCCTTAAAGATTCTGACGGTGGCGGACTAATTAATGATTGTAACCACTTGTAAACAGCGCTTATCATTTCTGAATGGTATTATGTTCTAATGATGAATTTAGTCAGTACCAGAACTAACATAAACATTCTAAACCAATTTTGAATAAGAGTGGCAATGACACAACAGTTCCATAGCGACGATAATATGGATTGTCTTTGTTATATATGGTTTCTATAATTTCCTGTTTTGGTGCTGAACTCACATTCACACTGATTATCCTCCTACTGACTTCACACTGGTCCTGTCCCTGGTGCTGAACTCACATTCACACTGATTATCCTCCTACTGACTTAACACTGGTCCTGTCCCTGGTGCTGATCTTACTTTCAACCTCTACACTGATTATTCTCCTACTGACTTGACACTGGTCCTGTCCCTGGTGCTGAACTTACACTCACACTGATTATCCTCCTACTGACTTCACACTGGTCCTGTCCCTGGTGCTGAACTCACATTCACACTGATTATCCTCCTACTGACGTCACATTGGTCCTGTCCCTGGTGCTGAACTCACATTCACACTGATTATCCTCCTACTGACTTAACACTGGTCCTGTCCCTGGTGCTGATCTCACTTTCAACCTCTACACGGATTATCCTCCTACTGACTTAACACTGGTCCTGTCCCTGGTGCTGAACTTACACTCACACTGATTATCCTCCTACTGACTTCACACTGGTCCTGTCCCTGGTGCTGAACTCACATTCACACTGATTATCCTCCTACTGACTTCACACTGGTCCTGTCCCTGGTGCTGAACTCACATTCACACTGATTATCCTCCTACTGACTTACCTATGGTCCTGTCCCTGGTGCTGAACTTACATTATCACATAGCCAGGCGCCGCAGACCAATCAGAAGGCCCCGCTCCACGTTGGTTATGACGCCGCAGTACTTAGATTTCCGCCAGCCTGGCGTGTATCGCCCTTCTGATTGGTCAGAATGAATCGACACCGGCACCAGTGTCGATGCAAATGTGCCGGTGTCGATTCATTCTAACCAATCAGAAGGAGCGATACACAAAGGATATGGAGGCATTGGCCTATCAAAAGGAGCGAAACATATTCCAGAGCAAAGGGAATAAGTACAGACTGCAAGAAGAGGGGAATGGCTCCTTCTGTTAACATTGATAATGTTTTGTTGTTCTAAAGAGCCAAAGACTACAATGTTTCGAATATTTTCTGTGGAAATTTGGTTTCAAAATGCAATCTGCAATCTCCTTTTTAATGTATGTACACGTATGGTACCAAAGGATCTATGCGTCATACAGGAGTTTGTAAGTTTGGGTAGGCTATATGATAATAACGTTAATAACCCGCCTGTTCCTCGGTGTACATGGTGTCATAACGCCTATTCCTTTGCTATAACCACCTCATAAAACCACCTCGTTCGCTTCGCTGTTTATCAATTCACAAAGTATGATCATGACTTAATTTCCTTTACGCTGTGTGTGTTTTGGGCCCTTTACATGGTATCATAAATTTAATTCGTTCCAGAGAGCTGTCTGACCGGGCACGGTTTGGAAATGTGACCGAGGAGCTTTTGAAGATGTTGTTTGATTTTCCTTAACTTAACCCAATGAGTAAATATACTGGGTCTTTTGGCTAATATTTAATCAAATAATGTGTTGACCCTTTCACAGTACAAGGCCACAGTAAGTAGATTTTACGGATGACATCAGAGCGAAAAAATCTTTCTCTTCAAGAAGCACGACGCAACAATACCAAAAAGAAAATATGTTGTCTTTTAGCCTTGATTGTACCAGGTCCTGTAGAAGTGACCTGTAAGGTAGTCATGAGTGAAGTTGTAGAAGGGAAACTAGTTTGCTAGTTGTAGAGGTAACAACTGTGTGACTGTGGTAGTCTTGAGTGCAGTTTCCAACTTGGTTCTACTTGATGTAGGCTATCATAAAATGTCACTTTGCGCAATGTATCTTCTTCAAATTCAGGAATAAAACACTTGTTATCTTATAATTTATAGTGATACGTGACGATGTTATGTCACTACAATTGTTGTTGCAATGTTGATGGTGTCCATTTTGAAAATATGTAGGCATCTTGTTTTTTACTCATCTTATTTTTATTATCGTATCAAAACGAGTCTACATTTGATCTCATTCACGAAATATACTTGAGGCGGACAATCAAACTCCTTGGTAGGACGTCAACTCTAAGGCCAGCATGCCCCCAAGGAAGGCTTGAGCCCTGCAGCCGAGGAGCTGGTCTGTGCAGGACCTGGAAACAGTCTGCGAAAACAGAGGTCCGTGGTTGGGCGAGGAGCTGCTGATAGAAACATAGACTGGTTTATATATTAAATTGAACTCCTTGCAGCCAAAAATGATTTTTTTTTCTTATTTTGCTTACCCCATAGACAATTCATTTATGAAGAAAAATAGTCTTGTAGGAAGAAAATATAGAATAAAATTCAAGCAAAACGAGAAACTACAAAAATGTTTCTAGAGATTTAAGCAAAAAGAAATTCTTGCTTTTTTATATGGTATGGATGCCGTATAATTCTTTTTGGCGACGCATCAGGGGCGAGCCTAATGGTTTATTTTATTGTGTACATTCTGCAAGAATTCTAGGAATATACGACTCCTTAGGAATGTTATGTGACGACCGTTGTACACTGCTTTGATGTACTGTTTCATGTTGTACCTGTAGTCTTATACCTTACAAATGTCGATGTCCTGACTTGTAACAATTTCTTTTGGTCCATAGTCACCAAATAATATCTGCATGCTATCAAAATGCATCGTTCAGGAAATAAGTGTAAAAAAACACACAGGGTGTTCCCTCACTAAGCGTGCTTTATTCATTATTTTTGCTGTAGAATGCATTACCTTTTTCATAAAGGTACACTATGGAAAAATTGAACATTATGAATATTAAAAACTCTTTCGTTTCATCGCTGATAATATAACGGTAAAACATAAATAGTCAATAGTTCTTGCTTCCGTATCAATAAGCCATTACAAAAATTTATATAGCTTATCAATAGCATTGCAGGTGAACGACAGTATTACTCATTCTATCCATATAGACGTGACCAAACAACATCAAACTAACACAAAAGTTTGGACACTTGAATTAGGTATTATATACCCATTGTCTATTGAAAATTAGCATATACATTTAAAATCTTACTACATGTTTGAAGTATTCAATTTCTGCAATAGATAATCCTGTCCTGTTTTCCGTCTGCTGAACCGAGAAGACATGACAAACTGACCTACCTTGATTCATGGCACTAATTATTCCGCCATTATTTTTCTTCTAAACCCCTTACCTCCCGGTTCGTCATTCAAAGTCCTCCGTTGTAACGATCAAAATGTTTAGGGATCCTAATCTTTGATAATTCGTGAATTCGGTGCTTGTTGTGTTCGCTTTATCCATGTTACCTGCTTACCTGTCCTGATATATCTGGAGCTCTGTCTTGTATCTTTTAATCCTTGTCCATCCTCGTGGGGATTCTCAGTTTTATGAAATTTTCAGGTGTAGGGAAGTTTTGTCAAAAAGCAACTCTCGCTCGCTCGCTGCCTAGTATCTTCACATCAAAGGAGTATCCCCTGGTTTCTGTCACACATTTCAAATCCACCCTGAGGCTTGGTTCTTATGTCCTGTGTAGTGCGCCCACCTGCATCCCCTGTGCTGTCTTAAGCATAAAAATAAGATTCAGATCCCCATCTTCACAGTGCTGGACATGTCATTGATGAAAATAATATGAATGTAAACAACATCTGCCCATTGCTATAATTCCCTATGGAGACGGAGACCCATAAGGTGATAGTTTTCCAATGCCCTACTGCTAGCTTTCTTTCTGGGTTAGAATCACGTAGGAATGCTCCCACTTTGCTGGAAATGTTCCTGTTTCAGACGACATGCCGACTTTGTAAGTCAGAAACCTGGTGTTTTGCCATCCGAGGTCTTGATAAGATCTTGTTCCGTTTCTTGAGTGTGTTTTCTTCCAAAAAGGGATTTGATTGTATCTCATGTGACTTTCGGGTTTCCATTGTATGCTTCAATAACAATAACAACAACAACAACATGTATCTGCAGAAAGGGGCCTTTGCGAGTAACTGATGTTCACTTTGTTAATTTGGTTGCAGTCCACAGCCCATTCTGGTACCAGTCCAGGGTCGTTTCTCATCTCCATCGGCTCCTTGATGTCAGCTTGACATAACAGTGAATTTCCTTATTCGTGAATGTCTGTCATATGTGTCCTGTAGAGCTTTAACGTCAGTACATGTCTCATTCACCTGGAAGGCATCTTCCAACTTTGGGCAAAGTTACACACCAGGTGTTGTGGTGCCTCCTTCATTATAAAAAGTGATGCTTCCTCCGTGAAATTCTTCGTATTTTCTTTTGAGCACTTTCCTTGGCCCAGTTGCTTGGACCTTGCCTTGAGTGTAAACATCGCTGCGTCATGGTTGGAGACACTAACAGCCATTATTGCTGTCTTGCTACATAGATATACATTTGTCCGATTGGTTTGTAAATACTAGATGCAAGATGTCACAACCGATAGTTCTCGGCTCACAGTTCTCGTTGGCTCACATTTCTCGTTGGTCATCTAACTGTTGTACACCGTAGATTTGTGTTGTATCATGTAGCGTATTTGATGCATCTGATGTTTTCATCCAGTTACGTTTAAGTCCCCAACAATGTAGCTTTACCTTTCCTTAAATGTTCCTTTTCTTTCAACATACTCAAAGTAATATACACATTCGGTTTTAACATAAGGTGTTCTTTAAAATGAAACTACAGAAAACTGACATGTGGTATATGAACATGAATCCAAAGTGCCCTCCATAGAGGGTAGGCTGAGATCTTCCCTAACGTGAAATAACACTGCTACTAGAAATTTTAAATACTACACCACCTCCCCTTCCATTCCTATCCTTTCTAAATAGACTCTAGCCTTCTACACGCAACTGTCTGTCCGATATGGACTCACCAACGTGCATTTCTAATACACCCATTATATGTACAGTGTTCTGGTTCATCTCTTGGGCTTAGTCGTCTACATTGTTACGTAATTGAGGTGGGCTAAGTTAAGGTTCGTTAGGTAACTTTAGATTGTGGTCCGTTCATTATGAGACTTTGAGCCTACATTATTGCGATGTACATATGTACAGCTAAATTAATATACATATATCACTTCACTTTCCCTATAATCGTACACACAAATTTCTCCACACAGCTATTAGCTAATCTGATTGACAGACATCTGTTGACATGATTTTCATATCATGTCATTGATCAAAATGATTCCACTACCAACTCACTCAGCCTAATTACACCCGCTTAGAAGGTAATGTTTTCGGTGTGTGCGTGTTTGTGTGCGTGTTTGTGTGCGTGTTTGTGTGCGTGTTTGTGTGCGTGTTTGTATGATTGTATGTTTGTGGATGGACAGTAAAACTCTAGAGGGCCTGGATTGATTGTATTTGCTATGTGGGTAGGTCTGAAGACCTTAAGCATGTTTAGATGCTGGGTCCAATAGCAGCTTGTTACGGTACTGCAGTAGAAATGTCGGTTTTGTTATCTCGAGTTCTGTAACATCTATTATCATAATACCGGTACGTTTACGACGATTTCTCTAGCCATACTGATTTGACAAATTGTCAACGCATCGTTTTCTCCAGTTACATGTTGCTGTTATAGCTTACCCTTGCCACTTCTTCTGTGTAACTTTTCTGCCACTCTTGTCCTGCTAAAAGCGTAATATTGTAATTGTAACACGCCGCGGAATTACACGGCGAACGGGCGCGTGGTTGGGAGGGGGTACAAAATACCGGTAGGAAGAAACACGGCACAATTAACTGCCACTATGTACATTTATACATCCTCTGATGTTCCTTCCTTTTCTGTCAGTAAATGCATAAAATATAACCTGCATGAGCATACAAAATGTCATGAGAAAACGGACGTATACTGTCAAGAATTTTCATTTAACTTCTGTCCGTCACAACCGCTATGACGTAACACTTCACGGCTAGCGTAGATATAAAAATGGCGGGAAAATGGCTGCGTACGTTCAATTTTGCCCATTCAGTCGTAGATCCGGGCTATTATGCAACGGTTCTTCACACTTTTACATGAGTTGTAGGTCACCAACAGAAATTCAAGATTGTTGTTGAATCATGTTCGTCTTGTGCCGTGAGCATGTGTAATTATGATCTATATAAATTTGGCAATGAATGTGACAGTGTGTTCGTCCCACGACGAGCTGCCTACCCCGAAATTTAAAAAAAAGTATACTGAAAACTTTTGGCCTTGTTGTCTTCGAATGCATTGTTATCGATGCTTTGTAAATGGTGTTTTGGACACCTAGATGTCTGAAGTGTGCACAGCTCAGAAATAACTATTGTTGCATGTGTAGATCTTTTTAAGTTCCAGTGTTTTTAATCTACCGGTATAAGTCTTACTACCGGTATTATGCCAATGCATGTTACATGATATAATTGTGATTTTAGTACTAAATATTCTTTGCAAAAGAGAGTTAGTGGTGTAGGTTTCAGCCCCTAGCGTTTTTTGTACTGCAGGAACAGGTTTAGGTTTAGAATTGATAAGAGAAAAACTCAATAAGGAGCTGACAGATCTTCGGTATATATTTTGGGTATATAGATGGCTTATATCATCTTTGATATTGTGGTAAATGATAAGTGGTAATAATGCAAAGCAGAATTTACTTAATATATTGAAGGTAAATCAGGATAAAAACCAGGATAGGACCATTTGAATCTATGGCCTATGTGCCACAAAAAGAAACGGATGGATAGGAAATATGCATATGAAGAACACATTTGCATAATGATTGAGCGAATTATACAATAGTGACTGGACGGGCCTCAGACTACAGGAGAGACTAACCCTGGCTAGGGATAGAAGAACCTGGAGGCAACTCTCGATCTTCATGTCTACCTTGTCCCCCCAACGACCTGGAGGTCAAGGGACTAGGTAGGTAGGTAGGTAGGCAAATGTGAAGGCAAACAGCATTGAATATGAATTATGAAAATGAGGGGCACATTTGCATAAATGATAAGTAATGCTATCAAAGCATTCTTCTTAAGATAAGATTGTCAACTTCTGCTGTTTGGTGGAGGAGACTGTCAACATACTAATATCATTTATGCAAATGAGGGCCATATTTGCACAAATATATCTAATCAATTAAAATCACATAATACACCATTCGTAAAGGTTAAAATCATTGGGTGAAGGTTGGAGGTCGCGGAACTCTAGTTGACGTTTTAGTTAGCTTTGACCAATTTACAACTAGATGAAAAAGATAATCAGAAGGCACAGATTTATTTGCTTGGCTCTGATCCATTAACACGCAACAACATATTCTGTAAAGTTACCCACACATAATTCAGCCTTTAGTTGCGATATAAGATCTACGGTATACAAAATTTTACAGCTGAAGAGATTCTCAAACTTGTTTAATTACCAAAAGATAAAAAAAATAGTTTTCATTTTTTTTTTGTAGAATGCTTTTCCAGCCCTGGTGAATTATAACCTTATGGAAAAACCGACCTATAATCTTTTTCTTTGTTTGCATTTGTTTGAATTTGAGCGTATCATTGGATAATATCTAGTATGTGAGTGGCTGCTATAAACTCAAAGTTCAGGGTCGATTTTTGGCTTAGTGAGTGACCTTGGTACTGCAGCAGGTGCTTTTTATCCAGAAAACGCTATGGTCTTGATTTTTTTTAAACAAAACTTTGATGTAAGGAAACTTCTAGGCTAAATGTATAGCTTATGCAAGATAGGTAATTTCTAACGGAAAACAAAATGTATGATTTTGAATGATGATTTTGGCATAGAGGATCATTCAAAATCAATTATGCCAAACGAGACAAGATGAAACTCGAGTTCCACGAACACATACCTTAGCCAAATAAACCAGGTTTGTTATGTAGAATGATGTCTGTAGACATAAATGTGTTACTCATTATATTTCATTGTATATGCCTGGAGTTGGTTCATAACATTTTGCCATTGCTTATACAAATTAGGTCCCTATTTACATACTATTTAATTGTATCAAGCATCACTTAAGCTGTCGATCAGCATACCAAAAATCATGATGATCCTTTCAATCCCTTCTTGACTTATTGTATTTTAAAGTAGGAAACTAAACCGCCTCCTGCAGTTCAAGAAAAGATGTTAGCGGACCCAAACATACACCTCTTACTCTCTGCCATCTTTCTCAGTTACATATGTGACAAGTTTGAAAGTCCTATCACGGAATACAGTGGATTTATCAACCTTCCTCATTAATTATGCAAATTAGCTGTTAATTTGCATAACTAGTATCTCATTATGTAAGGTTTTACTTAGGTTATCTACATACCAAAAATCATGACGATCCGTCAACACGTTCATATTTTTTATTAATTATGCAAATGAGATCATCATCTGCATAATTAATATGAATTGATATTTCTGTCTTTCTCAGCTACATATGTGACAAGTTTGAAAGTCCTTAATGCAATGCAGTGGAATTACACATTTTCCTCATTAATTATGCAAATTAACCGTCGATTTGCATCATTAGAATTCCATCATGTAAGTCTTCCCTTTGGCTATCTACATACCAAAAATCATGACGATCCGTCAACGCGTTTATATTTTCTCATTAATTATGCAAATGAGTCCGTCATTTGCATAATTAATAATTAATATGCATTGATATTTCTCTCTTTCTCATCTATATATGTGACAAGTTTGAAAGTCCTATCATGAAATGCAGTAGATTTATAAACTTTCCTCATTAATTATGTAAATTAGTTCATGATTTGCATAATTAGTATTTCATAATGTACATTGTTACTTGGGCTATCTACATACCAAAAATCGTGATGATTCATCAACACGTTCTCGAGTTATTCTCGTCCAAAGTTTGAAAGGAAATCGGCGACTGCAGTTCCAAACAAGCCGCTAGGGGGTCCAAACTTATAGTACTTACTCTCTGCCCCAAGGGCTATCTACCACTCAAAAATCATAACCACGGCATGTCCAGAACACGAGATATCAGAAATTGAGGTTCTGCTGCAGTACCTTAGCAAGCCGCTAGGGGGCCCATTATCGAACTTGACCCTCGTTTTCCCGACCCCTATCTACCTACCAAATATCATCGGGATCCATCCAAGGCTTCTCGAGTTATGCTGTTAACACACACACAGACAGACAGACTCACAAGCCCAAAACATAACCTTAGCCATTCTGGCAAAGGTAACAAGAAGTTTACAAATTCCAAATCTTTCATGCGGTTTCAGATCTAGTAATAAATGCGTGTTGCACTAACCTGATTAAAAGAATTGGAATAACGTACCCGGCATACAAAACTGAAAGAAAATCTGGTGAGTTACTTTTGACGTAGATGACATTGCAAAGGCAAAGGAAGGATTGAGAAGGATTGGGCCTTTGGAAGGATTGAGAGATAGACCGCTATAAAGTGAAATATTTTAGTTGGTGTGGTTAAGTTAATTTGTGAAGACTGGGGGATAACTGCCAGATACATCCTGTTAACCCCAGTGATGAACCGGGACGAGGGGGGGGGGTACAAGCTTAGCCACGTTTGGGATTGTTTTCTCACCGCAAAAGCGCCACCTACATTGGCTACATATAGCGATGAGAAGCGGAACTCCAGTTAAAAGCTGTGACGAAGGTGTCTGAGAGACATCGAAACGTAAGCAATGCTGGTTGTGTAAAAGGAATTCTCCTATATCCTACATCCTGTTGATTTATCGAAAAGGCTGTTTGCAAAGGGGCAGAAAGGTGTTTTCAAAACTCTTCAAGTCGCAGATTGTTTACTCCTTTTTTTGCATATTTGTGTAGAAATTTGCAATAAGACGTACGCCAAAAGCAGAACTTTACCCAAGCAGCCGTGTATGATTTTAGAAACGGCCAAACGTTCAGGTAGCATCCTTAGCCAGTGACATATTTGTAATTGTACAAGATCTGACTAGCAAGTGGGCATGAACACCTATTGAACAATGTGTATCCGTTAGTCTAAAGATCACAATTGAATAGAGTGGCATTCAGAACAGGACACTGCCGTCAGCTTATTAAATTATCAAACGTAGGAAGGCAATAGCATCTCTCAGCCTCCTGTTTACAAAATGGCCAGTACGTTTGCTTTTTACTGACACTGCACGAAAAGCGTGATTTAGCACTAAATACATTTGATTCTTGGGGCAATGATTATGAAACAAACAGGGCAATCATTTCTGAACACACTTACTTCACTACTGAAACAAAATCTCGTAATAGCTTAATCAACATCTGGGTATAGATATGAAGGACTTACTTAACAAAAAGTATCTATACTGTCTAAAAAAATCTATACTGGCACCAAAAGCAAATGTTACCAAATTTACTCTATATATATTATTATCAAATTTTGTATATTACAATTTTCGTGTTGAAAATTGTAGCGTAGAATTTGATTATTTTTCATAGGCACTTACACTGTTGTGGAATCAAAGTTCTTACTGTAATTTAAAGTCTGTATATCTGTTGTACAAATTGTTTACAACACATTTTTTAGATAAAACATATATGTTGAAAATAGAAGAAAGAAAAAGAAGCTTTGCTGTAAATTTTCAATTGGATTCATGATGAAGGAAAGATCAGGTTTTCTCAGATTTTCTAAAAAGTTGAATATTTCTATGTTACCATCAATTTGCACTTCCAACACAATGTATCTAAAAATAGAATATATATAGCAATAAACCATACTAACGCGGCAAAGGTATGCATTTTTGAAAATTGTAATTTCTGAACCCTGTAATTGTAATGTAGGGGGTTAGAGGTTTTCAGCCATATATATTGGGTTGGGGTTATTGACTTTGATGTGTTACGGACTTCCTCTCCCCTGGTATCTCCCATGGCCAGTAGCTGTTAGGCAGTGTGACTTGGGGAAGGGAGGCACGCCTTGGTGTGTAAGGGTTCCCCTCCCCTGATATCTCCCATGGTCAGTAGCTGTTAGGCGGTGTGACTTGTGGAAGGGAGGCACGCCTTGGTGTGTAAGGGTTCCCCTCCCCTGATATCTCCCATGGTCAGTAGCTGTTAGGCGGTGTGACTTGTGGAAGGGAGGCACGCCTTGGTGTGTAAGGGTTCCCCTCCCCTGATATCTCAAATGGCCAGTAGGTGTTAGGCGGTGTGACTAGGGGAAGGGACGCACGCCGTGGTGTAAAAGGGTTCCCCTCCCCTGATATCTCCCATGGCCAGTAGGTGTTAGGTAATGTGACTAGGGGAAGAGAGGCACGCCTTGGTGTGTCATGAGTGTTCTCCTTTGATATCTCCCATGGCCAGTAGGTGTTTGGAAGTGTGGCTAGCGGAAGGGAGGCACGCCTTGGTGTGTCATGAGTGTTCTCCCCTGGTATCTCCCATGGCCAGTAGGTGTTAGGTGGTGTGACTAGGGGAAGGGAGGCACGCCTTGATGTGTCATGAGTGTTCTCCTTTGATATCTCCCATGGCCAGTAGGTGTTTGGAAGTGTGGCTAGTGGAAGGGAGGCACGCCTTGGTGTGTCATGAGTGTTCTCCCCTGGTATCTCCCATGGCCAGTAGGTGTTAGGTGGTGTGACTAGTGGAAGGGAGGCACGCCTTGGTGTGTCATTAGTGTTCTCCTTTGATATCTCCCATGGCCAGTAGGTGTTAGGTAGTGTGACTAGGGGAGGAGACGCACGTTGTGGTGTGTTATGGGCTCCCTCCCTAGGGATCTCCATAGTACAATAGGCATCAAGCGATGTAAGGAAGGCGATATCAGCGTTAGTGACTTGTCGACCGGTACCCATTGACAGAACTGCATCTGTGACGTTGACGTAGGTCCTCAAACCTTGGTCAGAAGGCTGGGAAACCAAAGCTGTCCTCAACTGTCTACGGGCCCTTATACCCTGGACGTCTGTGGCATTTCTGTATAAGTTGTTAGTCTGGGTCTTGGTCTCTTCGGACGATCCATATGTGGCATCGGATCCGGTATACCGGTGTATGCCTGAAGTTGTAGTGTTACCCTGGACGTTCAATCTATTCTGCAGCCGTCCTCTATTCCTACGGACGCGACACGAAAACTCAGCAACATCGTCATATAAAGGCATGGGTCCGCTCTCCTCATCATTTGTGATCTCACTGTAAGTATGTCGTGAGGCAGACAGAGGGCGCTGTGAAGCTTCTTCTTGATCTGGAAAATCCCTGTATGTGCGCTGGAGAACAGGCAGGGGGCGCTGTGCGGCTGCTATGTGATCGGGGATCTCACTGTAGGCGGGCTCGAAGGACAGCACAGCAGGCAATGAGCTACAGGATAAGGCATCGTCTGCGGCGCCCCCACGTGAGCATGTTACGGTAGGGAGAGAAGCTGGTCGTACTAATCCGGAAATTGCGTCATCTGGAATCTCCCAGTATGTGTTTGGGAGACCAGGCAAAGGCCTCTGAGCAGTGGCTACCTCATCTGGGATCTCGCAGTAAGTAGACTGGATGGAATACAGGACAGCGGGCAATGACCTACAGGAGGCTACGTCATCCGGCATCACCTCTCTCGAACATGTAGGGAGAGAAGCTGACCTGATCAAACCGGGAAAGGCAACCGCAGCTGGAATTGTGAATGTGTGTTCATTGTCGCTGGCTCTCACATCTTCGGCGTTAAAATGTGCTGAGCGCAGCTTTAATACCAACACTACAAGGCACAACAGTACCAAAATGGACACTGCCGAAACAACAACTGATATGAGACCATGATCTGCCGGTGGTGGTACTACTGCTCTAGGTGTGGTATGTAATTGTGGTGTAAAGGTGTCTCCTCGTTCTGAAGATGTGTGGTCTTTATTAATATATTCAGTGTAGTTTGCCAGGCTGCTTTCAGTACCTCTTCTGTAAGTCTTTTCTGTAGTGTGTGTCTGACATTGACTCTGGTGAACGCTAAAGAATAAGTCCGCATGTTCATTTTTGGTGAGAAGAATGCAAGTGACGTTTTTTGTATTGCCATGGGTGGTGTTTATATCGGTGGCGGTGGCCTGGAAAAATGTCATAGCAACACCTTCAAAGGTTGTATTCCCTTTGGCCATAGAAACAAGTCGGAAGATTGAGTTTCTCTCAAGGCTTAGTGCTATGCCCCCATCGTATTCCCAAACCTGCCTGCACTGCTCAAGCGTATTGGGGGCCGGTTTGTCTGGCAGAGAGCCAGGAGCTAAGACAACTACAGGGGCCTGGATAGATATCGTGCTCAGAGAACGACCCGGAGGCAAAGCGCCACAAGACTTGCCAGGGTTGACGCTTCTCAAGTTGACGTTACGAGGCGCATTGTCTGATGAGTCAAACATCCACCCAAACGTAAGTTCATTAGCATTGTGCCTGACACAGAAGATGAATTTTGGCACCTCAACAACTAATGTTGCTGCCCTGCTGATGTGATGGCGTAACCGGTGTAGGCTCCACATCATTCCACGTGGCTCTGCATCATGGACAGATGCCAGCATACCACTACTGATATGGAGCCTTACCAGCGATGTCTGTCCCCGAAACACCGATTCATCTAGACATGACAGAGCGTTGCCCCTCAGGTCTAACGTCACCAGTTGTAGGTGTTGAAATGACCTAGGAGAAATAGTATTGATTGCATTCGAACTCAGGTTCATCGAAAATCTGCCTTTTAGTCCAAAGAGCCAGACAGAGTCTACAACCTGTAACAGATTGTTGTCTAGATTCAACAAAGTTAGGCTAGTGAGGTGTACAAAGCTCCGTGGTTCTATCTGCTTGATGTTGTTGTTGGACAAAATGAGAACCAAGAGTCTCTCCAAGCCAGTGAACCAGGTCTGTTTCACAATTGTTAACCTGTTCGAATCTAGGAACAGTTTTTCTAGACCGGGAACCCCAGAGAATGTATTGTTCTCTATGTCAGTAATCATAGCATCGATCAAAGCCAAAGTGGTGACCACAGTTTGGTCAAGCATTGTCAAGCTCTTTGCAGACAGCATGTGGAATGGGTATCCTCTAATTACAACATGTTTGCAAGCAAAGAAAGAAATATGACTTTCAGTGGTAACACTCTCATTCTGGACATCACATATTAGGCATGCTGATAGACCAGGCATCCAAGTGATCAAACCTGCCTGGGGTCTGCCTAACATACATTCTTGCCATCCGGCGTTTCTACATTGATGAAATTGTGGGCTACTTGTAGCTGCACAGGCAGCAGCTAAGAGAAGCAACAACGACATGACAGCGTTATTCTTCATGCCACCATTTGTGTACATTCGAATTCTGTCTAAAAGTATCTTATCCTTTCTTTCGAGTAACGATTTGATGCTTGACTATTTTCAGGGCCAACACAGACCATCTCCAAGGCTTCAGGACCAACATAACACCCGAGGAAATTCTACATCAACACAACGACGTGACAACTTTCTCGCTCACGATCACGCCACCACTTGTGTACTTTCTGTCTAGTCGTGTTTAATCCTTTATACTAGTAAAGAAAACCTGAATGCCAGACTGTTTTCAGGGCCTACATGCACAGACTAACTCGTCGGCCAACATGCCACCCGGGGAAATTCTACACCAGGACCCCCTGAGTTGCACGATGGATATTATTGAGATCGTGGGTCTGGCATTCAGGCTAAGTAATGATTTGGCACGTACCTACAGTTGTCGTTTGTGTACCTGATCCGCAAGTCTGTAAACATCAGAAACGAGCTATCAAGAAAGAAAGGTTAGCTCCACGAAGAGGTATTTTCCCACTGGTCGTGAAAGTAGATGATTTAGACTCTATATAGTGTATTTAGAAGTTCATTGTACAGGGGAAATTCCCCCTGACTTTTTGACGAAAAAATGATAAAAGTTGGGCCATGGCTAAACGCTGTAATGCTTTCCAACAGAGTACAATGCCGATGAGCGGTGATACTGTCGGGATTAGAACTCACGGCGTCTTGGTCCAGAGGAAGGGCCGCTCACCACTGGACTCTGCACGCTGCTGTCGGTCGGCTGAGAGCTCCTTTCCTCAGTTGTAGCAATTCTTGGCACATGTACGTAACGAGCTCTGTACAACACAACCGACTGTGGCGGCGTCTATACGTACACTGCGATCATTTACCAGACTAATAACTTGGCAGTGTCATGTTTATGCCCTTTAAAATAGAGCACTGGAAATGAATTTTTTACCCAGCGGTTGTTATTGTACAAGAGCTGCGCCTAACCGTGCTTCCTGAACTTCAGACTACTAGTAATCTCATGAAGTACCAATGACTAGTCGAGCAAAGATAAGATATTTGCACCGTATACTTTACAAGAAGCAAAAGAGACTGTGCGATTTATTTCTTTTAGAGTCGGGACTTGTCATTTTCAGGGGGCAACATGTCTATATTTCTGAAATGGAAATGGAAGTCCCTTTTCTTTGCTGGGTTTCAACATGTTGCAATTAGAGGATACCCATTCCACATCCTGTCAGCAAAAAGCTTGACGATCCTCTATCATACTGTGGTCAACACTTTGCCTTTTTTGTTTAGTTCTACGGATATATTTTTGGAAATATAGTCATTATTTAGAATCATCTATGTGGTTCTTTCAATTTTGGAAATATTTACAATTATTGCTTCATTTCTACATGGTAAGTTTCGATTATTGCCTCCAACAAAACTGCAAGTCTGGCCCTATTGTCTGTATATTTTGACCATCCTCTGGACAAACGTGAGTCCAACATATTGCAAAAAGGTGAAGAATAATGGAAGAAACTATTAAAGGTATAATGGGAGAAACTATTAAAGATATACATTTGCTCAATCACGAATATGTGCAAAGGTTCAAAAATTATTACAACTAAAAAAAAAAGCACAAAACATTTGCAGGCAATGACAATGACAACCCTCTCGTTGACTCTGGACGAAAAACCTGTATCTCATTCAATTTCGAGATGTTTCGCAACATTTCAGAAATATAGATATGTTGTCTCCTGAAAATGATATATTCCGACCGTAAAACAAAACAAACCGCACCGTCATTTTGCTTCTTGTAAAGTATACGTGGCAACTATCTTATCTTTCCCTGACTAGTCATTGGTACTTCATGAGATTACTAGTAGTCTGAAGTTCAGGAAGCACGGTTAGGCGCAGCTCTTGTACAATAACAACCCCCGGGTAGAAACTTCTTTTCCAGTGCTCTAAGGGCATAAACATGACAGTGCGAAGTTATTAGTCTGGTAAATGATTGCAGTGTAGGTATAGACGCCGCCACAGCCGGTTGTGTTGTGTTGTGTAAAGCTCGTTATTGTTAGAACTGAGGAAAGAAGCTCTCAGCCGACCGATAGCAGAGTCCAGTGGTGAGCGGCCCTTCCGTTTCTCTGGACCAAGATGCCGTGAGTGCGAATCCCGGCTGTATCGCTCACCCGCTTTGCACTCTGCTGGAAACCCTTACAGTGTTTAAGCATGGCTCACTTTTATCTTGGTCGTCAAAAAAAAGCAAGGCAGTTTTTCCCTTGTGCAATGAGCCTGTAAATATTTTATGTATAGTCTAATTCTTCTCTTTTAAGGCCAATGAAAACATACCTCTTCAAATCCGGGTGTTAATTAAGCCACACATTGTATATTACGAGATTACGTTCCAGTTATGTCGGTCGGTACCCTAACAAACGCCATGAATCTGACATAAGTTTGTCAATAGCAGTCAGAATTATTTCATAATACTCATACGTGACTGATGAATCGCGTCAACGATACATAAGTTGAATAATCATTGCCATGAGATTCAAATGCCCAAAGCAACCGTTATCAGGCATAAAGTGCTAAATTCTAATTTTTCTGTAGTGTCAGAATAAAACAAACGTGGTGGCCATTCTGTCAACAGGAGACTGCTAAGTGCCGCTACCTCCCCATGTTTGAATAAGCAGACGGCATTTAGCCTTTTTAAATGACATGCGCCACTCTATTAAATTACGATCTCTAAGCTAACGGTTACATTTGCAGTTGCACGTCATCTCTTGGACATGCTAATTACAGTTATGTCCTATTGGAAATATTAATTTTTCTCAAACAATAACGCATTCGTTAGTGTGGCGCCATCAATCTATATAGAAACCAAGCAGCGCAAGAGAGTTGATTGAACTATGAAGCAAGATGAAAGAAATTCAAGAAACATTGAATTTGTCAAAACAACAGATTTGTTCGTTTATGAATGTAAACAATGTTCAAAGACAATTCAATCTCTACATCTGGATAAGATTTAACGGATTTTGTTTTCTGAGTGACATATCATTCACTCTACTTCAGCGTTAATAGAATGAACTGACAGAACAAATACATACTAGTACATCTAACTGGAAAGAAGTTGAACATATCCAAGTCACTAACTCGTAAGGATCGTATGCAAATTTCACTTATAACGTAAGGCAGTTTTGTTCGCATTCAGGAAGGACTTCTGTGCATGGGAGAACCGAGGCCTCATCATCTCTCGCGAAACCTACTGACGAGATGTCTGTTTGCGGCTGTCTCCTTGTCTAGCTCAGTCAGGGCGAGCTTGCCCCTGGAAGTCTCTCGGGTGAGTCGGACCCGATAGTACGAGATCACGGCGGCCATGATAAGTATGAGAGGAAGGGCTATGATCCCAGAGAACACCACCGCCAGCGCAGCCTGCAGCCAGGTACCGCCGAGCATCTCATCCCGGAGGCGATGAAAGGCGCCGATGGGTGGTTCCGTGCCGAACGGGCCGCAGTGCTTCCTCCCGGCAAGGTTGATGTAGTTCCCGTCGGAGACGAGAAAGGACACGGGGAGACAGAGAACAATGAGGGCCGCCGCCAGCAGCCACATGTAGAACTGACTGTTGCCAGACTCCCTCCAGCGGCGCACAGGAGGCCTGCAGGTCTTGATGACGACGAAGTACAGGGTGAAGAAGCTCAGTACGTTCGACATGACACCGAGCAGAGGTAGTACCGGGCACGCCAAAGTTCCCACCAGGATCAGTGCTTGTCTGCAAGAATGACACAAACGTTATGTAGTCTAACCTTTTATGTATTCAAAGAAAATGACTTTCGTTCTTGCCAGGAGAGTTTGGAGAAGAATTGATGTTACTAAATTTAGTTATATAAGGAGATCGTCCCCGCGGACGGACTCGTCTGGCCATGTACATTCAGTACATTTTTGCCGAATTCTAGAATCCAATAAATATAACTTTCAATCATTGCACAAATGGTTTTGATCCAGTGGCAACATCACATGCATATTGTTTTATACCTATCTGTATTTATAGTTGGCCATACAAAAGTCACTGTACTTTTCGTGTCAATAAACTTCTTCAACATAAGGAATGGAATAGAACACTGTAATCAAAATAAAAATAAAAGACTAAACAACAAATGGGAGCTTTGTCTTGTCTTATATTTTCCTATTGATCCATCTTCCAAGTTCCAACAAGTATTTTGCGACAGAACTGATAGACATTGGCGACATATTCGTAAATTTGCGCCATGCTGTTTTGCTTGTTTGTTTGTTTGTTAATCAGGCAAAAATTAATGCGCCGACACCTCGTTCGCCAACGCCGCCAGAGCTCCACCATCACTAGCTTTTGTTTACACAATCTCTCGCTGACTGGGGTTAATGACCCCCTCCCCGAGCGGTGTACCGAAAGTGCGAAAAGGAACGAAAAGGAACGAAAAGGAACGAAAAGGAACGAAAAGGAACGAAAAGGAACGAAAAGGAACGAAAAGGAACGAAAAGGAACGAAAAGGAACGAAAAGGAACGAAAAGGAACGAAAAGGAACGAAAAGGAACGAAAAGGAAAGTACCGAAAGTGCGAAAAGGAACGAAAAGGAGCAAACGTTCCTTTTCGTTCCTTTTCGTTCCTTTTCGCACTTTCGGTAGTTTCCTTTTCGTTCCTTTTCGTTCCTTTTCGCACTTTCGGTACTTTCCTTTTCGTTCCTTTTCGCACTTTCGCTACCGAAAGTGCGAAAAGGAGCGAAAAGGAATGGAGTATGAAGCAAACTTAAATAAAATCAATGAGAATATAAGGAATCGGTACTGCGGGCGTTAGAAGCCTATAAAACGTGTTTTATTTTACCGAGAATTTGACATTATCAAATTTTTACAGCGCTGTTTCAGGCTGTTGTTTTTGTGTGGCTAAATTATTCTTTGAAGATCTGCGAAATACAAAGAAACGGAACTGAGATAAGAAAGTAAGGACTAAAATTCAGTGGGTGGTAGATGAATATCGATTATTATACATTTTCAGGATGAGGCAAGATTGTAACGTTGTTGTTGTATTTGGGTGGCTTTTATTCTCCCTAGAGGGGAGCGCCGCATGCAAATGACCCGCGAAATCCGGTCAGGAAAGATATGCTAATAAACTACTGCCCCACGAGCATGACAGCTCCTTTCAACAGGGCCAACAACATGGTTTTCTGGAGACTGGAGACATATCTTCTCGCTCGTTCACAACGAAAGAAAAGCTGTAAAAGGAGAGACATATATACATTGTACCAAAGAGATTTCATCAAGTTGTACAATGAGTATTCATCATTTTGGCGGGAAGAAAGGTGCCAACGTGAGGAATTTGTGCAAAGGATATTGGGAAATACAATTTCTGTCAACAATTTTCCGTCATATTCAATACAAATAAATTTCTGCCTCTTGCGACCGACATCAGGCCCTCGCTGATGATAAAAAAATCCCAATGCCGGGTTTAGATGTCCTGGTTGCAAAACAAATTTAAGGCGTTGTATTGATATTAATGAAAGTGTGAAAAAAAAGGAAGGAAGAATAATTCCCAACATGCTGGGCTCGAACTTCCGATCGTCGACTTCCCTGGGTTCGAACATTCGACCTATATTTCTCTAAGGTCAAGTTCTTACAAATTGTGCAATACATATACTTGTAACTTTGCTATCATTGCATTTTTTAAACAACTATATCCACATAGCATGGCCTTTTATGATAAAATATGCGCAATCGTTCTCAACATAATCCATTTCTTCTTGTGAAATTTTATAATATAAATGTAATATGGATATTCTAAGGAATGTTATAACCACATTAACACGTACATGAACATAGATATGCATAGATAGGTCTCATCAATATTCATTCCTCCATTGAACCATTGCTATAGGAATTTCGTGGAACAAGCCGCAAAATGCATTTGCCGATCACAGTTTACCTTTTCCTAACATTACCATCGATTTTATTTGAATTTGCTTCATACTTCGTTCCTTTTCGTTCCTTTTCGCACTTTCGGTAGAAAAGTGCGAAAAGGAACGAAAAGGAACGAAAAGGAAAGTACCGAAAGTGCGAAAAGGAACGAAAAGGAACGAAAAGGAAAGTACCGAAAGTGCGAAAAGGAACGAAAAGGAACATTTGCTCCTTTTCGTTCCTTTTCGTTCCTTTTCGTTCCTTTTCGTTCCTTTTCGCACTTTCGGTACTTTCATTTTTGTTCCTTTTCGTTCCTTTTCGTTCCTTTTCGTTCCTTTTCGTTCCTTTTCGTTCCTTTTCGTTCCTTTTCGTTCCTTTTCGTTCCTTTTCGTTCCTTTTCGTTCCTTTTCGTTCCTTTTCGCACTTTCGGTAGACCCTCCCCGAGAGTGGAGGCAATTTTGGGAACTGCCACCAGGAGCGCGATTTTTGCCAAGCTACACCACCACTGGGTTTTGGGGACGGAACCTCCCAATGACCATGTGGTAGCTCAAAATTTTACCTTCATTATTGCTCTGTAATGCAAGATCTTTAGTTAATAAGATGGACGATTTATCTGACACCATGGCTAGGCACAACATAGACATCGGTATCATAACCGAGACTTGGTTCACGTCGAATCAACCCAATGAATGTACCCATATAGATGGCTATACTCTGTTTTCCAAATGTTGTCTAGATGCCGTGGCGGTGGAGTAGCAATCTATGTGAAAGAGCCCATTCCCAATGAAACTATTGACTTTATTGAGACCTCTGAAAATTAGATCTTTGCCTGCACACTTCCAGCGGCAGGATGTTGTGCCCTCTAGAAAGGCGCTGAACCTCACTCTAAACACTCAAATTTTAATACTGAATGATAAACTTAATTTGAAATAACACCACGATAGTATAGATACTTTACAATACACATAGGCGAAACCGTCTTTCGTCGCCCTGTGACCTGTTTTTATACAGCTAAAAATGTAGCAGTCTGTGACTATTGTGTGTTTTATTTTCTTTCTTTTTTTGGGGGGGGGGCGAGGGAGGGGGTCATCGCCCTGCGACTGACAGATTTGGTTAGACAACTCACATCACAGCCAACAAAACTAAGGGTCACGTATTGTTTCTGGGTCTGCTCAGATCCTAGGTAGTATTTTCGGATTCATTGAAAATGGGTCACTGATCATAAAACAGCTGACCAGAAATGTTAGTTTGGTCGAATGTTACAGTTTCCCTATAATGTATGTCATTGAAACACCGTCAACTTTGTTACAAGTGCTGAAAGTGAAAGATTGTGAAAATGCCTTTGTCCCGTCGGGTGTGACCAGAAGTTTTTTTTTATCAAAAGACTAAAAAAATTTACTGTCAATCCATCGGAAATGTGTCACGAAAGGTTACAAACTCATGAATATTGGTTAAGATGGCGTAAGGAAACACACAGGCCCTTTACAACTCGAGGCCGGATGGACTCGACTTAAGCAAGTAAGCAGCAGGCCATTTGGCACTACATCCTGCAATGAAATACCAAACATTTTTTTTGCCAGTGCATAGAAAAAAGTTAAGTAACTGACATAATGTATGCCCCGAAGCTACAGGGTAATTCACAATCTACGGCAGTACAGCCAACGTGGTGCAAAATTTGAACTTTGAATCAAAGGAGATCAGTATTAAGTCATGAGTCACAGCTGATAGCACCTCCGTTGATTTAAGTGACCGACATGTCCAGTTACTGCACCGTTCTAACACGGATATATCAGTCACGGAACACACAGGCATTGAAAACACCGATAGAAGGACACTCGCTTCCCATGGTGGCGCCAGGATCGGCCTGTAATTAGGCATGACGAATAATTTTACGCGATGAAAGGAGATCAATTATCTAAGGTTCTTTTTGTTACAAAGGTGTCATTGCCCCAAGGCTGCATGAGGGTGGCTCGGGGTTTCATGTCAGTTCTATTCTTAAGGGAACACCACCAGTACATTAGAGTGTGTAGAAACGAACTACTTCAAGTAAAAAAAAACCTTTTTAGTTAACATCTATGCTTGAAATCTGAGTTGTGCTGATCATTTCTGGCTGAGGCTACTTTTTAAGAAAATGTTTGTTTTTGGATCCGTCTACATTTCACTGAAGTTTCGAATATAGTTTAAATTTGTACATAACTATAGAGCATGTTGATTGAATAATATGGATGACATCCATCCGTTCATTCATTTTCATTCATTTCTAGAAGAAGTCCGCGACAATACTGTAAATCATACAAAGCAGCTATCAATGAGCACACATAGGGTAGTTTCTGTCAGATTTTGACTGTTACTACCATGTTATGTTCAAAATAAAGATGGCGGCGGATGCACGTGGGTCGGTCAATAGGCAGTCTACCGTAATATGGGAGGAAATTACGTTGTAGGAAACTCCGAAATTAGTTTTTACGGTACTTTAAATTTGTGTTATGATTATAAAGTGAACAAATGCTGAAACATATATAGCCTCATACCTTTTTAACAAAGATCTATGCACCTCATACCTTTTTAAGAAAGATCTGTGTGAGTGTTTTTTTTTTTCCAACAAATTGCTATACATTCACCCGTGGGTTAAAGTACGCTATCCGAATGTACGGGCATCACCGCAGGTATCGAATTCGAAAGGTACACCGTACAGTAATTCTAGTGGATGGGACGTACAGATACGGCTGTCAAGAACACAACTTTTTTTGCGTGAGTGTGCGTGTTGTATTTTACATTAAACACCCCGCTTACTTACTAAGTCCTTGCGTGCATGTGCTTGCTATTTGCCATTAAACACAACGGAAACCATTTATACTATGCATCAGGCATGTTGTGAGTCGATACTCTAACCGACCACCTGTCAAAATCAACCGCATTGCCCTGTCCCTCGGGTAGTCGTCCTGGGCAGCTTTGACTGTACTTGCCAGCCAAGTTGTAGGCACTCCACTTGCAAACATTCAGATCATCAACAGTGACCAATTTCCAACGGACGGAAAGAAAACATTTGTTGTCTTTTGAAAACCAATGAATGTGTACTATTTTTGGTTTCTCTTAGTCTGAAGCCCAGAAACATAACTCGAAAGCACAGATGTTCGTACATAAACAACATTGAAAAACTTCCCATTGCTGTAACTGGCAAGCATAATTACATTGATTGATGATTGGGGTATGCAATTAGGATTCTGTTTATTGTTCAGGCAAACAGATGTGTCATTTTCTTATTTTTTTCTCTCATAGTGTTTTACCCCCAGGAAGACATATGTGTGTGTGTGTGTGTGTGTGTGTGTGTGTGTGTGTGAGAGAGAGAGAGAGAGAGAGAGTGAGTGGGTGTGTGGGTTGCTTGATTGATTGAGTGAGTGAGTGAGTTGAGTGAGTGATTGAGTGAGTGAGTGAGTGAGTGAGTGAGTATGTTAGTGGGCAAGTGAGTGAGTGAGTGAGTGTGTGATTGAGTGAGTCAGTAAGTGATTAAGTGAGTGAGTGAGTGAGCGAGTGACTATATAAGTGGGTGAGTGAGTGAGTTGAGTGAGTGAGTGAGTGAGTGAGTGATTGAGTGAGTGAGTGAGTGAGTGAGTGAGTGAGTGAGTGAGTGAGTGAGTGAGTGAGTGAGTGAGTGAGTGAGTGAGTATGTTAGTGGGCAAGTGAGTGAGTGAGTGAGTGTGTGATTGAGTGAGTCAGTAAGTGATTAAGTGAGTGAGTGACTGTATTAGTGGGTGAGTGAGTGAGTGAGTGAGTTGAGTGAGTGATTGAGTGAGTGATTGAGTGAGTGAGTGAGTGAGTGAGTATGTTAGTGGGCAAGTGAGTGAGTGAGTGAGTGTGTGATTGAGTAAGTACGTGATTAAGTGAGTGAGTGAGTGAGTGAGTGAGTGAGTGAGTGAGTATGTTAGTGAGCAAGTGAGTGAGTGTGTTATTGAGTGAGTCAGTAAGTGATTAAGTGAGTGAGTGAGTGAGTGAGCGAGTGACTGTATTAGTGGGTGAGTGAGTGAATGTAGTTCCTCTCAAACACGGAAGTTTTTTAGAGGAACTACCGGAAAGTGCATATTCTGAAACTCCTTCAAATTGCAGCTGTAAACACTTCTGCCACTGGTCCGTATGCTGTTCGCACTTTCTTATCTCAAACAACACACCGTCTCTTCTCCTGATCAGCACCTCAAGGTGATGCAACTTTCCATTCACTTCAAGGAGCTCATCGCAGCAGCTCAACTCGAAGTTATTTTCCACCTGCCTTGGCAATGCTGGTACTGAGATCATACCAGCACGTTTCCATGTATTCTCTGAATGGTTGTATTGAAACATGAGCAACTGATCGTCAACTATGAACTCAGGAGCCAGGATGTACGTTGTTAGCTCTGGTAAATGTTTTTTTTATCACTGGCTCCCATTAGACAACCAATGACAGCACCTGTTTGTCACCAAGGTTGTGACACTTCACAATATGTAAGAAAATTTTTGTTCATTTGCTAGTCTTTGGGATATCAAAAGTTGTGACTCTAATGTTAGCATTTCTGGTTGACGTTATTACTGTGTTTGTCTTTACTTCTTTATTTCCGAACGCGAATCGGGTCGGGATTTGTCTGGATTGGGACCCAGTAGGTAATCAACAAGTACAATTGAATAGAAAAAGTTTTTTCTACGTTAAGAAGGAATGATATCTGCTCACCCCCTAGTGTGCTTATGTTGTTTTCAAACGAAAAGCATTTTGCAACTCATCAGCTGACTCAAACTGACATGGCCCCAAACCCTGGGCCCCTCCTCATGCGGCCTTGGGGCAATGCCGACACCTTTGTAACAAAAGGAACCTTAGATAATTGATCTCCTTTCATCACGTAAAATTCTTCGTCATGCCTAATTACAGGCCGATCCTGGCGCCACCATGGGAAGCGAGTGTCCTTCTATCGGTGTTTTCAATGCCTGTGTGTTCCGTGACTGATATATCCGTGTTAGAACGGTGCAGTAACTGGACATGTCGGTCACTTTTCTCAACGGAGGTGCCATCAGCTGTGACTCATGACCTCATATTAGTCTCCTTTGATTCAAATTTAAACTTTTGCACCACGTTGGCTGTACTGTCGTAGATTATGAATTACCCTGTAGCTTCGGGGCATACATTATGTCAGGTAGCAATAAGCCTAATCCATCCCTATGTGTTATCGTTTAGGTGCGGTCCTAAGGGGAATTGGATGAAACAAATGTATCAGTATCTCCACATTTAAAAAATTCAAGCCATGCAAACTTACTCTCAAATGATAGTCTGCTCTGTCCACGACGGAGTGTTTTTTTTTTGGGGGGGGGGGGGGGGGGGGGCACTGTATAACATTACTTCGTGGACAGAATAAGCGTGTAAAACAGGATATTTGCAATACAAACGGGACTCCGCACAAGCAGACTTGGCAGTAGGGTCCTATAGTTGGCACATGGTACAAGCGCCCTTTCAGCGAGTGCCCGAGCTGCTTTCCTCTTTAATTTCGTTCTTCTCCTGTGTATGTATGCAGCTATCATGCATGCAAAAATGTTTTTAAAAATCTGTCACAGATACATGTATCACCACCATCTTGAAATATGAAAGGCAATAGAGGATAGAGAGATAGATCACACACCCATTACCTTCCCACTCACTCACTCACTCACTGTGTAATATATAGCTAAGTTCCCATACTGTACTCAAACCGAAGAGTCTACAAAGATTTCATGAACGCGTGTGTCAACCCAACCACCTATTTATCTATCATGAACAGACAACTGCGTTAACCATCTTAAGCTTTGTCCATAATTGCTCTCCTGTATAATTGCAGTAGGCCCTTCAGGTGTATGTTTCCCTGGAGGTAAAACACTACGAGAAAAGCAAAAAAAATGACACTTAATGACACTTCTGTTTGCCTGAACAATAAACGGAATCTTAATTGCATACCCCAATCATCAATGTAGTATCCATAGTATCATGCAGTTGATTAGACACTAGCTTTATGTATTATTCTATTTACTTCTCTTAGTTCCTGAGTTTATGCAATTAGCTTAGTTCTTGAGACTGTATATGCAATTAGCCCTCGGGCATGATTTTGAAAATAAAACACACATTATGCTTGTCAGTTACAACAATTTTTCCAATGTTGTCTGTGTACGAACATCTGTGCATTCAAGTCATGTTTCTGGGCTCCAGACTAAGAGAAACTGAAAAAAAAAATATGTATCCATTGGTTATCAAAAGACAACAAAAGTTTTCTCTCCATCCGTTGGAAATGGGTCACTATTAATCTGAATGTTTGCAAGGGGAGTGCCCACAACTTGGCTGGCAAGTACCTCCATTCTATAACATGGCTTTCAAACGCTTCGTAACTTAGCAACTACATGGGCTGAAATATGTTGAAATTGATGATATTTTGTCAGGTGTGTTTAGACCCTTGCTCTCCTTCAAAAGATCAAACTCTCAATCCATTGGACTTAGTCGCGAAAATCTGCTGACCCAAAAGGTTACAAACTCATGAATATTCATGCAGTTTGCTCAAGGAAACGCCCAGGCACTACATACCACATAGGACAGTACCAAACTCGGTCTGGTGAATAGATAATATTTTTGGTGGTGATCTATTCCATCACTTTTGTAACGTTGAAGATGACCTGCAATTTAAATTTAAATCATGTGTCCAACACAAGTGTTGGTAGCCTCAAAAACTATAAAACTAGAACAAAAGCTGTTGACTGGTTATCAGTACGCCATCATGTGACCGATTGTATAACACGAGTAGACAACTACTTTAATTAGTTTGCGTAACGTCTCCAATAACTACCATTTGCATAATAATTGGGTATGGACATTTAAATTGAGCTTCCCATCTATCCCTGTTCACTCACTTCTGTTACCAGACCCGAGCCGAAGAAAAGTTGAAGACGGAAGATCTAGACTACAGACAACAGTCTCACTGCCCGTGGACGTCCTGACAAAACTCAGTAAGTACCAATACTGTAGCAGCTCAATGGCCCTTTGTATCATGTTTGAAACTGGAATGTCTTCTCTGTTGAGGTTGTCTGTTTAAATAGAGGCATTAGAGCGTTTTTATATCAGAAAACCTTATGGAGTTTCTGGAATTTTCGCCCCTCTTGTCATACGCCTTTCCACACGGTGTCAACCGTTTCGTATCTACGGTACATCGGCCAGGCCGGCCCGTGAATGAGCAGTGTCCTGTCCGCTAGTCCGCACAGTCCAACAATTCGTCTTGCCGTCGTCTTAAAGCCCCGTTTACAAATAAAAAATTTCGCTCGGCCGAGGTGTCAGCGAGCTCTAAATTACGAGGAGGCATGAACCTGATGCCTACGAACAAATGGCAGAGTTTCTTCGTCGGCATCAGGGTCATACCTCCTCGTAATTTAGAGCTCGCTGACAACTCGGCGGAGCTAAAATCTTGATTTGTAAACGGGGCTTAAGCTCCCTTTATCCCCCTAACATTAGGCGAAAATCGATCGGACGACGAATCTGCGAGCTCTAAATTACAAGGAGGCATTACCTTGATGCCGACGAAGAAATGGCAGAGTTCCCCCTTTCCCTCAAGGTCATGCCTCCTCGTAATCTAAAGCTCGCAGACTCGTCGTCCGATCGATTTTCGCCTAATGTGAGGGGGTATTAGGCGCGGTCACATGTAGTTCGTTCGATCGTCGTATGATTTTGATACTAGGATTTTTAAGCAGGCGGGAACAGAGCCAACCACCCACAAAGATCCAAGAGAGTGTTTTGTGCAGAAAGACAGCTGGACATCGTAGGCGTGTGTTTGGGAGCTCTAAATGTGGATTTTTCAGTCAAAAACGACCGACGTCCTGGTTTCGGACGATTTTTAGCAGCTTGGCCGACGTTCGCGTGTCCATGGAAGCTGCGCGAAAATTCAGCAAGGCCTCGGCGACAACTTTTTATGAGATTTGGGATTGGAAAAATCATTGTTGATATCATGGTTGTTAGGGTGCCCATCTACCCCAATCATGTCCTACATATTTCCCAGGACTCAGAAGTTAAAGTTGTTGAAAATATCAAATTTTTACCGGTTTAATCGATTCAAACTTCGTCCATGTCCACGAAGTGCTACCATATCATGGGAGATAGATAATCATTATTGTTGGATAGACGTCACACGAGCCCCGTCCAAATTATTTGTGAAGGGGCAGATTTTCAGCGAAACATGCAGCCGATTCCAGGGCGATGTTGAAATTCGGCCAGCTTTGACCCATCTACAAATTCGACCGGCGTTCGCATGAATTGTAAAGCCTGCTTTCTTAGAGATGACATGACTCACACAGAAACACTGCTTTTTTTATATCTAGAGGACTAACGAGTCAAATATGCTTTCGCCAGAATGATGTAAAACTTTAATGTGAAAATAAAAACGATGCGCCTATGTGTAGGATCATTTTTCCAAATGTTTGTCTCAACGGAGATTATTTTCCATATGAAGCTTTGGCGCTCAAATCCTACAATACGCCCTTTAATTTCTGAAAGCAAACTGGTGTCGTGCAGTCAAAACTTTTACTACGGCCAGTTAAAATGCAATTCTTTATCTTGGGATCACAGTTTTGTTTACTATTGTTGTTCAAAGCAGGCGTACACCTCCGTTCTCAGGCAGTCGTCTCCGATACGCCCCAGGCGTTTTCTAATTGATCGGCGAGATAAAAAGCATAGACGTAGAAAAAACTGGTTTGTTAGCTTGTCAGACAAATATTCCGCTTAAAAGAATGGGTATCGTATTTCTACAACAAGAAAAAACAACAGAAATTTTCCCACTTGTTTACGGGTATTCAAATTAAAAGACATGAAAAAAAAACTTTGAAAAGATACATAACTGTACAGTGCTCTTACAGCTGTCACAAACCAGCAGGACGAAGATTGGCCACAATCATGCCGGTATTCAGTACACGCGTATAAAAGAAACTTTATTTGCAAGTTCATGCCCGTAGGCTAATTGCAAGTACATGGTACAAACAAGAAAGGGAACATACATGTATCAATGAACTGTTAAAGAAACAAAAGTTTGCCCATGCATCTAAGATGCGTAGGGTGGCGCCATCTCCACTTCGAAGCCCTTGGGCCACACATTTGTGCAAGTCACTACAGCAGGGGGCTGGTCCGCTGGTAGTGGTGTGTGTTTAACTTCCATACTCTTCCTCATTAGTGCTGAGTGCTAAGCAAAGAAAGCAGCATGTACCACTTTTATAGTCTTTGGTATGACTCGGCCGGGGATCGAACTCACGATCTACCGAATGCAAGGCGAACACTCTACCCACTAGGCCATTACACCGGTTAATGAACTGTGATAAAAGACATGGTGGCAGGGATAGAAGGTGAGATTTATTTGTTACATCTACATCTACATCTACATCTACCATATCTACATCTACTACATTTATTTCTACATCTATATCTGTATTCTGCTACATTTACAACTACAGCTACTACATCTACTTCTACATCTACATCTAAATATCTATGGGCTACCTGTGGGCGAAAGAACCTGTAACCATTGTATGGCAAAACCGGTGGAAGACGAAATACATTTTATTTCTAACTGCCTCTCTAACGATCAGGAAAGAAAGGAGTTATTTGAAGAGGCATGCAAATTCCACAAAAATTTCCAAACGCTTACCGACGAAAACAAAACTATAACGCTGTTAACGTCACATAACCCACGCATCATAGAAAAAGTGGGACACTTCGTCTTCCACTGCTTCCAGAAAAGAAGTCAAACCCTAAATACGTAGATTGTAGCTCTCAGCAGTCCATACCATTGATAGAATAGTCACTCGTTTACACTTGTCACCATTGTTATCTATACCAAAGTATTTCATTTTATACATGTTTATTATATTCTCTGTATGTTTCATGTTGCAATTAGCCCTCGGGCAAGAACTTGCAAATAAACTTCTATTAATATATCTATATCTACTACATCTACATTTACATTTACATCTACATCTACTATATCTACATCTACATCTACCTTATCTACATCTATATATCTACATCTACAGTTACATCTATATCTACATATATATCTACCTCTACATCTTTTTCTACATCTACATGAACATGTATATGTACATCTGCACCTACATCTACAGCTACATCTTCTACATTAAAAAAAAAACCGCCGGATCACCTTGGGACCTGTACGTTAGTGATGAAATGTGTTTTGTGGCTGCATTCTAACACACATGTGACATAACGTTACAGATTGTATGTTGTCCATCAGTGTTTCTGACATCTCATGTATGTATTCTTTTCTCCCGAAAGAACAACTGGAGATGGGGAAACGAGACCAGGCTGACGAAGATGAGGACCTGGAGGCTGAGGCAGAAGGTACGTCTGAGCAAGGCTGTACTGGTTGATCAATTTTCATCTTAGGGTCCTAACTTTGAGGTAACGCTCTTCCGCATATCGTCGTTTGATGGCTTTTCACTCTCATGGATTGGTGTCAATTTTCAAGTTCTGTCTCACCTCGGCTTGACGTTTGTATTTACTATATTTCTGACTATATTTCTTCTCTTGTCCTATCAGACCTGCAGGAGATGGAGATGGAGAAGCGAGGACCATGGGATGCATATTATGAATGCAGGAAAAAATGCCTCCGGTATCATCGTCAGATGGACATTGATAATTGCCGAAGCGGTTGCGACAGTCACGCTCCTGCTGGCCGAAAGAAGTAGGGAACATGGAGAATGAGGCAGAAGGCATTGGATAATTTCATTGGGTTAATACATAAATAGATGATGCCGGGCTTTGATACACAGCCAAAAGCTTACGGTCTTATAGTCCTACTGGTGCGTCAATAATGAAATTGTGGGACAATAAGGCCATTGATTATATGGATGACATCCGCGCGATCATCAATTTGTATCTGTTTCCAAAGATAAAATAAAAAGCTTTGAACCATGCTTTGAATCGACCGAAGAAATACTATAAATGAAACAAAAGCCCAGAAACTGTCGAGGATTTGTCGAGCGTTGATTCATCGAATTATGTTACTAATATCAGCAGGCGATTTGGATGGAGATAATCATTTAGATTACCATTGGATAAAGTTTGATAATAATTCTCAGACGTATAAAAGAATGATGGTGAATGTTTGAATATGAAAGGATAATAAAACTGGTGACTTGTTTGAAATGTTCGGTGAATGTTTTAATATTAAAGGATAATAAAACTGGTGACTTGTTTAAAACGTTTGGTGAATGTTTGGATATGAAATGATAATAAAACTAGTGATTTGTTTGAAACATTGTCCCACGTTTTTTTTGTTTTTTTTTTTTTGAAAGCGTTAACTTTGACAGCTAAGCCTGAGGGCGATGGGAAGGTCTTTGGTGGAAATGATTGACAGAAGTAGCTTGGACGCTGTAAAGTTAACAGTCAAACTCAAAAGTTCAAAAACTTGATATCCGCCGTATGGTGAAATATATTGTATTCGTAATCATGTTTCTTTCTTTCTTTCTCCTGTCAAATCTTTGGCACAAGGGTGAAGTGGGTCACTACCCAGGTGCCTTTTCTCTTTTTTTTTTCATATCTGCCTCTAAAATGATTTTATTGAAGTTTAAAGGTCATGTTTTGACCAAAACGGTATATTTTGGCCCCCTGTACCCTTGAATTACAATAGAATGACCTTAAATTTGGTGTAGATAGGCATTACATAGATGTTAAAATGATCCATGTTAATTTTTTGGCATAAACCAATTTCAAATTATTAATTTTTGCACTTTTCTGAGGGGAAATTGGTTTTCTTTCGGCCTTCTCCCGTGAACTCCCGTGACCCCAGAGCCCACACGTACCAGCGGTCATGGGAGAGCGAGAGTTAATTGAATTAAAAGAGCCAGCCAATCAGCGACGAGGAAGGCGAATGCTAGTTAATTTAATCGAAAAGACCGAAATACATTATCTGCTCAATCTGAAGTAAAACACAGACTAAAAGACAATTTTCTCCAATACTTTTACTCAGAATTGAACTTGTGGAAAAACGAGGAATCAAGGAAACAATTTAAGAACGTTACAAAAACGTCAAGCTTACATATGAAAGGGAAAAATACCTAGATGTGCAAAATTTCAATTACCGTCGAGCCATAATTTAACTAAGGATCAGTCATCACCCACTGCAAATTGAAGCCGGTAGATACACACAGACTCAAAGGACAAAATATATGCATTATGTAATTGGAATTATGTAGAAAATGAAGAAACGTTACATTTGTTTTAGAATGTTCTGTCTACACAGACAGGCGCAAATCTTAAACTAGATAATACATTTGCACATTAAACGAAAGACGAAATGTACACATGTACCACATGTTGTCTTAAGAACTACCATGTAATGGAAAAACTATATATGTAAATTTGTTTTCACAAAGAGGGAAGAGGGAAGACTGTAGTTTTAGACAGAATATATCTTCTACTTTAAGGTAACTGAGTGCATTTAGCCCATGTTGGGCATGGATATGCAAAAAAGATCATTGTCATTTAATATCTCCCCCGAAACCTACTGACGAGATGTCTGTTTGCGGCTCTCTCCTTGTCTAGCTCAGTCAGGGCGAGCTTTCCCCTGGAAGTCTCTCGGGTGAGTCGGACCCGATAGTACGAGATCACGGCAGCCATAATGAGTATGAGAGGAAGGGCTATGATCCCAGAGAACACCACCGCCAGCGCAGCCTGCAGCCAGGTACCGCCGAGCACCTCATCCCGGAAGCGATGGAAGGCGCCGATGGGTGGTTCCGTGCCGAACGGGCCGCAGTGCTTCCTCCCGGCAAGGTTGATGTAGTTCCCGTCGGAGACGAGAAAGGACACTGGGAGACAGAGAACAATGAGGGCCGCCGCCAGCAGCCACATGTAGAACTGACTGTTGCCAGACTCCCTCCAGCGGCGCACAGGAGGCCTGCAGGTCTTGATGACGACGAAGTACAGGGTGAAGAAGCTCAGTACGTTCGACATGACACCGAGCAGAGGTAGTACCGGGCACGCCAAAGTTCCCACCAGGATCAGTGCTTGTCTGCAAGAATGACACAAACGTTATGTAGTCTAACCTTTTATGTATTAAAAATTCTAGAATCCATATCCCCGTAAAAAAACTGGTAGAGGGTACGTGTCTAATATCAGGACTCCCTTATCATTAGGTGCTTGGTTTTCCGTGTACCTTATTACATTCCGTCCAGCTATAATGAATGCTGACTCTTCTTCTTTCAGTAAAAGTGGTCTTTGTTCCTGCAAAATCGTGTCATGTTCAAATACGTATGATATCATGCGCTAAGTTTTTGTTTCAATGAAATGTTATCTCAGTTTCCCCATTATTACATAAAGCAATATTATTGTAGGCTCTTGAAGTACGACAATTTATAAAAGTGTAATTTCCTTAAATAATCAATGTATATTTTAATTACTACTGACTTGAAAACGTCTTGGGGTGGGTATAATTTTTGTTAACTTATCACAGTTGAGAAGACATAGATGTTTCATTAGCAGTAATTAAGTGCAGACTGTCTCTTGTGCTGACGCCTGGTCTACGAGACCAGAGTTTCTGTGTTTGCCATTTACGAATTATCTCACAAGGTGTGAAGTCATGAATATTACTTGTATGGAGGCCAACATGGCAAGTTTCTTTTTTCCAAAGCACCTGTTTTATCACGTCACCGTAAAGTTTGGTACCCTGATAGTGTATGTATTTTGTAATCTCCAACCAGATCCACGGTGCGTAATGTATAGTATCAAACTTACCGCAGCTCCGGTGTCCGTTTGACTCCCTTAGCCGGCTATACTCCCTGGCCATACTATCTTATGGCAACGTATGATCTGCTTGGAGATTATGTATTTTGTCCCTAAAGCTAAGGGCACAATCCGCCGTACTGCAAATACGTGCTGTCTACGTGCCAAAACGTGGGCAATATTTTGGAATCCGTAAGTGGTATGTGCCGCCTCCGTACGAACTCGTAGGGAATCCGACAGATTTTGGAGAACGCAGACACGCCGTAGAACTTGACGTGCAGACAAAACTTTGTGTGCCATCGGGATGCGGATTCGCCCCCCGTACGTGCCAGTACGGGCGACGCGCCTGCCCTGTACAGCCTGAACGTTTTCAGAAATACGTGGCGGACGTGGCCTCCCCAAAAAACGTACGAACAAATTGCACGCACGGCGGGTTGTGCCCTTAGCTTAACCTGTGCGTTACGGAGAGGACGACTTTGTGGACACGTAGTTCTGTGCGTATTTCGTCCGTTACCTGTGCGTTACGGAGAGGACGACCCTGTGCACGCGTAGTTCCTGTCTCCGCCCTGTCCAGTAGAACAGTACCATGTAGTGTAGTACCCTGATAGTGTACGTATTTCGTACGTTACCTGTGCGTTACGGAGAGGACGACCTTGTGCACGCGTAGTTCCTGTCTCCGCCCTGTCCAGTAGAACAGAACCATGTAGTGCAACAGCGACACGAGCGAGTTTCCCAGTGTGCCCAGCAGCACCAGCTTGTACAGCTCCTGACCAATCACCGTGCCCGGGCATGACGTAGTCACCTCGTCAGACTGGATCACCTTCAACATCACGTGAAGGACACACAACTTAGCATGAACGTTACCAAGTTGGTAAAATACATCATGAAGAATGAACAGCTATCTAACTCCAAGATTGGCCTCACCTGAATAACTCAGTCTACAAGGACACAATAAGTAGGTCGGGAAGGGGCTGTCGTCTTTTGTTGACTTTTGTTTGTTTGTTTGTTGTGATGTTTTGCCTAATTGTTGTAATTTTAATTTCTAGTAGGCATTTCTTTATGAATTAGACACCTATATCACAGTATTTTTGGTATCATATTTTCCAAAATTGAACAGACGGTTTGTCTGGCTGTGTGCAGAAAGTTTAAGATATGTTTAAATGTAAAGTTTCTTTGAAAATTGATTGTTTGTAAAAAGTGCAACTTTCAAAGATTCCTAATCGATTATGATCAACATCAGCAGATAAAAAAATGAAATTATAACTGTTACAGTTTTCACTTTTTAACAGCTTTTCTATAAACTACAAGTTGTATATTGTAAGATGGCTAATTGATATATAGGTAGCTATGAGCAGCTCGGCAATATACAACATTGGTACTGAAGCGATTTTGATTCGGATTAAAGTACATACCTAGAATAAAACCTTCCCTTAAAGAAAATGCAATATACGCAAACAAATCCTAGTACCTAGTACCATATTACCTCGGTGTAGAGTGAAAAGAGCAGAACCACGATATTGGTCAGTCTCAACACGAAGACCCTTCCGATGGTGACATAGAGCTCGGTTTTGCGGCTGGAGTAGTGTTCAAAGCGTGGTAAAAACAGAACCAGAACGGGCACCAGAGAGTTGACGACCATGAAGACAATCGTGATACCAAATGTTTGGACAAAACTCTGCAGAGAAGCCGGCATGTGTGCGGCCAAAACGTCTAGTGTCTTCGCCTTGTACAAGATGGGGGCTAAAATCATGGCCGACCCACCTCCAATGAGGACCAACGTTAGAAGCCAGGCGAAGAATCGTCGGATACAAATCTTGAGTTTGTCCTTGCGTGTACGATTTACAGTCTGTTCCTTATTTTTTGTGTCTGTGAGAAGGTCGCGGAAGGACCCGGCTATTGTCTGGTGTAAATTGTCCACGGCCTCAGGTGACGTCAGCGAATATTCCCATGACGTCATGAGAAGACGACTGAACGCACAGTGAGAGTCGTGGAGCAGACCGTGTCCAGAAGTGGCCGCGATGGCTCGAAGCACGAGAAACAGCGAACCGAAGTAGGTGAGGAAAATCATGAGGAGATAGGCAAGATCCAGGGGGTATGGGTCTGTGGAAGTCCCGTAGTTCCCATAGAATATCAGGATTTCTGACATGGCGGCTTTGGCTGTAAACAAACTGTCTACCGTGAAGTCGGAAGTGATGGAAGCAGAGTCGAACACAGAGGCCATCGGGATGACAACAAAACAGCACCACATAGCGGACAGGAACAGGTTGAGCAGGAATATCCACCTGATGAAGATGAAAACGGACACCACACCAGAACCGAACCTCGCCTTCACCTTCTTTATCTGTGGCAGGAAAACAGGAATCTCTACACCCTTCGACTTGATGTGACGACACCATGTCGAGACGTTGTGCCACAGAAGGCGACATGTGCCCATCCTAGCCCGTGGATTGTGCACCAATGCGGGGCGCCTGTGGTCCTCCATTTGGTCCAAGATCCACATGTCCCTGACAGGATGCGGGCCCACGTCATCATTGCCAGTCTCAGAGCTGTAGATATCCACTGCCGCCGCCTTCCCTCGTCTGTGGGGCGTGCCTTCACCTCGGTTCAAATCCCACGCAAAACTTCTCGGCAGGGACCGCTGTTCTCGTCGCGCCCCGCCCCCTTCGGTATCGTCAGAGGTACCGTTGGACGTCCAAGATGACAGTAAATCCACCTGTACTTCTTTGTTCATGGTTGATTTTGAGTCAGGAGAATATACAGCCGGCTGAGGATGTAAGGCTCGCATCGGTATAGCAGAATCTGAAGTGAGCTGCGCAGCTAGTTGAGCCACGGGGATGTTATGTTGAGCGGCAGACCTGGAGGATTTACCCTGTGACTGGAACATCGGAGACCTCGTCACTTGTCTGAACATCAGGAACTATATCAAACCACAACCACTTCTCGTGCATGTTGTGTAGACAGCGAGCGTTTTTAACGGGTTTGTAAAATAAAGCTAGTAGAACCCGTTCCGCGCGTTCTATTCTAGAACATCGTTCTGTTCGACGTGTTCTTGAGTGACTGCACGTAACATGAAACGTTCAGGGTTCCAGGTCGGAGGAAGGGTGCAGTAATTGCCGGAAGTTCGCGTTAACCTCCCCATGGCTCGTTACAGCTATGCATAGATTTGTTGAATTCCCTGAAAAGCCTGTGGGTTGTATTATTTGTGTGCGTGGAGCAGTTTGTCGGCCAGTGAAGCCTTATTTGTATTAGCCCGCGTCAACCGCAATGCGTTGAGTGAGTGAATGAGTGAGTGAGTGAGTGAGTGAGTGAGTGAGTGAGTGAGCGAGTGAGCGAGTGAGTGAGTGAGTGAGTGAGTGAGTGAGTGACAGTGAGTGAGTGAGAGGATGGGTGGTGGGTGAGTGGGTGAGTGAGAGAGTGAGTGAGTGACAGTGAGTGAGTGAGAGGATGGGTGGTGGGTTGGTGAGTGGGTGAGTGAGAGAGTGAGTGAGTGAGTGAGTGACAGTGAGTGAGTGAGAGGATGGGTGGTGGGTGAGTGAGAGAGTGAGTGAGTGAGTGAGTGAGTGAGTGAGTGACAGTGAGTGAGTGAGAGGATGGGTGGTGGGTGGGTGAGTGAGAGAGTGAGTGAGTGAGTGACAGTGAGTGAGTGAGTGAGTGAGTGAGTGACAGTGAGTGAGTGAGTGAGAGGATGGGTGGGTGGGTTGGTGAGTGAGTGGTTGGTGAGTGAGTGAGTGAGTGAGTGAGAGAGTGAGTGAGTGACAGTGAGTGAGTGAGAGGATGGGTGGGTGGGTTGGTGAGTGAGCGTTTTTTGTGTCAAATACTTTTAGCTTGGTGCCCAGACAATGTAATTTGACTGTTGCATGTGTTGCACGTGTCGGTACTGAGACAATGTCGGCAGAAACCCCGTGTGGTTTATCCGGTGCACTGTTGTGGCTGTGGCAAATGTGGCTTTTTAGGCCTTATATGCAGTGGGTTTATCTACTGTAGCTTGGGCACAACATTGGAGATCGAAACCCAACCCTTTCCTTACACTGCATTTTTACGTCCCCAATCGCAGTCAAGTACCTAATGTTTCCGAAAGGCACAAGATCGGATCAAATTTTCAACGACCACTGTCACCTTTTTGAGGATGAAAACTGATTTCCAATCACTTTAGAACTTAAACTTGCTAGAGTTACAGACACGTGATCTTAAGTTCATAACGCCTACTGTCTCTAAAGAAAGACGTGCAGCGAATGTAGCTAGCCGCACACTGAGCTGAAGCATTCAATGTGACCTCAGTGGTGCACAGTGACACATACGAGGGACAGACGGAGGTAGTCCAATATCCTTCTTGACATTTATGATTCATCAAATTAAAGTGTCGGACGTGCATTAAATGAATAAAACGTCAGGATTTGCTGCATGACTATCAAACGTCAAGTGGATATCCGGAACTTCTTACCGACCATTGGATGGCGGCAGGTCGGACCACCAAGGTCAATACTCCAATAAAAGGCGCTGGACTCTCCTGAAGACGGCAGTTTTCGCCGCCTGTTAGAGCGACGCCTTTCTTCCTCGGAGCGACATCTAGAAAGGTACAGTATCATTCCAACAAACCTTACATGCACAAACTGTTCGTTGCTAATCATTCATACGTTGACGTTAATGTGACACAGCGGTTGGGGCGTTGGTCTCAGAAGCAATAGGTCCTTTGTTTGATACTCACCATGTTCAGACGTCGTGTCTTTGGGAACAGCTTTTTACACGATATATTTGTACCCACAATGACGTGGAGTAAGGTCCACCGGGCCTTTCGGCTAATCTGTCAGAAGTTAAGTGTGGAAAAACACGCGCACGAATTTGGTGGGCCATAGATTTAATACACATCTGTACTTGCCACCAGGAGCCGCCGTATTTCTTTACTCATTTGCTACCTTTTATATAGCCGTATATAGAGCAAAAGGCGTCTAATTAGGCCTTAGCTACAAAGAAGACTATACTTGCTTAGTTGACGAACTCAACTTTCACATCGCAAAACAACCCTTCGCATGGAGGGGTAATAGCTCGCCCGACTAGTCTTCCAACTACAGAAGGCCATCTTTAAAACAATATCTATACGCCGTTATTCTGTCGATCCAATTCTCAGAGATTGATTTAATGTGGTGTCATGTAGTCATCGAGGTTCGGCCGTATGTACTGATCACCAGAAGGTTGTTGCATTTAGAAATCGCCGAGACTCGAGCGTGAATAAGAAACCTTACCGTCACATTGGATTAAGCTCGATTACCTGCAAACGGACTCTAGAAATATAGCACGATGACCGATACAACACCGACGTATTCCTGCTATCCTCACATTGCACAAAATCGATGTTTTCACGATAAGCGCGCGATTTTTAGTGATCGTCGACGATTTTAGGAGTCGCCCGATGCTCGCTGTGCACCGAAACGTCTTCTGAACATCAGCGACTAGTCGCCGGTGATCTGTGGGTTCGCAAGAGCTTTGAGGTGTCGGGCGAGTAGAGATCGCCTTTATCATCGGTCGCAAATCGGACGGCGTACGCCCGTCGGTCAGAAGAGTTTCGCCAGAGTCCCGTTTGTTCGAAAATGTAGACTTTCTTTGACCTAGCGAGTAATTCTGACATTGTTGCTCCGGTGGTGATCATTTCTATTCTGCCCGTGTGGTCCATCAATAGTCTGGAAAGGTCACCTCGTCCGCATGCAAGTTCTTCTTCTGCAAGAGGAGGCTCGTTATCATAGATGTGATCTTATGCGTTCACCTCCTCTACCGAATTTCAGGCTATTTAGTTGGAAAAACACGGTACAGGAGCCAAAAATTTACCTTTTTTTGAAAAAATCACAAAATTCAGCATTTTGTTGTACTGCATGACAAATGTGTTAAAATATTGTATACATGTGCGCATATGTCCAGGGCATTCCTATACCAAACTTCAGGTCATCTAATTGTTTTTAGTTGTAAAACCAGGGTACAGGAGCCAAAAATGTACTTTTTTTTGTTATAAACATGGCAAAAATCACAAAATTCAGCATTTTGTTGTACTGTACGCCAATCGTGTTATTAAATCTATATGTGCGTATATGTCCAGGGCATTCCTAAAAAGGTCTGTTAGACGAGACTAAGGCCTTTCTTTGGTGAAAATCCGCCATTCAAAAAAATGGTCGTTGCCATGGCAACCGGTGACCGCAGATCTAAAACTTCCCCATTTTTGTAAGTTTGGAGCAAGGCCCTAGCACCACACAAAATTTGAGGAAAATCGATTATGGCCACCCTACTTGGTTTTTACATTTTAAAAGTGTGACAGAGCTTCCAAATGTATATTGTATACACATAGATGAAGTGGCTTGTTCTGCTTGTCTTCCTGTCCTGGCCGGCCGGACTGTGCTCCGCCACCACCAAGAAAGAAAGAAAGAAACCTTTCGAACGTGGGTCGCTGAACAACGGATGAATGAGAGGTAATTTACTCAAGGATAAAGGCAATTCAGGAGATTCCTCTTCGCTGAAGAACCTACAAGCTAAAAATTTTAAAATCTGTTTTTCTTTTGTATGCATGGTGGTTACATTGCCGGTCCAGGGGACGACGTAATGTTAACTGTTGCCTAGATACAATACCTTTATTGTTTTAATTATAATATTTTTTATGTTAACTCAACGACTGCAGACAAGAGAAGCATTTCAACAGTTTCTTTATACAAAATATAGTTCCCAAACGACTCGTTTTAACTCCAAAACAAAACAACTGTATTGAGAGTTCAGAAATAATAAACAAGCTATATCTATATATTATCATGCATGTGCGATTTCAAGTTTGGTGGCATGGCAGAGACCAACAGTGCCACAGACTGTGTTTACATACGCCATCGGTAAACAAACTACGGTCAAGAAATGTAAAGTAAACACCTCTCGAATGGGGGCGCGGACAGGCAGGTAAAGGAGAGGTAAATTAAGCTCAAGGGCTGTTACGGAGAGATAAGTGTCCCTGAAGGGCCAAGTAGAGGTCAAGTGATAGGTGAGGTGAGGTGAGGTGAGGTGAGGTGAGGTGAGGTGAGGTGAGGTGAAGGGCCTATAATGTACGAGACTGTAACAAAAGATTTGCATGAGGGATATATAGCTAATGATGAGGACGAGCCAATGTTCATTGTTGCCAACCTGTTCAGGGTCTTTGTGTTTCTAGCAGTTCATACGAGCATAGTCACTTGTTCCAATCGTTACCACTATGTTAACGTATTGTTTCCGCTGGTGTGGTCTTCTCTGTTCTTCCTCTGTCAGGAACCAATCAAAAGTTAGAATTGCCGTGACAGAGCAAATTAGCTGTACGTCAGATACGCACAACAAATTCGAACAATTACAGGTTTGCGATAGCCAAGCCTATATTGGTATTTTTTCACTCGCACAAAATACTATAGGGCGAGCCTGATCGTATAGCATTGTGTGTGAGTAGCTTGACAAATAGATACGGGGATAACACTCTACACTTATGCCTTTCTAGTCTTTTATAGTACAATGTGCATACTTTCTTCTGAGTACTGCAATTTCTAGGGCAAGAACTAGCAAGGTATGAAAGGAATGCTTTTGTCTTGTCGACAATAAGGGAAGATTGAGGACAATAATGTGAGTTTATTACATGTCTGTAGCTCATTTTATGACATGTTGTCCTGACAACGCGATGTCAGCACCCCTCTTTTATGGGGATAGTCTGAAGTGTGCAGGTGTAAGTTGCTGATTAGGTAGTTTTAGACCTCTTAGAACTCTTGAAAGCTACTACTGTTGTCAAAACAGAAGGCAATGAATGTTAAGTCGTTAGCTTGTAATTACCTACAGTCGCTCTCACGTATCAATCTCCATAAAAAGTTTGCCTACCAAGGCCACCACGCGGCAACACTCGAAGGAACTTGAAGTTACGTCTTTCCACAATTTGTGGGAAAAGTTTTGAAATGCACTAACTGTTCTAACATTCTAGCATAAAAAGTTTTGTTTTTTTACCGCACGTCTACTTTAGAAATCTTTAGAAATGTGTTTTTTCAATCTTATTCTCGAAAAATCTCCTTATATTTGCAAGCAAATTTTTCATCGAAGTAGTGAATTAGTTTAAAAACTTATTGATGAATGTTAGACATCCTGGGGATACTCAACACAAAAGTTACTCGAGCAACTCGATGAGGTTTGGTAACGGTCAAAATCATGCACACAACTTAATCCTATATAATATAGTAATGAGATGCACTCTGAGGGTACTTCACTATACACACTGGCGCTGATGATAACTTTTAACATCCAGGTATTACCTTCCCTTGTAATCTGCGCTCTGGTTGTTTATCAAAGTCAACCAACTGACTCAAGAGTCGGTTTGAGCGTGGTGTGCTGAATATGGATTTCTGTACGTACGGAAAGGTCTATTTCTTCACTACCACATATTACTCTAGATGTTAACTATCAGCACTGCCCCATCATGATTATAGAAGTCTGCCTTTGTTTGTTTTTTCCTACAGTCCGCGTGGAAGGAGACGAGTTCCGGTCGGTCCTGCTGCAGGCCCGGCGACCCGGCAGTACCGAGCCGGTCGGCACCTTCCTTCCACCGTCACAGGTACACCGATCATCTCTGGTCAAGTCCCTCATCCGGTCGGAGAGAAACGGGCATCCAAGGGCCTATCTAGGCCGAGCTGACAAATTATCAGCATTCAAAGTGTTCTAATGATCAGTGAAAGGGGTCCATTCATGGAGAGGTGTGGGCGATAGAGAGAACACACCATCAGAGCGTTTGCACAAAAGCCAATAATATCACAAACTATGTACAAACCATCTGTTCAAAAGGTACAACGTTATAAACATCTGACTATATGCACTCGTACACGTCTTTGACAGTTTTCAGTTTAACTGCTTGAAATGATTTAGTTCACCTCAAAATGGAGATTTTTAGTTTTGCGAACCTAATCGGTAAAACCTAACGCTACTTCTCTTGTTTTAATGTTTTATTTAATGTCATACCTTTACATTCCCTGATATCATCCTCCCTTTTCCCTCTTCTAACCCTCTTTCCTTTTCCTTGGACGGTTCCTTGCATAGTATCTTTGGCTAGTCCCGATGACATGTGGCCGTTACACTTCAGTTTCCTTTTCTTGACTCTATTCATTCATTCTTTCATCCAATCATTCATCTTGCAGTTTTCGGGCCTGAAGTTGCTGACCTGCAGCGCCCCTGGCGACAGCGTGACGAACCGCTGGCCCTCCATGAAGACCGAGGTTGACGTGACGTGGGAGCCGCCGAGTCAGACCAACCTGGGCAGCATCTACTTTGTGTAAGTACTGGTCAAACGGCAGCTTTCCATATCCACGATAAAGTACACAAAACCAATATGTGGTGTCGAAGTCCTATCAGTTAAAATTCTAGACGATGAAAGATCAACTTGAAATCGTAACCTATCATATGTCAACCTCCCTTTCCAAGAAATTCTAATAGACGCATGTTGAATTCCAAGCTCCGGCTACGTTTGAAATCTGCTCTCGCGAGACCGCAGTCTGGCGAGGACGGGCGTGATTTGAGGTCGGCTGGTAAAACAATCATTTTGGAGTAATATTGTGGTTAATTATTTATTTTTGTGACATGTAATTTAGTCTGTGGTGACCATTATAATCCAATTGTTATCGATAAACTAATGATAGCACAAGGTAACAGCTACTCGAGCAACCGGATAGCTTTTGAAAACGGTCAGAGGTGATAGTCAGCATCCACTGTCTTTCGTCATTAACTGAACAGGATTTCTTGTTCACCAAATTTTAAACCAAAAACTATGGACTGATATGGAAATGGATACAGACATATTTCAAATCGTCCAGTAGGGAATCAAAGTCAAGACGATGTTGATGCTACTGAGTAAATTAACTCCTAAGCCACCACTTTTAGGTCAATTCTAAGTTGTTGTTGTTGTTGTTGTTGTTGTTTTCTTTCTTCAACCTTCTTGCAGTGCAACGGTTGTGAAAACCTGCGGCAACTACTGGGTGGACGTCCAGTCACAGTCAGTGGCGGATCTGAGTAAGTATGGAACGGGCTCAAGCTTCTGGCAGAGGGAAACAAACATAAATAAACAGGAGATGGGGAGCATAATGTCAAATGAGCTGTACACACGATGATCTGAATCTGAGGTTCACAAAATACCTCTCTATATTGGAAACCTGTGGTGTCAATACAAAGACAATGAGTACAAATCCAATCATAGAATACTGGTAGTTAACTGAAAGACACTGATCAGCTAGCTCCTTACGTCTCACAGTTTCCTCTTGTCCCCATTGTTTCTACTGTCTACCTTTCAACTTGACAATTCAACAATTTAGGCAATGGATTCTCCCTATGTACGTGTTTGAGATTGTACGTGAGAGGGGTAGAACGGGACTGGCAAAGGCAATAGATAAGGTGGATAAAGTGGACAAAAGTCAGGTGATGGAAACTAACGAATCCTTTCCATTTCCATTCTCAGCCCGCGATATTTTCTGGCCAGGCACTGTGCCGGACGGGTACCTCTGGTCAACTGCTACAGCCTCCTATCAGGTATTTAGGATTAAACCCATACTTACTTCAGCCTAAATGATCTGTGCAGGTATTGTCTTGAAACGGTGAAGGTGTTTGTTCGTCTGATTGTTTTAAAGTCGTGTTTCATTCATTAATTTCTACCGTTTCAGATTGAGGGAGCCTGGAATGTTAACGGTAAAGGAGAGTCCATGTGGGACCGGTTTCAGCACATTAACGGACGATACGCTGGAGACGACGCGTGCAAGAGCTATGACTATGTAACCTCCTCAACTACTGAAAAATCATCTGAAATTTAGGCTACGGCTGTTTTTAATGTTTTTAGTCGTTTTTATCGGGCTTTCTATTTTTGTATTGTATCTTGTATTGTCAAAACCTAACAAGATACAATACAAAATAGAAAGCCCGATAAAAACTACTAAAAAACGTTTTAAAAAAACAGCCAGGGCCTAACCTCTGCGTGAGTACCTCTCCGTCAAGTATCTCCCCGTCGCACGGTTAAGTGCCCTAGTTTCTACAGTCTTGAAAGAAGTGTGGTACAGTCAAACATGTCTTTAGTGGCCACTCAAGGGACTGGAGAAATGTGGCCAATTGACCACGAGCAATAAACCCACTAATCTTTCTCACCAAGTAACATTGTCTCGATCGTCTCAGAACTCAAGTTACCCTGTAAAAGTCAAATCTAACGAAATTGATTGATATTGCCATGCGGAATGCTCAACTTGGTAAATTCGCCGAAAAAGAAATGCACTCTAACGTTCAAGACACGCGTACCTTCCGCTACCGCCAAAATGACCCTGTCGGGAACTCCAAATCCTCGCAAACTTCGATTTTAAACCGGACGCAGGGTGACATACGGCCCCTGGATGATCGCAATAGGCAGTGTTTCTGTATCTACGGGACCGGAAATCGTGTGGCCGTGGCCGCGTTGGACAGGTGGCTGCCCTTAGACTAGGTCAATGGGAAAAATCCAAGGGACCGACAAAAAAGTGACCACAATAGCCAGGTGGTCACTATGCAAAGGTATACAGATTTGACTGTATACTCCAAAGACATCTGTTCTCCCCGGCAGACTAGCTATGACCCGCGGGATGTTGAGCATCAACTGTGATAGCACATGATAAGGCAGAACTATGACATGGGGGAATAAACTATATATATATCTAACGGATGTATGAGGACTTCGATGTCTTGTTGAATGTTCCTGTTTCATCGTCAGTACGCGCGAGATGTTGAGATGTGTGATGAGCTGGGTCTGAACTCCTACCGCTTCTCCATCTCCTGGACCCGGATCCTCCCAGACGGTACTGTGGCGGGCGGCATCAACCAAGACGGCATCGACTACTACAACAACCTCATCAACGAACTTCTCATCAACGGCATGACGCCGTACGTTAGCCTGTACCACTGGGACGGGCCGCAGGCACTGCAGGTAAGGAAACTGTGTGTAGAGGTAGCAGATACAGGTGCTTTGGCAGACGCACAAGACTTGCCGTAGCCGAGGAAAAATCGTTATTGCACACTCACATCCTTTCCTCTCTATTCCTGTCCCCCAGCTGTCCTGGCTATCCTACTGTATGCCTGCTTTTTATGTGTTAGCAGGTTTGTGATGAGGACAGATTCTCACCGCAGGTCATTAATTGTATTATAAGCAGATTTAGTCACCTAACAAGTGGCTTCGTTTGTGACGTTATTGGTAGAGTTTGGGGCTTGGAGCCTAGAGTTCCCGGGTTCGATACTCACTGTGCCCCCGGCGTTCCCTTGGGAAATCCGATTTACACGACCTTCCTAACTTCATCCAGGTGTAAAAAATGGGTAGCTGTTGTCCCGGGAGGTAAAGGACTACCTGTATGGCCAGGGTAATTCTATGTACACATGTGGAGCTCATTTGCTCTCAATCTAAAATTTACAGTACGTACATATGTGGAGTACACATGTAAAGCTCATTCTGCATACACATGTAGAGCTTATATGATCTCTAGCATATTCACCTAACACATCATATGTTCATGGTGTGACATATTTAACCTGGTGACAAGAGGAGAGACCTCAAACCTGGAGGAAATGCAAGGAGCCAAACAATACTAAAATTGGTTGAAAATCAGTGCCAAGACCTTGAGGAAACCTGAAAAGGAACGAGAAAAATCCTACCAACTGGTACAGGACCTAAGAAGTACCAATACAAACAAATAAGAGCCACCACCATTCAATACACAACAGGTAAATGCCCCATAAAGACAAATGCGTCAAAATTAGATGCACAGAAGACTATTCTAATTAATAAAATAAAATAATAACTAATCAAATAATCACAAGCCCGCTGGAGATCCTACAGTGACTACAGAAAATTCAGGTGTACCCTCGAGGTCCAGAGGATCAGGTTCAGGTAAGGACCTGAACCAGGATCTAATTGTGGAAAGTTGTCGAGTATCCGACTTCTACTGGCGTTTTGAAACAACACCCACGCTTCAGTTAACTTAGATCAAGTTTGACTGCAGAAATTTAGTAAATAGTAAATCAACTCTCTTATAGTAAATCAAATCTTTACTTCGCTCTTGTTTTCCTTGGCCGGTAAGCCCTAAAACACGTAAATGGTTACCGATACAATCTGCTCATTTTCTAATTGGTCTACAATTCGGTCCACTGATTTTGTTCAGGTCCGTTCTTACGGGCAACATTGATGCTAGACAACATCAACTATACTGAGTCTCTCTCTCTCTCTCTCTCTCTCTCTCTCTCTCTCTCTCTACCTAGATCTAGATCTAGATCTAGATCTAGGACCATCTAGATATCTCTCTTTGCCTCCAGCTCGCCTGTCTGTATGTCTTTGTGTGTGTCTTTGCATGTGTCTGTGTGTCTACATGTGTTAGGAGAACGCTAGATATACGATCATCGACCTGCCAGAATTCAAAAAGTATAAAATAGCAGTCACTGATTCTTTATACTTTCTTCCCCAAGGACCAGTATGGCGGTTGGGTGAGCGAGACTATGGTGGACTTTTTCAACGACTACGCCCGCGTGTGCTTCCAAGCCTTCGGAGACCGTGTCAAGCATTGGGTGACGTTCAACGAGCCATGGTCCTTCGTGGTGGGAGGGTACGGAATCGCCGGGGGTGCTCCCGGGATCTGGGATGCCAATTATACTGTACAGGTACGGCACATGCACGAAACGTTGTTATGGCTTGTGCGTTTACTAGGCGTATCACTCAGGAGCCTTCTGCATGAAGTTTTGTGATCATTTAATAACTGTGGAGGTGAACCAATTGCCCAGAAGTATGACCGATTATGTAACTACAGATATCACTGAACCCTGTAAGCACATAATGTTATGTCTTGCCCTGCATAAATTATTGATGACACGTATGTGTCACTGAAATGCTTCGTTATGCTTATCCAATTACAGTACCAAGCAGCTCACAACGTCATCCGCGCGCACGCTCGCGCCTGGCACACGTACGATGAGGAGTTCCGGGCCGAGCAGCAGGGCTCCTGTGGTATCGTCATCGGGTCCCTGTGGAGCGAACCTCTGGATCCCGACAACCCACAGGATGTCCTAGGCTCTCACCTCTACCAACAGTTCTTCATGGGCTGGTACGCAAACCCGATCTTCGGCAACGGCAACTACCCACAGGAGATGATAGACATGATTGCAGCCAACAGTCAACAAGAGGTAAGTGTAATCAATGTGTTTTTCTATGGGACCAGGGACGTAAGTTGTTATTGTTGTACATGTAATTGTTTTGTTATTTGGTGGGCCGACTACTCTCTTTCTCTCTGCAGCCATGCGCGATATGGGCTGACTTAGGCTTAGGTCACATTTCCAAAACGTGGCCCGACCGGGATGTTTCAAGAGATGAAATATTAAAATGTATATCTAGAAATATATACATATAATGCCCATGTATTTCATTTTGACATTTTGTATATTTTGATGTCTATTATATCCTTCTTTTTGCTCCCGAAAGCTGCCCGACCGGGCCCTGGTTTGGAAATGTGAACTAAGCCTTACGAGGTGCTTGCAATTGGCGAAGCTAAATTGCAAGTGTCTGTGATGGCATACTGTGCACATCGCTTAGCAACTTCAATACGACTCACCAACCAAAAACTGTGAAAAATGAATAAAAATTGCCGAAATGGAATTCAGAATGTCCAAAACAATATTTTCTACACATAACAGGCACAAACTCTGCAGTTTTTCAAGTTAGAGGAGCAAAACTACCACTGAAGTATATACTATACTATAGTATAATACCCCCAGTCCTGGCCCGGCCATACAAGCCTCGTTTTGGTGCAATGACCTCGGAAAATCCAAAATGGCCGCCACATCTGGCAATACGTGGTCATTGAACTGTAACGTTATGAACCATTCACACCGAGAATGACTCCTATTCTTTTTGATTAGTGCGATGGGCTCTCTTATGTGGTAGGGTGGGGCTCTCCTCAAACACGGAACTTCAATTCTACGTCCTATCCGAGGGACGTCCCAAACCGAAGCTTGGTACTAATTTTCACCTGAGTGAAGTGAGGAATGTCGTATAAATGGATTTTTGCTGTAAGTAGTTTATAACTTTTGGCTCAATCAGGCCAAGCAGTATCGAATTATAACAGGCCGCTAAGATAGGCGCTGTCAGCCAAACCAAGTCTTCCCACAAATCTAAAACACCACTGTGTAAGAGCAGAACACTGGCGACAATTACTGAGAAAGATATTGACTTCACATTTTAATTCTGCAGCTGGCCAGTCCACTTTTGCAGCGTATTATTGTGGATAACAAACTTCTTTGTACATTACCGTTTTATTGAACCAATTTTTAATAGTGATAGATCGCACTGGAAGCGAAACTAATGCTACAACTTTTTATAAGAATATGACTATGTATGTATGTAATGTTTCGGTGACCGTCTGTTTCCTTCTCCGAGGTAATACTGACTGGTTCACATTGAATTGCAGCCTAGGTGTCGTTGCTAGCAGGTTCGGTCCTAAACGTAAAATATGTAAACAATGCGGCCCCAAACGCAACGAAGTACATTGTGTACATTGTGTGCATTCTTGCCATCCTGATAAATCTCTTGAAGAGTGTAATAATGTAATATTTTAACAGTGTGTGTCCAGGAGGATGATGTGTTGTTGTTGTTGTCTTGTTTGTATTTCGTAGGGATGGCCCGAGTCCCGCCTCCCTGTGTTCACGGAGGAGGAGATTCTGTACAACCGCGGCACGGCTGACTTCGTGGGGCTGAACCAGTACTCGGCTCGCCTCATCTACGCCTCCAACGACACTAGCCCCGTTGACCAGAATGGCTGGTTCAACTGGATGTCCATCATGATTCCCGATCTGAGAGGCTACAGAGAAACTGTAGACCCTAGCTGGCCGCAGGGTAAGCGGGTGACAATGATCTTTTGTTCAACCACCCAAGGTCTCCCTCTCGTAATTTTTCAACACGATCTACTTCGACTTAAATATACGCCCCTCCCCTGCTTTGGGCGTGGTTATATTAGTCGCACAATCGTTGAAAGATCGCAAACTAATCTGTATCTGCCGTTTAACATTCAGCTCTCTCGTGGTCGAAAAAGCAGTCTTAGATTGGTACCGCTGATTGCCACAGCCTCCCACAGCATCAAAATCTTACGAGTCCCAATGACGCATATGCGACCGCGACCTAAGAATATGGTACGGCCCAGCCTAAAGCCCCCGTCACAAATCTAGAACTGAGCTAGGCCGACGTGTCGGCAAGCTCAAAATGGGTACTTTCGGCCAAAGTACGTCCTGGCATTTACTGAAGGCCACGGGTTATTTTAGCAGCTCATCCGTGTGATGTCGGCTGTGTACCAAAAAGGCAGAAGAAACAAAAACTCAAACTTTCCGGAATGAAACACTAAGACCATTCAGGATGGAATAAGACATGATCACAATCCCTCTTTCTTGACTAGGTGAGATGATATTCCTTCTGGTAACACCCTGGTGTGTCCGCCGACAACTGGAGTTTTTCCGTGGTATGTACCAGTACGATGGGCCATTCTACCTGACGGAGACAGGCATCTCTGAGGCGGAGTCCGATCAGCCCGACTTGAACGACATCTGGCGCACCTGCTACTATACGCTGTACACCAATGAAGTGGTGAAAGGTATGAGGTCATCTTTACTTATAACTCACAAAAGACGAAGGACAGGTGAGAGAAATAACAAGAGCCAAACTGATAAAGACTTTTTATGTAGTATTTCATGTTTGATGATGTTCACCCACTGATGTCTCGCAAAAGACAACAGAACTTTTGTCCACGAAGGTCAACAAAACAACAAGACGTAAACACCTTTTTTCTCAAAGCTGTTGAACTAGACGGAGTCGACCACAGGGGATTTTTCGCCTGGACGCTGATGGACAATGTGGAGTGGGGATCCGAGACTCATGAGCGCTTCGGACTCTTCTACACCAACTTCTCTGATCCTGCACGCACCCGGACCGCGAAGAGGTGAGATAACTCTCAAACTCACAACATCTTCATGCTTTGTAACACAACACGAATTCTTAATGTCCAGGTTTCATGTGTGTGTAGCTCCATTCTAAATAGTTTGCAATCATTCAAGCCAAAGGCAGTAGGGCGTTTTGAAGTAAAAGAGTAGAGCTCAATTTGTCAGCATCGAAACCAGTAATAACATCTCCACAGTTCCGCAACACCTTCTATTCTGTGTTTCTACCAAATTGAATGTAATAGCGGTTGGCCTTCTGTTTTGTGTCTCTATCTTCTTTTTTCTCTCAGCATATTGCACTAGAAACAAAAGTGAGGCTATAAAAGGCAAAGATGTGGAAGTTTCGGAAAACAATAACCCATTTTACCTTTCAGCTCCGTGGCTACATACCGGGACATCGCGACCACCAACGGTTTCCCGGCGGGCGCCCCTCACACAGAGACCGCCCGTGCCATCTGGGACTGGTGCCACACCTGGGAGCCTTATGAAGGAACTAAACCTCCGGCAGCAACCTTCAAGTAAGACAAGATAAGAAGAATTGTACAGGCTTTTGTAAAAATTTTGTTGTTTACTTGTTTGTTTGTTGGTTTGTTCGAATTTGAAGTACATGGCTTGAAAAGCTATGAGTGGATGATTATAAACTATCGAAGACATCGTTAGATTTCTCTATTTTTTGGTATAATTCCTATGGTTTCTGCACATACTATAGTCTCAGTAGTACATAGCCTTCGATTTAAAAACAAGAACATATCTTAAGGAGGATAATGTAACAAATGAATGAGTGAACGAACTTTAAGCCTAGGTTACACGTAGCCGAATTTAGCTCCCGAACACCAGCCGACCCTTCGCCGACTCAGGTCGTCAGTAGTTCGGGAGCAGTCTGACCAGTTCAGGTCACGCCTATCTTTTAGCACCGAACATGTCCCGAACATGTCCTAACCATCCCTCGACCAATAAATGACTTACTCCCGACTGTGTCCCGAATGCTATCTAACCTATTCCCAACCATCCCGACCTCTAGCCGCAGACTGCCGAATCACTCCTGACTGATTCCCAACCGATTGTTGACCCTCTCACGACTTGAAATTGACATAATCAGCGATTTTTAACAAAGCGACCATTTTCTTTTCTTCTATTCTGTGATTCGCCTACGTCCTGGTAATAGTCATTTTTAATTTGCTCGGGAATGAGTTAGCAGAGATTCGTCTACAATTTGGGGTGAATCGTTGGTAATAAATAAGTTGGAAACAAGCTGGGAGTAAGTCAGCAGTCTTTATGGTGTGGTTAAGCTTTAAATTTGACCGCTGACTTACGCGCGAACACCAGCCGAACACTAGCCGACCGTGCCGAACGCCAGCCGACTGAGCCGAACGCCAGCCGCCTACAGCCGACCTAGCTCCCGAATCACTCCTAACCATAGTCGGGAGAGAGTTGGGAGCCAAATTCGGCTATGTGCAACCTAGGCTTTATTGATGGACAATTGCACAGGATATACCGTAGGGCAACATCTACAAAACTACATACAGTTAGAGAACAACAAAATGATATCAATAACTTCACATCATTTAAGGGTTACAGCACAGTCATGTATGAGTGTTACGGTCTAGCATTTGGATAATGTACAGATATATTGACCTACGCACTAGTATGTGGATATGAGAGTTGGGCATGGATATCGGTCTGCGTACCAGATAGAGAGAAGTCTGCTTTAGCTTTATGTTCTGGGACAGCCGTTGCGCTTCCCTGCCTTTACTGTAGGTAGCACAACTCATGACACAGGGGAATTGATTTTCGATATTTTCAGGACAAATCAATGGCGAATTTACGTGTTATTACTTCTATTATACATTATACATTATACATACACTTAGTTTGACAACCTGTGTTTTCGGCAGAGAATATGATCAGTTTTAATTCTTGCAAATCAGGATGTTATTGACCAAAGAAATTGACCAAATAGGCAGATAAGACACCAGAGGAGCTGGCCCTCCCAACACTAAAATTTACGTCTTAGGTGCCGACACGTGGAGCCTATAGCAAGTAGAGACTAGTTGTAAATGCAAGTAGAGACTAGTTGTAAATGCAAGTAGAGACTAGTTGTAAATGCAAGTAGAGACTAGTTGTAAATGCAAGTAGAGACTAGTTGTAAATGCAAGTAGAGACTAGATGTAAATGCAAGTAGAGACTAGTTGTAAATGCAAGTAGAGACTATTTGTAAATGCAAGTAGAGACTAGTTGTAAATGCAAGTAGAGACTAGTTGTAAATGCTTAGTGTGGGTATAAAAAACGGAATATGCTGACAGAAATGACAAAGGATGTGGTTTCTTTGTTGTAAGTCTTGCCATATTTTTGGCTCCAGTACCGGGGTACGGACAGCTGACCCAACCGTCGACTACTTCCTGCCAGGTGTCCGTGCGGGAGCTGTGTACCGAGACAAGGTCAACAACAACAACAACAACCTGTGAGGAGCAAACCACAGACCAACCCAGCGCGGCCAACACGTGTGACCTTCATTACTCATCAACCAACATAATTCTGGAGCGCTATGTTAGCGCTCTACTGTGTGCTTTTACTTCTTCGCAGTCTAAGTTTGTTCTAGATCAAATCATGCAACATGATAGATAACAGTCAAAAGTCACGTATTATTTTCATAAACCTAGTTACATTTAAATCACAACCTTACTCAGTATTGATCTCAAAATAAACACTGCAAATGACTATCTGAATGTTGTGGTGCAAAATTAAGGCAATTCAATTTCTACAACTGGAAACAAACGGAGACTCATTTGTGGCCATTTCGAGTAACATCTTCAACGTCACTAAAATGATACTGAACAAACGAGTCAATGCCAAAAATCTGTTGAATCTGTTTATAGGGCTTTATATTTTTTCATTTTTCTTGACGTAAGACAGTCAGTTAGGTTTTGACAATGCAAGATACAATACAAAATAGAAAGCTCGATAAAAACAACTAAGAAACGTTAAAAAAACAACTGGAGCTCAACCTCTGCTTTGAGAGTAGTACAATGTGAACCAGTCACAATTGTCCTAATGAAGGTGACAGACATTGACCAAAAAGGTTATGGTATAGAGCACTGGTTGTAAAACGAGTCTTCTGTATCGTGAAATGATATACCGTACAGGTCTCGGCGGAATCACTTATTTCAAGATACAACCCATGAAGTTCGCTTCTGTCTTTGCCTCAGCTTTGCATGAAAATAAATAAATGACTTGACTAGAGAATGACATGTTTCCTTGGACATTCAGTAGTGATACATGTGAACATCTGAAAACAGAATTAGATGTTCATTTCTAACATCCGTCAAGATGGCTATGTTTTCGATGTTTCTGTCTGTCTGTCTGTCTGTCTGTCTGTCTGTCTGTCTGTCTGTCTGTCTGTCTGTGAACAGCATAACTCGAGAAGCTTAGGAGATCGGGAAACAACGGCCAAGTTCGATAAGCCACCTAGCTTAAGGTACAGCAGCTGAACCATTTTTCATACCTTTTATAACGTTATATTTTCCGTCCAATTTCAAAGAAACTAAGTTCAAACATAAGTGTTCGTCCGTCGTCCTTTAAGGTGCAACAGGCAACAGTAGCTGATTCCATCACGTGACGACTTTGCTTGGTGCTGATGTCGGATGGCGGATGTCATTTGAAAGTTTTATAACACAGTCATGTATCAGTCCAATGATGTTTCAACATAGACTTATTTTACCTTATAAAAGCGTAAAAAGGTGAAAGAAGAAGAAACAAGATTGACAATGAAAAGAAAATTCACGGTGGTTGTTACTTACCAGTTCAAACCGGGTTTTCGCTTTTTGGGACTGGTGCGAAAATGAACACGTAACAAATAGCATTGAAAGTTATATATAACCTTGGCGAAAGTAAATATAATCTTCTTGGCGAAGGTAATTAGGACGCAGCGCCGCCGACAACCCGCCACAGCTTTATTGAGATACCCGCTAACCCTACGTGCATGGTACTGTAAAGGGTTACAGTCTTTAGTATGGGAGGTCAAGCTGTGGTCCACTGTTCACTGTGCTTGTCAAAAAGAGCTTGGTGAATTTCCACGGCACAATGAACCTGTAAGTACTGCACATAGTGTCTGTCGTCTCTGTCATGACCAGTGGAAGAAAAGCTCTTTTGTGAGCTAAAGTGGACCGATTTTCACTTTGTTGGGTTTATAGTTTTAAAGGGCAAGTGGTGGAGGTCTACAGAAAGGTATTGGCTATGTATTACGTTGAAGTCAGTATGCTGGCTTTGGCAGGCCTACTTAAGCTAAGCGAAAAATGAACCGATTGCGATCCACATAAGATTTAAGCGGTAATGATCTATGTGGAATCGAAATGGTGGAATTAAAATGAATACGGTAAACGTAAAAGATCATGAAAATCCGCACTAAACAGCTAGGATGTAGCTGTCCTTGGTGCTGAACACTATCAATACATGAGCAACTAAGCCCGTACTTGGTGTTGAACATCATTAACACATGAGCTGAGCTGTCCTTGGTGCTGAGCATCATCAATATATGAGCAACTAAGTCTGTCCTTGGTGCTGAACACTATCAATACATGTACAACTAAGTCTGTCCTTTGTGCTGAACACTATCAATACATGAGCAACTAAGCCTGTCCTTGGTGCTGAACACTATCAATACATGAGCAACTAAGCCTGTCCTTGGTGCTGAACACTATCAATACATGAGCAACTAAGCCTGTCCTTGGTGCTGAACACTATCAATACATGAGCAACTAAGTCTGTCCTTGGTGCTGAACACTATTAATATATGAGCAACTAAGCCTGTCCTTGGTGCTGAACACTATCAATACATGAGCAACTAATCCTGTCCTTGGTGCTGAACACTATCAAGACGTGAGCAACTAAGTCTGTCCTTGGTGCGGAACACTATCAATACATGAGCAACTAAGCCTGTCCTTGGTGCTGGACACTATCAATACATGAGCAACTAATCCTGTCCTTGGTGCTGAACACTATCAAGACATGAGCAACTAATCCTGTCCTTGGTGCTGAACACTATCAATACATGAGCAACTAAGCCTGTCCTTGGTGCTGAACACTATCAATACATGAGCAACTAAGTCTGTCCTTGGTGCTGAACACTATTAACACATGAGCAACTAAGTCTGTCCTTGGTGCTGAACACTATCAATACATGAGCAACTAATCCTGTCCTTGGTGCTGAACACTATCAAGACATGAGCAACTAACCCTGTCCTTGGTGCTGAACACTATCAATACATGAGCAACTAAGCCTGTCCTTGGTGCTGGACACTATCAATACATGAGCAACTAATCCTGTCCTTGGTGCTGAACACTATCAATACATGAGCAACTAAGTCTGTCCTTGGTGCTGAACACTATTAACACATGAGCAACTAAGTCTGTCCTTGGTGCTGAACACTATCAATACATGAGCAACTAAGCCTGTCCTTGGTGCTGAACACTATCAATACATGAGCAACTAAGCCTGTCCTTGGTGCTGGACACTATCAATACATGAGCAACTAATCCTGTCCTTGGTGCTGAACACTATCAATACATGAGCAACTAAGTCTGTCCTTGGTGCTGAACACTATCAATACATGAGCAACTAATCCTGTCCTTGGTGCTGAACACTATCAATACATGAGCAACTAAGCCTGTCCTTGGTGCTGAACACTATCAATACATGAGCAACTAAGCCTGTCCTTGGTGCTGAACACTATCAAGACATGAAAAACTAAGTCCGTCCTTGGTGCTGAACACTATCAATACATGAGCAACTAAGCCTGTCCTTGGTGCTGAACCTATCAATACATGACCAACTAGAGTTCCACGACCTCATACCTTCGCCACACGATTCTACCCTTTACAACTGCTGTATTAATTCTGTTTGCCATATGTTCCTCATTTGCTAAAATCATTTTAAATGATCATCTCCTTCCCCAAACAACAGGAGTACACAATCTATACTTAGAAAGAAGACTTTAATCGCATTTTCTGATAATTTATGCAAATGATGACCTCATTTGTATACTTAATGCGGAACGAAATTTACCTGTACATAACTTCTAAATGATACAAGTATGAAGTTCCCGTCATTTACTACAACAACATTATAGCATTTTCTCATTACTTATGTAAATTAGGTCTTAATTTTGCATAATATATATCTACCAATATTCTTCTTTTTTTCAGTTGCAAATGTCACATGTTGCAATGGTCCTATAATGGAACAGAGCATGTTTAGACAATTTCCTCATTAATTATGCAAATTAGATTCAAATTTGCATCAATAACATGTCATTATGTGTCATATGAAGCATCACTCAAGCTATCTTCATACCAAAAATCATGACAATCCGCCAACCCCTTCTTGAGTTATTCCCTTTCAAAGTCTGGCACTAAACCTACCCTGTAGTTCCAAAACAAGCCGCTAGGAGGCCAAAACCTAAAGCACTTACTCTCGGCATCAAGAGCTATCTACCGCATAAAAAATTATAACCTAAGCATGTCCAGAACTCAAGATATCAAACCAGGAAGTTCAGCTGCAGTACCATAACAAGTTGCTAGGAGGCCCAAAATCTAATCGTTTCTAGGTCTCATCAAGACCTACCCACATACCAATTATCAATACAATCCATGCAGGTGTCCTTGAGTTATGGTGGTCTTCTACAAACACACATACATACACACATACACACAAACGCTACCCAAAATATAACCTTCTCGGCGAAGGTAACTAAGCCTGTCCTTGGTGCTGAACACTATCAATACATGAGCAACTAATTCTGTCCTTGGTGCTGAACACTATCAATACATGAGCAACTAAGTCTGTCCTTGGTGCTGAACACTATCAATACATGAGCAACTAAGCCTGTCCTTGGTGCTGAACACTATCAATACATGAGCAACTAAGTCTATCCTTGGTGCTGAACACTTTCAAGACATGAGCAACTAGAGTTCCACGACCCCATACCTTCTCCAAAACAATTCTACTCTTTACAACTGCTGTATCAATTTTTTGTCATTAACTCATGCAAATAAGGTTTTCATTTGCATAAATTCTATTACTTGATCATCTCCCCCACCAAACAACAGAGGTTAACTATCTTATCGTAAAAAAAATCTATGTTAAAAAGATTTCCATCGCATTTTCTAACAATGTATGCAAATGAGGACCTCATTGGCATTATTAATGTTCACGAAGTTCACCTGTGCATAACCTCCAAGTGCTACAAGTAAGAAGTGCCCATTCTTTACCGAAATGAAATTATAGCCTTTTCTCATTAATTATGCAAATTAAGTATTTATTTTGCATAATATATGTCTATCAATATTCTTCTCTATCTCAGTTACAAATGTCACATGTTGTAATGGTCTTATAATGGGACTGAACGTGTTTAGAAGGTTTCCTTATTAAGTATGCAAATTAGATTCCATTTGCATAATTAATATGTAATTATATGAAGCATCTCTTAAGCTATCTAGATATCAAAAATCATGACAATACGTCAACCCCTTCTTGAGTTATTCCCTTTCAAAGTCTGACACTAAACCTGCCCTGCAGTTCTAAAACAAGCCGCTAGGAGGCCCAAACCTACACCATTTACTTTCGCAATCAAGAGCTGTCTACCACTCAAAAATCATAGCCACAGCATGTTCAGAACTTGAAATATCAAACCCGGAAGTTCCGTTGCTGTACCTTAACAGAAATCTAATCGTTTCCAGGTCTCATCAACACCTGCCCACATACCAAATATCAATACAATCCATCTAGGCGTTCTCGAGTTATTCTGGTCTTCTACAAACACACACACAAACGCTACCTAAAACATAACCTTCTCGGCGAAGGTAATAACTAAGTCCTTGTTGCTGAACACCATCAATACTTGAGCAAGTTCTTCTGTTCATGGTGCTGAACACCATCAATATATGGCCAACTAAATCTGTCTTTGGTGCTTTTTTACTCTAAGAAGTAAACATAATAAATTATTGTATAATAATTATGTGTAATCAATCAGGAATAAAATCTGTCCCATTGCCCCATTTAACATTTAATGGAGAAAACATCTATTCAACATTTCAGGGAGGAACCACCCATTTATTATTGGAAATGCAAGGTTCTGGGAAGAAGAGCGTTAATTTAATATCAGCTTTAGGGTCTAAGAAGGCAGGGACCATCCATTGTACATGGAGTCAACGATCTGGGATCCTTTTCACACGGGGTCAAAGGTTCTGGGAAATGGGTCCGACTATGTTACTTGAAAGTAAGGGTATGTGAAGGTGGGACCAACTATTTCACATGAGGTTAAAGGTCTGGTAAGGAGGGCCATCTGCTTAACATGGAGCAAGGATTTGGGATAGGGAGGGACCATCCATTTCACATAAATTAAGGATTTGAGAAAAGGGGACCATCCATTAGAAAACCTTACTCAATGTTGAACACCCAACAACCCCCCCCCCCCACACACACACACACACACACACACACTCCAACCCCTCCTCCATTGAATAAAAGGCAATCCCGCTCGAAGTCTGCGAAGGAGGCTAGGCCTCTGCTCGCTGCTGCTCGCTGCACGTGGGGGAGTAAGATTGACACTTAACAGGTTTCGGGCCGCGACATCCATCCAGCGGGTGCGGGGTGCCTTCCGTTGCATTGTTGCATATACTGTACCTTTTGTTATATATACATGTAAATTGCCATACATTGTCACTGCTACAACTGTTGCGCAATAAACCATCTATCTATCTATCTATCTGTGAAGTATATACATATTGTACGTTTGTATTCCATTAATCGAATATGCGTGCCGCACGGTATCATTGTGTACTTAATGAGCGTACTTTATATATACATATTCAACGTGCCCACTGAGTGACTCATGTTCACCATATAGCGTGATAAGCTGACACCTGAGTACCATACCTGGGAATATTGCAACATGCCTCGGGATATAGGCTATGCGTAGATCAGGTGTCCATTGCAATGCTGTAAATGATTCTGACACGCACGCCTGTCTCAGTGTCTGGTGTTATTCCTCTACACGATAGTTTGTTCACCATAGCGGTGCAAGTCTGCTGCCTTGGAGGGTGTGTGGAGATCTACTAGTATTCTTCACTAGAAAACATCAAGGTACGTCAACAGTATTCACCAAAGTGGAACGTGAATTGTAGTCTTCCCTGAGCGCCGTGCCTGCAGCATTGGCTCCTGTTAGAGTCGCGGAGATGTTAATAGTAGTAGTCGGGATTTTTACCGGCTCTTAGCTCGAGGGTCTACTTGCCACAAAGAAAACAGGCGGTTTGAGTTAGACCCTGGAATTCCAAAACATATATGAGCTATGGAAAAGTAAAAGGGTCTCCCCTGTTCGCATAAACTACGCACGCTTTAAACGTAAACGTGTCGTAGGCTCAGCTGAAAAGGCAACGTTTTATTAAACTTTTGAGACGGTTTAAGCCAAAAAATAAAACAGGGGTGGTGCCCCCTTGTTCGCTTAAATTGTACGGATTCAAAGATTACAGAAATACGCAACATTTCATATATGTCTTGGGAACATATAAGCAAAACGGGGGAGGTCTCCCCTTGTTCGCTTAAACTGCGCGGATTCAAAGATTAAATATGCCGGATGCATAGCGTGATAAGCTGACACCTGAGTACCATACCTGGGAATATTGTAACATACTTCGGGATATAGGCATAGATCAGGTGTCCATTGCAATGCTGTAAATGATTCTGACACGTACGCCTGTCTCAGTGTCTGGCATTATTCATCTATACGATAGTTTGTTCACCATAGCGGTGCAAGTCTGCTGCCTTGGAGGGTGTGTGGAGATCTATTCTTCACGAGAAACCATCAAGGTACGTCAGCAGTATTCACCAAAGTGGAACGTGGATTGTAGTTAAACATTTTCTCTGAGCGCCGTGCCTGGGGCATTGGCTCCTAGCAGAGTTCCCTTAGTTCCGCCTGCAGTGCAAGTCTGTTGCTTGCCAATGGGAAGTTGTGGGGAAAGTATGTATTTGCTACAACCAAGCACAGCTGGGTACATTTCCAACGTCACAGAGGGTCCGCTGAAGTGGTTGTGTAGCATCCAGGATGGCAATCTTCAGTACTTCAGAAGATGTGTGTATTTCTATCAGGGAAGAATTGACATAACAAGTGGCTATCACTTTTTAACATGTCAACCCGGAGGCCAGATCAAGGTTTGAACCAATCACACTGGAAGATCCCCTAATCTTTTCGAATAAGTGGGTTCTTGCGTGCTTGAGGTGTCAATTATTCGTAAAGATGGGAACCATCTAACGCCCTGCCCGCTCCGCCATACCCTATGTCCTTTTCAGTCTTACTATTCATCGTACATGTAGGTGGTAATCAAGATATACAGTACCCCTCTCGGCGCCTCTTGAGCATGTCGTTATCTTAGACCACGGGGTACAACCGACGTCATGGGATGGCCAGACATATTCGATGCACGGGAAGGCAGCCCTCAATTCGTTTTTTTCTGCCATGGAGCGACTGTTGCCTAAACTTTGTTTCACACAGGTGACCTAAAGGAACGCCTTGATTGGCGACGGACTCTCAGGTACGACCGGAGCGACGTTGTCTGAGACAAACATGGCGGGATCGTCTGCAAGGCTGCTCCTGCTGGCGGTGCTGGCGGGGATCACCGGTGCAGAAACCACAGGTGAGATCGAGAATAGACTTCAGCAAACTGAAATTCTAACTTCCTTCACTGTTATACCTATGTGTTGTATATGCAAGCTAATTCAAAGATTCGGTCTATGGTAGGCAATCTTGGACATGTCCTTTGAAACAATACGTTTCTAGAATATGGACCTATTGTTTGTGCGGTAACGATTATAGTTACCGCTGTCCTTGCGTTCCAAGCGGCGTCAGTGCAATTTTAGGCAGCTTCGCTCCCGGCGGCGTTAAATTCATTCCCTGCGTCGTTAGTGTCGTTCTCGGGCGATTATCTTGTCATTCCCTGTGCCGTTAGTGTCGTCCACATGCCGTTATTGTCGTTCCCGGCGCCGTTAGTGTCGTTCCCGCCGGCGCCTTTAGTGTCATTCTCGGGCCGTTAGTGTCCTTTCCGGGGACGTTAGTGTCGGTTTTCGACGCCGTTAGTGTCATTCCCCGTGGCCATTAGTGTCGTTTCTGACGCTGTTCTCGGCGCCATAAGTGTCGTTTCCGGCGTCAAAAGTGTCGTTCCCGGCGTCATAAATGTCATTCCCGGCGCCATAAGTGTGGTCCACGGGCCGTTATTGTTGTTCCCGGCGCCATTAGTGTCGATCCCGGCGCCGTTAGTGTCATTCTCGGGCCGTTAGTGTCCTTTCCGGGGACGTTAGTGTCGTTTTTCGACGCCGTTAGTGTCGTTCCCCGTGGCCATAAGTGTCGTTTCTGACGCTGTTACTGACGTTCTCGGCGCCATAAGTATCGTTCCCGGCGTCAAAACGTCGTTCCCGGCGTCAAAATGTCGTTCCCGGTGCCGTAAGTGTCGTTCCCGGCGCCGTTAGTGTCGTTCCCCGCGCCGTTAGTGTCCTTCCCGGTGCCTTTAGTGTCGTTCCCGGCGCCGTATGTGTCGTTCCCGGCGCCGTTAGTGTCGTTCCCCGCGCCGTAAGTGTCGTTCCCGGTGCCATAAATGTCGTTCCCGGCGCCGTATGTGTCGTTCCCGGTGCCGAAAGTGTCGTTCCCGACGCCTTTAGTGTCGTTCCCGACGGCGTTAGTGTCGTTCCCGGTGCCGTAAGTATCGTTCCCGACGCCGTTAGTGTCGTTCCCGGTGCCGTAAGTGTCGTTCCCGACGGCGTTAGTGTCGTTCCCGGCGCCGTTAGTGTCGTTCCCGGTGCCGTAAGTACCGTTCCCGGCGCCGTTAGTGTCGTTCCCGGCGCCGTAAGTGTCGTTTCCGGTGCCGTAAGTGTCGTTCCCGGTGCCATAAGTGTCGTTCCCGGCGCCGTAAGTGTCGTTCCCGGCGCCGTTAGTGTCGTTTCCGGCGCCGTAAGTGTCGTTTCCGGCGCCGTATGTGTCGTTTCCGACGGCGTTAGTGTCGTACCCGGCGCCGTAAGTGTCGTTCCCGACACATAGTACGTCCAAAGAGGTCTCTAAGCCAACGTCTCCCATTATGGGAGTCCTAAACACAATGCTTTCCAAAGTGATGGATTCATGTGTAATCAGTCGGATTTAGAAAGGTTCAAAAGACACACATGCAGCCATGCAGAAATTCTTTTAGCATGAAATAGGAATGAGGCACATGGCTGTAAGGACGCATCAATAAGAAATGTTGTTTTCACTCGATCGCTTTCGTACCGTATACCTCTGCTGTATTGGTATCTTTAATGTGTTGCAGATTCAAGAATCCTGTTTTTTCAAAGACACCCAAATTAAAACACGCATGACGTTAATCATTATTTCAATTTGCCTACTTGTCCAACGAAATAGACATAGGTTTCTGTTCTTTTCTTTGCCGCTCATTCACGATATTTTTTATACCTTTACGCCAGGTTTCTTCCATGGTTCCATGGAGCAATGGACGGACCTGTTAACCTTGCTCTTCCAAAGACCCTTTCAAAGGCCCTTGTGACAGCGATCACTAGCGTTTTCGCCCCCTTTAGCGTTTTCGCCCCCCCCCCCCCAGAACATTACTAGTATTCCTTGGAGGGGTCTTAAGAGCAGCTGGTTATTACATATTAGGTGCGCTACCTGGTACTATACTGCACCTGGGAGTAACATAGTTGGTGTGTTACCTGGTACCTATATGGCACCTTATTACCGTAAGATGTCATACCTTGTTCGGTGCAAACACTACATTGAAAGGCCTTTTTTTTTTGCAGCTGACATGGCAGAGGTGGCATAGAAAACAATGCTATTGTGAACGTATAAATCAACACCGTCTATGGCACGGAATACGTCAGCTATATGTTTTCAATTTGTCACAGTATTTTCTTTCTTGTGCAGAAAACATTTCCAAAGCACTAAGAAAAACACAATTGAATAATAGTTTCTCATTATAAACACTATCTACGCACAAGTTCATATACCTGTTGCTAAATGCTACAAAAAACTGGTAAAGTACCAGTCTTAAGAAACACGGGTAAAACACCAGTTCCTAAATACTAGAAAAACAGTCATATTGGAGGTGAAGATATCCATAGGGTAGGTGCATATAACGTACCAGTTTCTAGAAAAACAGTCATATTGAAGGTGAAGATACCCCTTGGCCAGGTGCATACACCAAAATGTGCATTATTCTAATGAATACCTTATTTGCATAAGCAATAAAGACATGACATAGTTCTTTTGTGGTCAATTCATAATAGAGGCTTCATATTGGAGATATATAGGTTGCTTGAGGACAGGTGAATACAATGAAATATATCTCATGTCGAGACTCAGGTACATGCAATAAAGGGAATACAAGGGACCCAACCCTCCTTGTCTGAAACAAGTTCAACTATCTTATTGCCATGTACTTACGTTAATATTAATACTATGGATGGAGTTATGTATCAAACTCGTGTACTTATATCATTCTGAAACTGCATTGTGTGATTTATACCAATCAACTTCTAAAATATCATGTAAACCCGTTTTTTTTGGGGGGGGCGAGAACGCTGTCACACCCTTCCAAATCGCCTTTCTCATGGACAAGTTTGACGGCTTAGGCAGACAATGGTACATCCCCGTTGAATTTTAAACCGTCCATTTTACGTATTTGTTTCTGTTTGCGGTCGGTTCTAAAAGCATTTAATATTTGGTTACATTGAATAAATGAAGCGTTTGTATGGTAAAATTTCAAAAAACATTTGGAGTGACATAAAATCAAGTGCATTATCTCGCAACAAGAATTGCATTAGCTATTCATAAAGATGAAATAATTTCCAAATCAGGCTAATAAATTGTATGTGAATATATAAGTAGCCATGACGTCATCAAAACGTTGGAGAGGCCTTCCGAGACCGCAACAAAACGCTAACGTGAGTTTAGGAGAGCGCCAGCTCAAAACGTCACACGAGAAGTCGCAATAGATAATATTTAGGATCATTTTGTTATATTTCAAATATCAACCCTAGTCCTGCGGCAAGCAATAACTGTTTGTTTGCAATGCATATTCTATATGCGCCGCATTTAAGAACGCATGCCTAAGAAACTCCGGTGCGCGTCGAATCTTACATCAGGTTTGTGTTTTGTTACATTTCCTAGTCTTCATTCTACATCATTTCTTTCAAAGTTATCGCTAATTCAGAAATAAAATGTAACGCCTTGGAATATGTAAGATAATATTCTAGCTACTATATATGTCAAACTTCTAGTTTTATCGTAGTGATTCCTAAAATAATCATTGTTTTATCAGTGTTTTTGCGAGGCCTGTAGCTAGATCAGTTTTCTTTGTGCATAATTTGTCGGACAATTTTGTTACCTGGGTGGTATTTCCCTGACATTGTAGGTTAACAAATTATTAACAAGTGTAATAAATGACGCTGGTTTGTCCGGCCGTGAACATAATTTCATAAACACGAAAAGACGAAGTGAATCAAAACAGCCCCCCTTCCCAATCCTTTTCGGACATGCAAGGTTCTATTTTCACACGATTGAGCACATTCGTGTCTTACTTTCTTGCTTACCAACTAACGTTTGCCATCTTTAAATGTCTTCTCAGGACTGTTTCTATCGTATTGCCTTCATTTTGCTCCCATTTTTAAAAAAGATTTATGCTGTCGGTGGAGGATCTAGGAGGGGAGCAGATCCTCTCCAACAAATATTGAAGAATGCCAAGAAATTGGCTACCTTTAGTCATGTCAAGGTCTATTTAAACCTCCTTTGTCATATGTTTAGAAACCACTAGTACTCTATCAATTAAATATACATATGCTCTTTCAGTTGGTTTTAATGTTGACACAAGAAATTGTTTTCCTTCTCTTTCAGTCTTCGATTGCAGATTTCTTCACAGCACAGACCAGAGCCGTGTTAAAGCCAAAGTGTATATTGAATGAAATACGCCATCAAGTAGACAAAGTCTAATCACTGCCACTTATTACCAATCCTTGCCATCGTACAGACTGTGCTTTTGCACTCAATCTTCCAACCCCTGCCACCGTGCAGACTGTGCATTCGCACTCAATACAACAACAAGTTCAACCTCTGCCACCGTACAGACTGCATTGTGATTAGCACAAATGCACGCTGCTCTGATGAACTACATCAAATATTGCAATATACAAAGTAATGCCATCTGATAAACAACACGTTTCATATAAGTTGTCAAATTTGTCAAAAGACAATTAATTTATTTTTGACTAACTGTTCAATCTTACCATAGTACATATACCTGAACTGCAGCCATTCATATAGTCTACAGGGTTCTCCCCAGAATCTTTTAGTATAGTGGAGGGGCTGGCAAAAATAATCCAAACCAACGCGCTGCGCTTTCATGAAAATTTGTTCATTTTGCATGACAGATGGTGTCAAATACTACAAGTACAATATAGTGTTGTGACTCCTTTGTTGTGAAGTGTCAAAACCACTATTGTTTTGATCATCGCCCATTCACAAGTTTTTGCAGACAATGCCAACTGGAAAAGTGATACCACAAAAATCTGTGAAAAATAGGGAAGAAACACACTAGATTTCAAATAGAGTATAGAGTATAGTGGAGGGCCTCCCTTATTCCATCATTTGGGGAGGACTCTGATTATAGTACCCTCTCAACTTACCACAGTACCTCAAATTGTGCAGGCAGTACCCACTCAGCTCACCACAGTACCTGGACTCCTGCTGTGCATGCAGTACCCACTCAGCTGAACACAGTACCTGGACTCCAGCCATGCATGCAGCTCCCACTAAGCTGACCACAATATCTGGACTCCTGCTGTGCATGCAGTACCCACTCAGCTATCCACAATACCTGGAGTCCTGCTGTGCATGCAGTACCCACTCAGCTATCCACAATACCTGGACTCCTGCTGTGCATGCAGTACCCACTCAGCTGGCCACAATACCTGGACGCCTGCTATGCATGCAGTACCCACTCAGCTGGCCACAGTACCTGAACTCCTGCTGTGCATGCAGTACCCACTCAGCTGGCCACAGTACCTGGACTCCTGCTGTGCATGCAGTACCCACTCAGCTGGCCACAATACCTGGACGCCTGCTGTGCATGCAGTACCCACTCAGCTGGCCACAATACTTGGACTCCTGCTGTGCATGCAGTACCCTCTCAGCTGACCACAGTACCTGAACTCCTGCTAAGCATACAGTACCCACTCAGCTGTCCTTTCACAGAAATGAAATAAATTAAAATTGTTACTGTATATCCTTGAAATAATGTCTAATTATTTCATATTTATTAGTTGTCGAGGGTCAGAAAATGCAAGGTCATATTTTAAGACACCTACATATATTTGCAACAAGATTAACAGCTCAATACAAGGCTTTGGCTACCATAATACGTATTTAGCAGACAAGCAAATTATCCCTACTGCACGCCAAGGCACAGCATTTTGCCTTGCCGGGCTTGAAGTGCCGACCTACTTTTTTCCTGACGATATTCCTACCACGCGGCAAGGCACAGCTTTTTTTAAAAGATTTCTTGTTTGCTCTATGTTTGCAAACTTGCCAAAACTAAAATATATACCAACTTCCAAACTGATATGGTAACATGCATGCAAGTGATCGTTATACTTTATTCCGGAACGAGTTCTGCTTTGTTTGAGGGCGTGGCTCAATAATGAGGTGATTTCAAGTCTTCAACTTTCTTTCTTTTGCTCATCTGTACGACCATGTAACCACAAGGACACCTAAACACAGCGATTAATACATAACAGCACCTATACACAATAACATACGAACATTGAAGAACACTATTTACACTAGCTTTTCCTTACCATTTTCAACACTATCCTATTATTCATTTAGACACAGGCATTACTCAGATGTGGGCATTACTATATGGTATAAGACATTTACATATTGTTGCAAAGCCATTCGTACTGAATTTGCCGGCTAGGGTTTGCTTCGTAGGACTTTGAACTTGGATGTGATTTTTTGGCGACGCCGCAGGGGCTAGCCTAATAATAATGTTTGACATGACAAGAATTCCCAAATTTCCGCAGGAATGTCAGAAAGTTTTCTACAGGCATGTCAGGAATTTTGAGTTGCATCATCCTTAAGAGGGAAATAACTCGGGAATCGGTAGACGGATCTTCTTGATATTTGGAATGTAGATAGCTTCAGAGATGCCTTACATAATTAAATGTTAATTATGCAAATCAGGGGCTAATTTTCATGATTAATGGGGGGGGGGCAGTTCATACATACAGTGCATTTCATATTGTCTATATAATCTATATAACATGTGTAATTAAAATAGACAGAAATATTAGACTTAATGTTAAGTATATATCCGATTGCCGATATTCCAAAGCAATTTGTCCGCGCAATTGCTCCATTCTTTTGGAAGAGAATAACTCGGGAATGGGTTGACGGATCATCGTGATTTTTGATATGAAGATCACTTCGGAGATGTCTTCCATAAATACGGTCTTTTGATGCAAACCAGGTGCTAATTTGCATAATTAATTATCACAGTTTAACCCTATATAGACCAGGCGTTATAACACCATACACACCGAGGACCAGGCGTTATAACACCATACACACCTCAGGGCGGGTAATGAACCCTTAATTAATATCTTCCTCAGTGACCGGAGCTAGTGGATGTGGAGGCAACCTCACGGCAACCTCTGGTTTTGTGACGTCACCAAACTTCCCCGATGACTATGACAACGATGCGAACTGCGAGTGGACTATCACCGCACCAGCAGGAACTACCATTCACCTCACATTCGTCAGTTTTCATGTCGAGCAAACCTACGACGTTCTCACCATCTACGATGGGCCCAGCGATAGTGATATGGAGTTACAGAGGTAATGTTCTGAGCAAGTCAACGATAACGATAAGGACTATTATGTCATACCTGTGACGCGAAATGTTCGATACGGGTTTTCCGGACCATGTGATAACTTTCCGTATCACACGGGTTCTAAGTTGCATCACACAGGCTTCCTTCGAGTAAATCGAACTATTTCGAACGGGCCGAATATGGCACGGTTGAAAATTCGAATACCGGTTTCAGACGTTATAATTACTGTTGTTACAATCTTTTTTTTCGAAGACACAACATTTTCTCAACTTCTGGTGCATTTCGCATCGAAATATGGGTTTGTATGACATAGATAAAATTCGGTCCCAGCCCTCCCGCGGGTCGGATCACCCTCCAACCTTCGGCCGTCGGGCGATCCTTCCCGCTGTCGGGCTTGTACCACGGTACTTCTATATATAGATCCTGATTAAGATTCAGGACGTTCTATCTAAATATATGACAACGAGTCAAGTCAATGTTTGTTGCACAACAATTGTCGAAGGTACAATGTAGGGCAAAGTAATACACATTGTGTGAGGCAACTGGCTATGAATGAATACAGGACATGTACGTTTTAGGCTATACAATATTGAGAGAAAACACAACGAACAATATAGACCAAAACGTTATAACAGACTACTTAGAACTTGCATTAGTCTTTCAAAAACTACACATAATCTAGTATACACCACACGCTATGCATTCAACGTTGGAAGGAGGCACAGTGAAAGGCTGCACATTTATGTCTAGTGTAGAAATTCTTATGTTCACATTCTTAAGTCGTCATTATGAGCTTTCTTTTCTGCATTGATGTACATATGTACTGGCCTAGATATACAGAAACTTTGTCGGGATGTGACATAAGTACATAAAAAATAACAATCTAAACGGCATCCGAGACGTTGTGATGTTTATTTCGACAATATTGTGGCTATTAGTTGCTATAGATATTGTGGCTATATCTTGTAGCAAAGGAGAAGGAAGAAAGAATTCTGTCTTTGCTATAGCACTGCACATCCCCACAGCTTAGTTTTTTGGGGGAGGAGGGCAAGAGCGCTTCGATAAATGTTCGGACGTCGGACGTATTAGATATATAACAGCATCTGAATAAATGCGTTGTGAGTGATCTAACTATTTAGAGACATTCTGTGCAAGTTGTGGGACGGCACCAGAACCGTTTTCAAATTTGTATCTGCTACAAGCTACTATCGAGCCGATGCTGGTGCTTTAATGTCCTTTCGTCTCAGCTAATTTACGTGTTACCTTTAGTTCAAACAATCGTTATAAATGCTCAACTTAATATAACAGTTATATAGGCTTGTTTCGGAGATATACCCATCATCCAAACGCTTTTCACAAAATGGCTAGTAGACAATTCTAATCACAACTTCCACTCTTGCACGCTTTTGTTCCTATAGCATATCATATAATATCCATTGAAGATGAAAAGAAAAAAGAAAGAAAATGATACCACTATTCAAGTCCTTGTTGATCTCATTTCATATCATTCTTTAATCAAATGAATGCGGTGTACTTAGTGTGCTTTTCTTTACTTTTACATTAAAAGAAGTTACAATAACACAAATGGACTTTTTCGAAGCATTGCAACTTTCTATCATAGATTAAACTCAACGCTCAATCGTAGCACAAAATAGATTCCATTCAGCTCTGCACTTCAACTCAATTGATTAACAATGTGCCAAATTATCAATTGATTACCACTGTGCTAAAGTGGTTACAGACAACACTGCATTTCCAGTCATTTATAAACTACCCTCTTCCACCATTTTATTCTCAAACATTTGAGGCTGCTTTGGAAGCTTTTTAAAAAAGCATTTCTTGTTTCGTCAGAGCTCACTTAACCAATTGTTTAGAAGAAGGTAGGATTTTTAAACGCCAATGTGTGTCGGATACGCCATCAAACAGATGCATTTGTAGCGAAATGGACCATTGTTTTGAGTCTCGCCCATTTACAAGTTTTCACAGACAATCAGGTCCAGGTTCAAGTGAGCCTTACCCGGACCTGTATGTAAATTTGCTGTACCGTTCCCACTCCTAGTCTGTGGCATTTTCTTGTTTGATTTGTTTTAGTATCAAACAATACTTAATATGTGCCTTACGTTCACAGTGTATTGATGGTTTTCTAGGTTAACAGGAGACTTGTCAGTCAGCCCGATCACCAGCACATCTAACACACTGTTCCTGAGGTTTACATCTGACGACAGTGTTACGGAAGAAGGATTCAAGTTGTTCTACTCAAGCGAAATCTTGAATAACCCATCTTACAGTAAGAATGTCTACCTTCGCCAGACGGTTATGTTTTTAGTTTGCTATAATGTCTGGCTGTGAATGCATGCCTTTATAATGTAAATACCACAACTCAAGAAACTGTTGATGGATGTTCATGATATTTGTTCCGTGGGTATGTGTTTAGAAAACGTATGTAAAGTTCGAGATTGAGCTTCCTGGCGGCTTCCTACGGTTCTGCAGGAGAACTTGCGTGTTTCTATTTGGACAACTCGAGATGTCATGGACGGATCTGTATACTAAATTTATTTGGTAGGTAGGTAGGTAGGTAGGTAGGTAGGTAGGTAGGTAGGAAGAAGTCTACAAGACGAAGAATACTTTGAAAATGGGCCACCTGCCAGCTTCCCGACATACTGCAGCGGGAGTTTGAGGTGAAATTTTCTGGACTTTTTGTGTGATGGATAAGTGGTGTAAGTTTTAACCGATATGGCGACGACCGTTTGAAGAGTCGACTACCGTTTACAAGTCGCAGAATTGCATTGCCGCAACTTGATCATGGATGGGGATGGGCCAATGCCCCCCTCCTAGGATTTTCGAACAATTTTCTTATGTATTAATATAGTGATAGGATCTGAAATTCGGTATGAAAGTGCATACTTTAGTATAATCTTATATGCCCACAGCAGCCCATTCACACTTATGGTGTACATCACTTACGAATTGTTAAATTAGGGATTTTTTTTACCATTTCTTGACAGAAAATGTAGGTTTTGGGTTCCTGTGTCACGAAATTGCCAACTGGTCTGGAAATTGGTATGTTGGTGGCTTTAGCACTAGGAATGGAAAATGGGTCACATAGACCAGGCCATTTTAAAATCGGCATAGAGCAATCAATATAAAATCTCAAAATCTTAATTCATTTTGCAGTGAGATGACGTTTTCGGCAAGGTCAATTTGTGCAAAAGGTTGATATGGAACAGAGCGTTTTGAATTGGACTGGTTTTGAATTGAAATATGCTCTATTTGCTCAGATGTCGACCTCTCTATTCTTTATAAGAAAGGAAAGTAAGAAATAAGTAGAATAATTTCTGTCTAATAATGTTCACCCTCACTAGGTTTCATAATGTTGTAAAATGTCCCATAATTTTATAATGTTTACATTTTATATAAAAAGTTATGATAGTTTCGTTAGTTTTGCAAATGATGTTGAACCTACTTATTGATATCTGTCAACATTTCTTTCTCTCTCAGATACACATGTCACAAGTTTACGTCCTTTTTATGGAATACAGGGGCTTAATACCTTTCCTCATGAATTATCTAAATAATCATTAAATGTCATGATAAGTATCTACTTATGTAAGTCATCATTTCGTCCAACTGAAGTAAGGACAATAATTGTTGTTTAAGCATGTGTAACAAAGATGGAGTATGAGTTTTGACAAAACACCAACAAAGTTTTTAGGAAGAAAACATCTCAGTGAAACAATTGATGGGCTTGTGTGGGGTCGTTTGCTCTTTTTATCATTTACTTTTGAATTACCAGAGAACTGCGAATTGGAGCTGACTGAGCGGCGGGACTGCGGCTGGCCCGGCATTTCTCCATCGGCGTGTGAGTTGCAGGGATGCTGCTTTGAAGCGTCACCTGGTGCACCTTGGTGTTTCTTCCAGAGAGGTAGGCGATTACAATATTCGATCTTAGGCTGTTAATGTTTATAACTAACCCGCGACCATCCGTAATATTTTTTTTAAATATTGCAGTTCAAATTCTAAACCTATATAAGCCACTCATTGACGAGCCTGACAGTTATTTGCGTTTCACGAAAGCAAATGTCCACAACATGGGAATTTCTGCCCATGACCACCAATCGTAAATACAGCAGGCTGAAAAATAAAAAAAACGTAAACTGTAGACTTCAAGACGGTTTCTTAAGGGAGGATGGCAATCGATTCTAAACCTTCAAGCCAGACGGTCAACGTCGCCTGGCTATCTAGTGACAGTTAAGAGAGGAACAGTTGATACATATAAAATATTCAGTTGCATGATTAGTGAGAAATTGCTAAAAAAAACATCACAATTGTTTACTTTCCACCACGGCTCAGTTGCACCTGCAGGGAAAGGCAACCTGGCTATTGGTAAGGCAGCAACCCAGAGTTCCGACTACGATCTATCGGGGGAAGCCGGAAAGGCTGTGGATGGTTCCAGAGCGACCGACATTGTGCCGGGAAAAGCGTGCACTTACACACAGCAAGACTACCAACCATGGTGGAAGGTGGATTTGTCACGTACTTTCACAGTAAAGCGGATCAGCATTCTAAACAGGGGCGACTGCTGTGGTAAGTTTATATTCATCTTAATCTTATCTTATTCCGCGCAATAATGGTGGATTTCTACAGAACTACAGTATGATAATTATCAAAAATCTAGCTTATTCAAATTAAAGCAGTTCAAACATTCGGCGCTACCCAGGTGACCTCAATACCGCAGTAATTGCCCCAGATGTGGCCATTTGATTGTAGCTTTTCAACCACTTACACCGGGAAGGATCCCTACTCTTTTCGATAAGTGTGGTGGGATCTTTAACGTGCTCGTGGTGTGGCTCACCTTGAACAAGTGACCTCTATTTAACGTCCTATCCGAGGGACGGCTCAACCGAAACTAGGTACTCATTTTAACCTGAGTAAAGTGAGGAAAGTCGTGTATAGTGCCTTTACCAATGGCACAGCATCGGTGACACATCAGCGGTTTCGAATCCGTTAACTCTCGGGATTGGGTCAAACATCTTACCCATTGTGCCACGCAGTTACATTTTTGAAGGTTTGTATTTGCAGGAGAACGGTTAAAGAACTTCATGGTGCGCGTTGGCCCGAATGAGGACTTTTCCCAGAATGATCAGTGCGGAGAGATATACACGGACACACCAGAGGATGGGCAGACCATCATGGTGTACTGCAGTCCGCCGATACCCGGCCGTTATGTGTCCGTACAGCTGATGGGACGGGAAGACTTCTTGTCACTGTGTGAAGTGGAGGTGTATGCTGAGACAGGTAAGCAGCACTCCTTTTGCAAATAGGACATGTTTATTAGCATAAAAGCTCATCTGTGTTGCTTTGGTATAATCCATATTGAACTTTGTAACTGTCAATCAATACAAGAAATTGCTCACTTCGAATTTTCGGTCGCATATCCGTCGACTTTCGTCAGGAGTGGCGTTCATTGACTCTGAGCCTATGCCTCACTCCCGCTTTAAGATCTCAGGGAACAGGCAATACGGAAATTTGCTTGCTGCACCGTGTATCATCCTTGAGCCTTGAGGAATTCTGCCCTAGATTTGGACAGTGTTTGACATATACACGCCCTAATCTGCTATGTAAATGGTCTCGTATTGAATCCTCCGTGTTATTTTCTGAAGTGAAAAGACACCGTAGAACGACATTGTCTTAAATCATAAGTTATAGTATTATATTGTAAGCTTTAGTGACTTACAAAACGTCTGGAAATAATATTTTGGGTCAAGGAAGCGGTTGTGGAAAGGAAGGTCAAGTTCAAAAGTGGTTGACGCAGCACTGCAGCGGGACGAGTGTGTGTGTGTCCGTTTGCTTGCGGAGAACATAACTCGAGACGTTGCAGATGGTTTTGCATGATATTTGGTGGATAGGTAGGGGTTAGAAAAGGGAAGGTCAAGTTTGATAATGGGTCTCCTAGCGGCGAGTTCCTCAAGTGTCAGGTTCATGATTTTTGAGTAGTGGATACGTCTTTGGGCAGGGAGTAAGTGTAAGTGTAAGTGTAAGTTTGCGACCCCTTGCCTCTTTCTTTAAACTGTAGGGGCCAATTTTGTTGTAGACTTTGAAAGGGAGGGGGGCTTTTGAAGTGTGAACAATTTTACGAAGTTTGAACAATTTTACGAAGTTTGAACAATTTTTCTTTTTTACGTAGTGCCATGGCAACCGTTAGTTGTCAAGCAGTTTTGACGAAAATCGCTAATTTCAGTTCTAACAATGAATTTTTCATGTTTAATTTGCTATATTATTGCTATATTCTAACATATTTTGTATGACGTCATTTTGACATCAATGATGTTGCTATTGGCAACAAAAGTCGTTACAAACATTATCATATAGTTTGTGACAGGCGGAAGATTTGCAGATACCAATTATATTAATAAGACTCTAATTTGCATAATTATTGTCAAAGTGTCCTAATTTTTCTAGGTACATATAGTAAATAATTGGATTGTCAACATTGTCGACTGTGTAAGTTAATTAAAGGTGTACATAACCAAGCATAAATTATGCAGATATGAAAGTCATTTGCATAATCAGAATATTTCATGGAGATATGAGGTCTCCGAATTCTTGTTGTTAACTTTAACTGGTGCTGAGGCCTTCCCTTCCACCACTACTGTTTGTTCTCTGTTCGTCAGGAAAACCTTTAACCAGTTTAATGTAGTACCTTGAACTCCATAGTGCTCTAGTTTTGATAAGAGTCTGCTTTGCGGGACTTAATCAAAGGCTTTAGTGAAATCTAGTATTGCTATATCCACCTGTCGTTTATTGTTTAGTGCCCCAGCTATGTCGCGAACTGTTGAAATAAGCTGTGGTGAGTTAGGAATCTTTCCTATTTCGATCAATGTTGAGATACAATTTATCAAATAAAGGCACCGTTTAAACTTACCCGAAGAGTCTTTACTCCGTGAAGCATACGATGTTTTACTCTCTGTTGAATACGATTGGGCGCATCACGTAAATGATATTCTCAACTATAAGAGATCATGGGGCCATCATGCGGATCGTTGAGCGCCTCCTGGTCAACTTTCTGTCGCACAACGGTCCCGCTATCTTGGAGATCATTCAGCTCTTATCCGCCGGCAGATCGGTCACATCTGTGGACGCTCAATGGTCCGCCAGATATGGTGGGTAACTTTTTCAAAATTAACGATATCTTCCTTCTTCCTTAACAGAGACTCACAGTCTGAGAATCAAGACGAGCGACGCTGCAGCTTCCGGCAGTAACGATTCTTTAACCGTGGAAATCTTCTCTGCTAACGTTTGGGACGAGGCCATTGTAACGACAGTGTCCGGACTCACAGCTGGCGGGTAGGTAGAATAGAACAGTTGTTTTTACCTCCATGAACAATGGAGGTATAGTTTTTGGTGTGTCTGTGTGTCTGTGTGTCTGTGTGTGTGTGTGTGTGTGTGTGTGTGTGTGTGTGTGTGTCTGTTTGTGTTTCCGGAAATTTGTGGTCACCATAACTAAACAACTCTGAATGGATTGTAGTGATATTTGGTATGTTGGTAGGTGTTGCAAAGACGAAGATCATGGTTGATTTTGGGCCCCCTGGTATGTGACCTTGGTACTGCAGCAGAACTTCGATTTTTTTGTATTTGTATTTGCAAAATCAGAATATTTCATGAGGTCTCCAAATTCTTGTTGTAGTTTGAATTTTGTTCCTCTACTCAATGCTAACTTTCTTCAATGTCTTCTCGTGGAACACGTGAAGGTCCAGTGGATAATCAAAAATAACGTCTGCTGAACAATATCATAAGCTAAAAACAAAACAATTATAGTGCATGAAAAGTAGATGGCCCAAAAGCACTTTAAAACGGTCGGGGCCATAAAATCGGCCCACGTACCAAATATCATCGCAATCCATCCAGAAGGTCGTAAGATATTCGACAGCAAATACAAAAAGCAGAACAAAACGAAATTTGTGATATGTGTAAAATTGAAACCAAGGAAGGAAAACCCTGCACAGAAACCCAGGGATGACACCCCTGCACAGTCCTAGGGAAGAAACCCTAGCACAAAAAAATCCAGGGGGGATAAAACACCCCTGTAAAAAAAGTCCTAGGGAGCAAACCCTAGCCAAAAAAAGCCAGTGGGAATGGCCCCTGCAACAATATGTAAATGTGTTATAGTATATAGTACTGCATATGTCTAGATGATGGAGTAAGTAGTAAGACACTAGTGTGTAAAATATGGTAAGGGAATGCTCGTGTAAATATTCTATAATGATTGTGTTTAGTTTTAAGTGATTATCTTTGAATGTTTTGTAATTTATAACTTGTAAATAAAATGTGAGAAAAAAAAAAGAACAAAACGACCCTGCAGATCCACAGCAAACATCTAGGAGATCCAAAGTTACACCTCTTAAACCTCAATTAACACCTATTTAACATCTTAAAATCAACATCATTTCATCAGTTCATTTTAATATGGCCAGATGACTCCGATTTTGGTCGGATACGTGATACATTGATGACACTGCTGTCTATTTTTCTTTATAGAGAAGAAGGAATTAGCCGACCTAAGTCACTCAAGTAACCATGTGTGTGCCTTAGTAACAATGAACCTTTTTCTTCAACCTCATCATCACAGGACGGTGTTTGATCGAATATTTACAGCTAATGATTTCGGTATTCCAACACGGCTTCGACTGTCAACGTCAGGTGACGACGAACTGCTGATTGACTGGGTAAGTTTGCAAAACATACATTTACTAAAGGAATCTGTCAATTTGAGTTTTGGCAGTTTGAATCTAATCCAGACGTTCCACGAACTGTTATGTATGGCTACATCGTGTTAGGAATCATTTGAAAATGAAGTACTTTGTATACCTTTATATACCTTGTGCTGATACCTTCTTTAGGGCACAGTAACGCCATCAATGACAGTTAGACCAGAATATTTTCGTCCCAAACGTGACTGAGGTTGTATCCCTTATATATGTAATTCAGAGGTTGTTGAAGAGCAAAATACGTGTATGATAATGGTTCTTTTTGTATTTACAGATTATTGTGCAGAATAACTATACCGGGCGGTATTATCGTTTTACCTGCCCCGATGTTTGTGAACTGTCTACTGATCCCGCGGAGGGCAGTCAACATCTTTTTGTGGATTTCGATGGTTAGTGTTTCAGTAATAAAGAATCTTGATTTGCTAGCATGTACTGTTTTGTGAATTAGAATATTCTAAAATGAAGCGCAAGCTAAAATCCTTTCTTGTCAATCTACTAATATGTTTATTGTAACAGGTATTGCGGTATGTCCTTTGGGTTACACCGGGTACGGCGGTGCGTGTTTCAAAGTGTTCACCGAACGCCAGACCTACAGCGGTGCCAGACAGGTGTGTGCCGACGATGGGGGGTTTCTGGCCATGCCGAAAAACAACGGCCTGTTTGTCTTCTTGTGGGATTTGAAGAATGACATCGACCCGAACCTAGGTCCGTGGATCGGCCTGAACGACGAAAATCGTGAGAGCGAGTGGATGTGGGAAGATGGGACTGTGTCCAACATAACAGCTGACTGGAGTAAGTGGAGCGACGGAGAACCCAACAACGCAAACGGAGTAGAAGACTGTGTACGTTACATCTCGCTGTGGCAGGAGTGGAATGATCAGGCTTGTTCCATTGCTAACACGTTCTTCTGCCAGCTGGATAAGGGTACGTCACGTATTATCTACCGCTATCGGTGGAATCGCTGATGACGCGTCTACTGTCTTTTAAGGAATACATGTTTTACATGTTTTGATAAATGATTAATTGAAAACGATTTATCAAAACTGTGGCACTATTTGTGAAATACACGCCATACAGGTCATATCAACATAAGCGAAGAGCTTTTGTTGACACAGTTTTATAACTTCGAATAGGATGATCTCACAGTATCTCGTAGAGTAATTAATACCCATGAATTAGAATACAAAAGGCATAAATTTCATACAGGGCAAAATCAATAGCCTTAAACAACGCAGATTTATATTTCATATGCTGCCAGGACTCCGGAAGGTAAACTGTCTGCTAATGCGAATATTAACTGTACACTTTCACAGTGGCCAACTGCTCGCTCGGATACTTCCCCTGTGCACACGGATATCAGTGCATCCCGTCCTGGAGGCGTTGTGACGGGACGGCGGACTGTTCGGACCGGAGTGACGAGGAAGGCTGCGGTAAGCCCGTGTCCCGTGGCGTCGTGTGTACGTGTGGCGTCATGTGTGGCGTACTAGAGTTACTATAAGAGTGACTATAAGTCCCGCGTTCGATACCCGCCGTGCCCCCGACGTTCTGTCCTTGGGAAAGGCACTTCACCCAGGTGTAAGAATGAGTACCTGACTTCGGGGAGGTGAAAGACTACCTTTACTTTCTGTCTGTACTAGGGCTGGGTACCGGTACAGAAAATTCAGGTCCAGGTCCGGTTCAGGTCCAGAGGATCAGGTCCAGGTCCGGACCTGAACCTGAACCTGATTCAGTATGACTCATACCAATGGTCCATTTCACTACAAAGAAATGTGTTTGGTGAAGTATTAGACTTACACTGGCCTCTTAAAATCCTATAACACTAACTGCACATGTACGATTGACTGTAAAACTTGGTAGAAATGATATAAACTCTACTCTACTTCACTCTTGTTATTTTCTTCCACCTGCAAGCGCTAAAACGTGTGAATGCCTGATCAAATAATATGTTAATTTTCTAATCGGTCCAACATCCGGTCCACCTAATTTTTTCAGGTCCGGTTTTTCTGAACCGGTCCAACAAGAAAAACCGGTTTTGTACCGGTACGCTGTACCGATACCCAGCCCTAGTCTGTACTGTGTATGTGGCACTGTCGATATAAGTTACTAACTTGAGTGCAGTGCCACATAATGGCACATTGTTCTCTTCTGTCCAAAAGCAAATATAAAAAAAAAACGTGTCCCGATGCCTTTATGCATTTAGGGCAACTAGCCCGTCAATTGATTTTTCAAGAAAATAATATAACAGTAACGTTAACTGTTACATTTTTGAGCACATGTAAGTTTTCCCTGGAGGTATCTTTTTAGCAAACTACATTAATAAGTGGACGTGTTCTTTTTCGCTCGGTTGTGAGTGGTTTTGGATATTTCTCAGCATAATGTAAGAACCTCTGGATGGATTTATAGTATACATTTGTGTATTTGGGTTACGTTAAAGTTTTGGTATGACGAGAATCAATGTCCAATTTGGGCTCTCTGGTGGCCGACCTTGGTACTGCGTCCTTGTTTGAATGTCCTGTTCATGCCATGGTGTTTTTTTTCGTCTTATGTTACATAAGAAAGAAGTGAGCGTACGTTTGAACTACCAAGCATAGTTCTCTGTGACAACAGCAGCGTTTGGGTCATAATATTTCAAGGACGATGAAAGGAATGAAATATGTCCACAATTCGTGCACAGGAAGCTCGGACAAAGATACACACAATCATATGGAAATAACGCAAATAAGGGCTAAGTTTGCATAGTTTTATGAGAAAATGTATTATTATGATGTTTCCGTAATAGGATTTGTGACATGTGTACAGTTGGAACATCTACAGATATAAATTGTGCCAATGATAGACTAATTTGCATGATTGATTCAAACGTACAATAGTTAATTCCTTCATGGTAAATTAAACTGTAATGACGTGTATGTTTATTATTTTAATAATATTAATATTATACACCAATATGCATAGATTATGTTGATGTGCAAGTCATTTGCATAGTTTGTATTGAAATGTAACAAATAGTATTCTGTCAAACGAAAATACTTTCATACATAGCGCTAGCGTTTAATTTTGTTGAGAAGACCATTTATTACCCGACTGTATTACTTATGTGCCCCAAGGTCCTAATTCAGAATGATCCACTGAATCCCCCCCCCCCTCACCACCCCCACCATAGTGCGGTAGTCAGCAAGTCACGGATTGACAGAGGAACAAGGGCGATGTATGGTTGTTACAGTTACCCAGGCAAAGCTGACGGAAAAGTTAGAATTTGGTTGATATCATGAGCTCGTTGTCTGTGGAAGCGGTCGAACGGTCAGGTTTGACCAACGAGGTTATATCTTTGGTTTACCTGTAGTTAGATCCTTATAACTAGCTTATGACAAGATAGAACGAAAAGCTATGACATATATTTTTGAAAATGATATGACAAACGTAGTGAAAATGTTCTTACACATCTTTACAGGCTATTTGTGATAAGAATTGCGATTGCGATGTCACATTCATTACTCTGTGACTGGAGGGTAACCTCAGTCGAGTATTGTAATCGGTCATGTCTTGTTTATTTCAGTTTGCTTTCTACTTCCTGAGTTTTTTCCTTTCGGAGGTAGACTTGCATTGTTACCTAACCAGCTGGGTCAGACGACTTTTGACGAGATTCAGAATTCCTCTGTCGCTGAGCTGCTCGACAGTGCTCACAAGAACCAGGAAAACCATCCTGAGCTTCAGGCGTTTGTGTCTTATGTGATCCTGCCGCATTGCAATGTCTCAGAAGAGGACATGCGTCAATGTCCTTTGCGTTCATCTCCAAGGTCAAACATAACGACCTCTTGCATGTAAGTGGGCAATATGCATAGTAAGTAGTATAGGTCCAGACCAATTTATTCATTTATGCTAATTTATTCATAACTAGTTAATTATTCAAATACTTGATTTATGCATTTTTTTCATAACTAAATAACTTGATTATGAAATTTCTTATTTGATGCAAATGTATTCTGGGGTCAACTCTGTGACGCCAAGGGTCACGGGAAAATATTGGCACGCTACCATAGTAACGGCGACAGTCAGATCTGGAAAGTTTGAGATGAACAGAGAAAAGTGTGCATCACAATGGTACACCATTTGCTTCAGGCATATCGCGCAAGGAGGTCACAAGATCCTGTTACTGCATAGAAATGTTTTGTAACAGGTGTTTAACTCAGTGTAGGCTATTATGTCCGTTACGCATTGAACAGTGTGAGCGTTGTACCAACAGAGGGAAACAAGAAAGCTTTTAAAAAAAGCTGGCCGGGGCGCATTTGGAAGGACTACCTCAAAATTTCATGTTGTGTTCCAGTAAAATGTGCATCATTATTAAACTAGAAGTTTATATCTAAAATCTATGGGAAGTTGGCTGGAAACCTTTGTTCACTGGTATAATTGGATTTTCCGGCGTACTTTTGTGGGCGGAATTGTATCCCTTGTGTGCGCTGTGTGCCGGATATAAAAATCGTAAAAGAAACTCCGGTGCGAGACCACAGCCAAAGGCGGGAAGAGGTCCCGGATGTGCATTGTCGTTCTTTCTTCGTGACAGAAATTTCACAGGCAGACATGGTACGAATATGTAATGAACAGATTATGGACGGTCAATACTTCTCAAGCTTCTGAATCGTTTGGATATGAAAATTATCGTGCTGAAGATATTTATACGTGTCTGGGGGATCCTACCAGACAACTTGTATAACCAATCAGAAACCAGTCTGCGATTCTCCGCCAATCAACGATCAAATTGGCGTGTTGCTTTCTACCACGTCCGTAATAGGGATGTCTGAATCTTAATTTGCATACGGCAGCATATATAAACATGTTATGGTGGGTCCGGTGAGGCCGGAGTTGCGTCCTTGACTGGTTTGCGTGGGGTGCGGATCCATTGTGTACAGGTTTGTGTCCGATTTGGTGATTTGATAGAAAGAAATAACAATTTATGGAGTAGAGTTTGTTAAGCGAAATGTTTCTAGTTTGGTGATTTTGTGAGGTAAGGTTTGTTGTGGTGTATTTTTCTTAGAATTTTTTTTTGTGTAACACGTGTTTGGTCGATGTTTTGTTGGGCGTGATGACGGCAGAGGTTTTGCACAATGTTGTGCAGGATGTAGGTGTAATGGGAATGCAGAGGTCAAGATGTAAATTCTCCTAATTAGTTGTAAAGAACAAAGAGTTCAGTGGTAGTGGTATGCATAATTTAAGATCAATATATTAATAGCATTGTGACGCTGTTATATATACTGTTATGGCATGTTTTGCATGGGTAATTTGCAGATATATATCTATATTATAGGCATGTTTATGAAAGTAATTTATCGTTTGGCACGAATTTTTTGCGGGTATTTAATTTATTGTTTTGTTTAATGTTTCAATATGTAACTTATATGTTTATTTTTTAGGTGTGAGTTGGACTGTCAGGTTGACTGAGGGACGACGGGACGCTAGATTCTTGGTCGTTTTGTTAGCAGTGTCTTGTGCTAAGGTATGTGCACACTTTTAGGTGGTGTGGGTGTGTTAAGTAGTTTTATTAGTTTGAAACGATGTAGGTAAAGTTTTTTAATCAAATTGTTGCTATGGTAAAAGCGGTAGTGTGACTTGTTATTTTTGTATTACTTTTACATAGTATAGTGGGAGGTGTGGGGTATTTTGAGCAGTGAGAATGTCAAATATTTGAGGTTGTAGTGGGTATGATCTAAGAGCTATTTTGAATAGTTATGCAGCGATATATTAATGAGATTTTTTGTTCATATTTTAGGATGGAGACACCATCGGAGATGTCGGGATATGTGCACAACGTGTCGCCAATGAAAGACGGGGCAAAGTCAAAGTTTTTCCGGTTTGATTTTCAAACTTCAGAAGACGAGTCTAGGAAAGGAATCTGTTTTAGTCCTCAGAAGAGGAGTTTCTTTTGTGAGAAAGAACAGAGCAGCAGCCCATGCAAAATCAGTAAAGTGAGCAGTTGTTCGATGAGATCAAGCGACTTTGTGGTTAATGAGAAGAGTTCCGTGGAGTCGACAGCAGATGTGGGATTTCCAGCAAAACGACCTAGTATTAGGTCTGTAAGTGTTAAGGACATTAGCTACCTCTCTGTGAATGATGTTGTAAGAGTCAATGTGAAGGTGCTTTCCATTGATAAAACAGAGAAAGTTACAGTTAACTCAGGTGATGAGCGAGAGAAGACAGATGTTATCGTAGGTGACACAAGTGGAGCTGTTCGCTTGTGTGTTTGGCAGCCACATGTGTTAGAGTTAGGGCGTAGCTATGGTGTGGACGCTAAAGTTAAGTTGTTTGCCAGAAGACGATTTCTGAGCACGTTTCCTGAGTCAGTGGTGAACGAAGTAGGTCCTATATATGCCCCAGATGGGATTCAACAGATAGACCAGGTCAGAGCAACCGGTACAATCATTGGAAGTCAAGTACTTAGCAGGTTTTACAAATGTAACTCATGTAAAAGGAAGATCGATCCGACAGAAACAAAGTTTCTGTGTTGCCCTCACTGCAACATGAAGCAGTTGCGAGAGCGATCCAAGGAAGAAATGATTGTGAAAGTTGTTGTTGATGATCATGGTAAACATGTACATTTAACATGTTTTTCCAGTATCGTATCTACAATTATTGGTGAAGATTCATTGGCAATGAAGAGTGACGATGTTGAGGAGAAGTTGTTGGAACAAGAGGAAGTGGAATTGATGTATGATGCATTCAGCAATACTGTGAATTCTGTTGGGGATTAGTTGATGCATGTTATGATACCAATATTGGTGTTTTTATTGTATGTTTTAGTTTTTTAAATTGATCCATCAGAGGTAAAGATTTTGTGTTGCCTTTTTTGCCATATGAAGCAGTTGCAAGATCAATGCAAGGAAGAAATGGTTGTGGAAGTTGTTGTGGATGATCATGGTAAACCAGTACATTTGTCATGTTTTTTCAGTATTATATTTACAATTATAGTTGTAGGTTGATTGCCAATGAAGAGTGACAATGTTGAGGTATGATGCTATTGATGTATGGTGCATAGAGCAATACTTTTTGTTTTGTTGGTGATTAGTTGGTGCATGTTATGATACCAGTATTGTTTTTTTTTTTCTTGTATGTTGTATTTTTTTAAATTGATTCATCAGAGATAAAGATTTTGTGTTGCCTTTATTGCCATATGAACCAGTTGCAAGATCAATGCAAGGAAGAAATGGTTGTGAAAGTTGTTGTGGATGATCATGGTAAACCAGTACATTTGTCATGTTTTTTCAGTATTATATTTACAATTATAGTTGTAGGTTGATTGCCATTGAAGAGTGACAATGTTGAGGTATGATGCTATTGATGTATGATGCATAGAGCAATACTTTTTGTTTTGTGTGATTAGTTGGTGCATGTTATGATACCAATATTGATTTTTTTTGTATGTTTTAGTTTTTTTAAATTGATCCATCAGAGATAAAGATTTTGTGTTGCCTTTATTGCAATATGAAGCAGTTGCAAGATCAATGCAAGGAAGAAATGGTTGGGAAAGTTGTTCTGGATGATCATGGTAAACCAGTACATTTGTCATGTTTTTTCAGTATTATATTTACAATCATTGTTGTAGATTGATTGCCAATGAAGAGTGACAATGTTGAGGTATGATGCTATTGATGTATGATGCATAGAGCAATATTGTTTTCTTTGTGATTAGTTGGTGCATGTTATGATAGCAATATTGATTTTTTTTCTTGTATGTTTTAGTTGGTTTTTCAGCTGAAAGTTGTCATCGTCTTGAGCATGTTGTTAAGCTCTGCAGGACTCTTTTTCACTCAAGTTCATAGGTGCGCAAGATTTGTATGTTGACGCCTTTACTGCTGGAGTGGCAGACATAGTTGAGTGTGGTTCAGGGTTTCCAGGATAAGGCTTTCCTTATTGTTATCCGACAACATTTTGTCAAAAAGAAAAAGTCTATATCAAAACAAAGCAAAAATTGATGCAAATGATGCATTCCTATTCTGATCAAAAAGCGATCACACAAAAAAAACGATCACAACGGCCCAAACTGTGTACCTCTGAACCACTTAGGAGGAATTACATGTAATCACCTGTAAACACAAATTTCAGTTCCTATAAAAATCACACATATCACTTCCCGACCTCGATTTAGTTGTTGCATGTTATGATAACAATATTGATTTTTTCTTGTATGTTTTAGATGGTTTTTCAGCTGAAAGTTGTCATCGTCTTGAGCATGTTGTTAAGCTCTGCAGGACTCTTTTTCACTCAAGTTCATAGGTGCGCAAGATTTGTATGTTGACGCCTTTACTGCTGGAGTGGCAGACATAGTTGAGTGTGGTTCAGGGTTTCCAGGATAAGGCTTTCCTTATTGTTAAGTCTCTTTAGCGTTATAATGTACAACCCTACGTGTTTGAAATCATGAAAGTTGTAGGATGTACAAAGAGTGAGGAGACTTTTGTTATATTTTTGTTATGAGGCCTTGAGGCCTTTGGTTAAGTTATCTTATGTTAGTTACGTGGTTTTGAGGAATTTAGTTAAGCCAGAGTCACTGTTGCAGATATTGCTAAGTGTGTTACATGGTTTTGATGATAAGGCTTTTGTTATTGTAAGTGTCTTTTAGTGTTCATAATGTTTACCTAAGTGTTTGAAATCATGAAAGTTGTAGGATGTACAAGGAGTGAAAACACTTTTGGTATACTTTTGTTAGTTATGATATATATATATATCAATGGTTGAAGATGGACCAGTTTGTCATTGTGACATCATGTTGGTTATATGTTGTTTGGCTACAGAATTAAAGTTGGTTATAAGAAAGTTTTCAATGTGTTGTTTTGAAATCATTTGTTGGAGTAAAAATTAGGTAGTGAACCGTTTTTCAGTTTTTAGTTATGCTACTATAGTGATTCAGTTGTTTGAATTTATGTTTTGAACATGTCCAAATTAATGTAGATGGCGAAAGGCAAGAGTTCAACTGGGAAAAAATGCTGGTAAATGACAGGAATACCAAGGTGGTATAGTGACTTTGTCGTAGTAAATACTGGGTTTTAGAACACGGTGGCTCATGCAAGCTTTTTATGGCATTTTATTTGGGCTGGCACTGTTGTGAATTTCTGTGGGGTTCAGTAGCCAGGGTGCCATCATCTTAAGACGTTGCTGGTCTTCTAGTAGTGGAGCAGATAACATCAAATATTGGAGGAATTTTTCAAATTGTGATACAACTTGGTACAAATATTCATCTGACATTTGATGATGTATGTGGGCTACATGATTTGGTTTTTGTCGGGCCCCTAGGGGCACTTTTTGGTACTGCAGGAGACCTAGTGGGCTTTGTGGTAGGAGAACACAGTTTTTGCCAAATGGGGATGTCTATAGTTCAGGAGGTTGAAGTGAGAACGTTTGAGGCTTCAAAATTTATAGTAGGGTGCAGAAGCAAGCTACAAAAATTAAGTATGTTTCAGTGCAGGGTACAATCTACAAATATGTGAAAATCAGCATAAATTTGCTGATTTGTTTCCTTCTAAAACCCTTTCTAGTAGCGCTATGCGGGGGTCATGTGAACTGCAGGTGAGGCGAAGTATTAGGCGGTAACAGAATCCAGGTGCTAGTTGATGCGAGGCGAACAAACACCATAATTCAAATTATTCGGTCGCAAACTTGACGCATTCCTCTACCATTCAACACATTTTTCACCTCCCTCTTATAAACAGAAGAATGTCTGCAGCTTTTGTATTGTATTGCATTACTTTGTGCCTGAACTACGGTGTTTGCCAATAAATACTGTGTTATCTCCTCTTGTAAGCATGGTACAGTCATGATTTTTGTGTGGTAGACTGCTGTTTGAGTAAGAAAGAAGTGTCGTAAGTTTGTTTCTGTTAGAAGCTTGTGTTGGAACTGCAGGGGCGTTTTTTGCGTGTATATATCAATGGTATATAGACACTTTTAGGCATTTTAAAAATCTGAAGTTGTTCAGCTTCTACTTTGGCACTGGCAAAAAAATGGACGTATAGTTTGAATGCAAGATGCTAGGAGGACCAAACTTATGTCCCTTTCTGTTCACCACAGCAGCATTCTACCATATCAAAATCATGTGCTTGTATTACAATTTGAAGATGTTTGACTTAAGTTGATGGCAATTAGGTAAATGGGGATGTAATTGAGTAAATGGGGATGTAAGTGTGTTTTAATTCCAATGAGACTTAATAGACAAGAATGTTACTATGGTTAGGAAATATATGTAGTCAAGAAAGAAGATGAAGACAAGATGCAAGGAGTGTTGTTAATTGTATATCAGAACTTTAATTGTAGAGCTATCATTGAGGAATATGTACATATACCATTGAAGGTGCAGTATGATCTCTACAGATACAGTGATTTATATGAAAGTACCTTTTTGGAGTAATTTTTTGCGTGATTGACGCGGCAATGGTGAAACTACAGGCAATGTGGATTCCATTGAAGCAGGATTCATGTTGCAATATTTGAACGGTGGAAATCACATTGAAAGCACGGTTGGAGTTTAAGTGCTGTTGTCGGTTGTGCAGGTGCTGCATGGACAGTTGGAGTTCAGGTAGTGATGTCAGGTGCACAGCTAGTGCATGCAGTTAAGAAGTTCAGGTGCTGATGTCAGGTGTGCAGGAACTGTATGCAGGTATGAAGTTCAGGTGCTGCTGTCAGTTGCGCAGGTACTGCATGCACGGGTGGAGTTCAGGTGCTGATGTCAGGTGCACAGCTACTGTATGCAGGTATGAAGTTCAGGTGCTGCTGTCAGTTGCGCAGGTACTGCATGCACGGTTGGAGTTCAGGTGCTGATGTCAGGTGCACAGCTACTGTATGCAGGTATGAAGTTCAGGTGCTGCTGTCAGTTGCGCAGGTACTGCATGCACGTTTGGAGTTCAGGTGCTGATGTCAGCTGCACAGGTACTGCATGCACGGTTGGAGTTCAGGTGCTGATGTCAGGTGCACAGGTACTGTATGCAGGTATGAAGTTCAGGTGCTGATGTCAGTTGCGCAGGAACTGCATGCACGGTTGGAGTTCAGGTGCTGATGTCAGCTGCACAGGTACTGTATGCAGGTATGAAGTTCAGGTGCTGCTGTCAGTTGCGCAGGTACTGCATGCACGGTTGGAGTTCAGGTGCTGATGTCAGCTGCACAGCTACTGTATGCAGGTATGAAGTTCAGGTGCTGCTGTCAGTTGCGCAGGTACTGCATGCACGGTTGGAGTTCAGGTGCTGATGTCAGGTGCACAGCTACTGTATGCAGGTATGAAGTTCAGGTGCTGCTGTCAGTTGCGCAGGTACTGCATGCACGGTTGGAGTTCAGGTGCTGATGTCAGCTGCACAGCTACTGTATGCAGGTATGAAGTTCAGGTGCTGCTGTCAGTTGCGCAGGTACTGCATGCACGGTTGGAGTTCAGGTGCTGATGTCAGCTGCACAGGTACTGCATGCACGTTTGGAGTTCAGGTGCTGCTGTCAGGTGTGCAGGTACTGCATGCACGGTTGGAGTTCAGGTGCTGATGTCAGCTGCACAGGTACTGCATGCACGTTTGGAGTTCAGGTGCTGCTGTCAGGTGTGCAGGTACTGTATGCACGGTTGGAGTTCAGGTGCTGCTGTTAGGTCTACAGGTACTGCATGCATGGTTGGAGTTCAGGTATTTTGGGGGGGGGGCAACATGTTGTGAACCATAATGCCAAGAAAAGAGAAACAGGCTCATTTCTTTTATAATTTTTCAGTTTTGGTTGCATAATAGAGGTTGAATGCCCCTTTCGGACTGAAAAAAGGTGGTTGCTGGTTGGAGTTTAGGGTTGCTTGCTAGGGAGGGGGTCATAACTATGTAAAAACGGACGGGACTGTTTCAATGTGGTTGCATACGAGAGTTGGTTGCTTGCGAGGGGTGGTTGCATATAGAGGTTTGACTGTACATGTTAGCTGTTCCTATTGTTGATACATGAAAATATATTGTCATTTCTGTATATGTAGGGGTTGTTACATTTAGCAAGTTTGTGATGTAACTTATAAGTTGCCGTGCATGATTCGTAGCATTGGGGAAATGACAGCACTCAGAGAATTGTAAGTTGTCATGCCTATCATAAAAGTATATGTATGTCATATTTTATCTGTTACTATGACATGTGTTCCAGTTTGTAGGGTCAGGTACATGTAGATAGTGTATACTGTAATATGATTATGTGCCTTCTGAGTGTTCAGGCTTTGACTCTTCTACAATAGTTTTAGTTAGTCTGTCCATTTCTTTTATCACGGATGCAAATACTGAAATCTTGCTTGGTTTAAAGTCTAGTAATGCTAAGCCATCAAGTGAGGTAATTCTGCTGAGTGCAACATAGATTTGCCCAGGGCTGAACACTGTTTTTCCAATGTCAAGTACTGCTTTTGATAAAGAAAGGCCCTGTACCTTGTGTACTGTTGAGGCATATGAAAGTTGAAGTGGAAATTGGGTTCGATTGAAAACTGTGCTATAGCGTGCAAAAAATCTTGCTGTGATTGGTGCAATAAGAATAGCGTTGTTCTTGCAAGGCTGTTGTATTGTGCGGCCGACATTGGGGTTATCAAACTTAACATAAACTCCAGTAACGGTTTGTTCATTAAGGTTTGATTGTTCATTAGTTTCAGAGTTTTGAAACTCAAAGTCTTCGACAGTGCCTTGTGCACCATTTACAAGACCATCTTCACTTAGAATATTTCTCAACAACATAACACGGCATCCTTTAGCAAGATGAATGTCCTTTTCAAGACCAGCTGTTTCACTTGAATCTGTTGATATGAGTTCATTTGTAGGAATGTCTTTTGCATTTACAGGACCATCAATCATTTCATCATTTGCTTTAAGTACATGTACATGGGTATTTGTTTGACAGTGCAGTCTTTCAAGTTGCTCTTTATTGTACTGTGCAGCTTGCTTTCTTGTTGGAAAGATATGTAGAGCTGATGAAAATACAGAATGTTGAATTTCTGACTTTGTCTTGAGACGAGTTGAAAGGAGTGCAATATCTGGATTTGTTGGAAGTCCAATACGTACTCTGTTCAAAAGCTCTGTGTACTCTTTGTCACCATTTTGTCTGTGATTCACTGTCAGAAATAGGGGCTTAAAGAATGATCTCCACAAATGAGTAAGACATTCTTCCTGATTTTGTAAATCCTCAAATATAAATTTTCCAAACACAGGTTTCAACTGGTAGAAATCACCAAAGGCAATGATATTCAGGTTTCCAAAGTAGCTATGTTGGTCACTGGTAGTGTCTTTGATCTCTGATAGGCGGAGGTGAATATGTTTTAGTCTATCATTGCTTATCATACTGATTTCATCGATGATAATTGTATGAACATTGTTGAATTTGCGTCGAAGCTGCGACAGTTTTTCAGCACTGAGTGGTAGGTAGTCAGTTTTTCCTCGTCGGGTATGATCAACAGGTAGTGATAGAGCTGAATGTACCGTGGAGCCACCTATGTTGTAAGAAGCGACGCCTGTCGGCGCGGTAAGTACGACAGGAGTTGTTGGGTGGTTTGAAATTCTGATCAAGTATTCATTGATTACTTTGATAAGAAAACTTTTGCCACAGCCTGCTCCTCCTGTTACGAAAAGTCGCAAAGGTTGTGGTTTGAAATTGCTTTCATTAGGTGCTTGTCTTTGCAATTCAACAAAATGTGCCTTGATTGTGTTAAACACGTGCTGTTGGTCATGTGACATGTTCCTTAGTGCTTGGTAGAATTCATCATCAGTCATTGTGTTGCGGGTCAAAGCATTCCATGTCAGTGATTCATCATGTAGCATAGTAAGATTTTCAATTGTGCTGTCAACATTGTTGGTGGTAGTTTGACTGGTACCTGCTGCTTGATGTGCATTTCGTGCTGTCCATTGTGGATCAAGATAAAGCCCTTCAGTGTCAAATTCGTCGTTGATTTGTAGCTGTTGATGAGTCACATTGGGTGCAAGAGTATCAGCAATTGATGAAAGATCATTTGACAGCAGGCGTACTTGCATTATAGCTTGCTCTATTTCTGATGTGAAGTGCATGTGTTGTGCAAGGCTGTAGTCAAACAGATTCTTTTTTGCAATGAAAGCATCTTGGGCAGAAGTGTAGTCACTAAGTATGTCATTTTCATTCCTCCAAGGGCAGAATAGATATAACAGACCATAGAAATAGTCATCTCCATTTGCAGAACTCAGTCTTGTACCTCTGACACATGCATATTTGCGTCGTTTTTTTATCCATTTGTCACACTGTTGCAACTTGAAACATTCACAGGCACTTGATGGTTCTGTTGAGCTCACAAAGTATGATGCAGCAAATGTGTATAATGACATTTTATCCCAGGGGTCACCATGAGGTCTCATTGCATAGTATTGGGCAGTGCCCTGAACGAAAATGTCTGTTGATGTATCATCAAGTTTTGCAAGTTCTTCTCTAGGTTTCAGCAGGCGCGTTCTACTCTTGGGTGGCTTTGTGTTGATTGAGACAGTTAGTCTTGAGGATCTTATCAGTGGTAGGTTTGCAAGTTTGTATCCAACTTCTTGTGCGCTGAGCAAACGATGACTAAGCACTGTATTGCCAATTTTGGCTAATCGTGTTCTTTGTGTACTGTCACGTGGGAGGTCAGACAGACCAGCAGAAATGGCCGTCTGAAGATTTTCGGGCTCAGCTTTTGAAATGTACATGCATGCATAGTAAGCAGCACCATACTTGGAGCCAACCATTTGTATGTCCATGTTGGATTGCATGTGCATGAGCAATGTTGGGTTGTACGCATTTATCCAGATGTCTTGTTGTGTTCGTTTTGTGACATAAAATTGTGCACTTCTGTTTGGATCAACATCTAGTCTGAGCCTTGTTGTATCTGAAACTTCTCGAGGGAAGTAAAATCTGCAGTTCACTCGTCTCTTTTTACATGTGTTGGTGTGATGATGAGTCTGGTATTTGGACACCAGTTCATACAAGAGGGAGTTCTTGTCATCTGGCAGTTGTGTGGAAAGATATTTGTCAATGAATGCAGGAGCATTTTGTCTTCCTTGTATGGTATCAAGGTCAGGGGCATCTTCAACCCAGAACATACAGTGCAAATGTGGAGAACCTCTTAATTGGAATTCCACACGAATCCAGTGATCTTTGATTCTACCAATGGGATGTTGTGGACTCTTCAGTATGAAGCGTAGAAGTGCATCAGTGCGTCTATTAAAGTGTATCGCACACATGACAGGGTCTGATCTCATTAGGTTCCATTTGTCTTGTTGTGGTAATGCTTTAGCTTCTTCATAGGTCAGGTCAGGATTCAGGGTCATGAACAATTCTGGCCAGTTTAAATCATTAGCAGACACAGTGACAAACCATGTTGGTGGTCCAATAGTGTTTATTTTTGCTAGCAAGTTTAGCAGTTGGTCCTTGAAGTAAGCTGCTGTTCCACGTATATTCTTCATAAAAGTGTATGATGTGCTTTCAACATGTTGATCAATTTCATGATGCAGATCGCCTGCTGTTAGTGGCTGTGCTATGGATTGTGATCTAACATTACTCTGCTTTTGCATTCTACATACAATGGATATCTGACTGTACAATTTCTTGATTTCATACGAGTTCAAGGCAAAGAAGAGCCATGGGATGTTTTTTCTCCAGCAATCATTGATATTGAGCAAACGTGATTGGAAGTACTGTAAGTCTGTTAGTTGTACATCACGCGTCTGTTTGAAGCCATTTTTACCATATGGGTATAACTGTGGAAAACAGTGTTCCTCAAGATCAGTCTCTTTAAATATGCTTTGTGGTGGTGATGTTTCACGTGGTAGTGATATCACTGGGACATTGTCTGTTACATTCTGCAACAGAGATTGTAACTGGACATTTGGATTAATGTAGTTACAGGGAAAAGCTGAGAGTTCTTGGACAGTAGAAGGTGCACTTGAGAAGTCTGGTTCATTGGCGTCTGTGATCATTGGATTGAATTCACTTGACTTTTTTACCCAGTTTTCAAAGGTAGCTATGTTCACATGTGAATATAGATGATTATGCGTTACCAGCCATGTAAGAGCTTCATGCATTTTGGAAAATCGTACAATGTGTTGTGGGTCTGTTCTTTGTGTTTTACTTTCATTTGTCTGACAAGGGTGTACTATTACTAGCCCAGCTGTATCTTGGCTATGTGGTAACAGTTGGCAAGTAGTTTCAATGTTGGTAGGGAAACTTATGGCTTGACCTTGTTCACCAAATTGTCCACCTGGTAATACAATTAACTTGATGAAGGTGTATTTCAAACTGACAAGTCTTGTTTCCATTCTACTGAGTTGTTTCAGGCATGTTGGAATGTCACCTGGATCCATATTGTTAGTCCAAGCATTGGGTATGGGTTTGTCTTTTTCAAGACAAATCAAACACTTTGAACAGAGATGATGTTGACCAGAAATATCATTGACTATTTTGTCTATGACAGCATTGTTGCAGTTTCGCACTTGGTCATGAAATAACAATTGTCTACATATGCTACAGTAGTACTTTGGCTGCTGTTTTATATAGCAATGAAATGCAGGAAAGTCTGATTTGTATTGTTCACTGGTATAGTCTATGCTATGTTCTCTAACATATTTTGTAGCCAATGTTTTTCTCACTCTATCACAGTTTTTCCTCTGTCGTTGCGTTTTTTCTTGTGAAGATTCTTGTTCAGCTCTTTTTGCTTTGCTAGCTTTGCGTGATGTCCTTTGTTTTGCAAGTCTTTCGGCTTTTTGCTCAGGGGTCTCATTTGCTTGTTTTGCTTTGTATGATGCTCTTCGTTTTGCAAGTCTATCGTCTTTTTGCTCAGGGGTCTCATTTGCTCGTTTTGCTCTTTCCTGTGCAAGTCTATCTGCTTTTTGCTCAGTTGTCTCATCTGCCTGTTTTGCTTTGTATGAAGCTCTTCGTTTTGCAAGTCTTTCATCTTTTTGCTCACGGGTCTCATTTGCTTGTTTTGCTTTGTATGATGTTCTTCGTTTTGCAAGTCTTTCATCTTTTTCCTCAGGGGTCTCATTTGCTCGTTTTGCTTTATATGATGCTCTTTGCTGTGCTGCTTTTTGCTCACAGGTCTCATTTGCTTTCTTTGCTTTGTATGATGTTCTTTGTTCTGCAAGACTCTCTGTCTTCTGTTGATAGGTTTGTTTTTCTTGTTTGTCCTTGCATATTGCGCTTTGGATTGCAAGACCTTGCACTTTTTTATCATTTAAATTTGATGCTGCATTTGGTGACATTACTAATTGATTCAAGAGGCCTTCATTCCTGTTCTCTGGCATAGCACTTGGATGTTTGCTTGTGGTGCATGGCACAATGTTTTTCCCAGTACTTTGGTTACAATGTGGTGCAAATGGAAATGCTGTGTTTGGTTGTTGTAGGTTCTCTTTCGTAGATACAAACTCTGGTTTAACCAAGGTGTATGTGTGTTGTTGTTGAACTTGAAAGCAGTTTTCTGACTCAATCATAGAAGAAACATTGCTAGTCAGATTGATAATGTGTATACCAGTAGGTTCAACTGATAAGAAAACATTTTCTGCTTGTACTGGGACAACCTCAAAATTGCATGTTGTGTTCCAGTTAAGTTGTTGCAAGAATGAAACTAGATTGCTGTTTGAACTGTGCATGCTTAAAGTAGAAGTGCCATGGCTATCTGGCAATGCTGTTATGGGACTTCTGGCATGTGAGTCATAAACAAAATACTTGTTATCAGCGTGCAACAATGCTACTGTTGAACCAGTTATTCCATGTGCTGTTATGAAAAGACAAGTGTTGGATTCAGCAAATGCTGCTTCTAGGGCTTTCTTTAAGGTGTAATAAGGATAGACTGCTTCTGTGGCAAATATGTCTCCAGTGTAAGACTCTTTTATTGATACACGTACAGTATTGTTGTAAAGTTGCAAATAGTCTGGAATATCATCAACGGAGAGGAACTCCACACCAGATCTTAGTGATGGTTTTATGTAGGTGTATAGTGCATCTCCTTGAAAAAGTACACCATCAAGGTCTGTACTTGTCCAGGTAATTGCTTGTCTGCAAGTACTGTGGTTAACAACTGCCATTAAAGCATTTGCAGTGCATTGTTTGCCTCTATTATCTCCACTGAAAATGATGTCACCTTGGTGGTATTTTCCCGATAAAATAGATTCACACATTGTTCACAATATATGTGTTCTTTGCTTGACTTTATTTGCACAATGCACAGTGCTCAGTGGCACGATTGAGTCTGGTGTGTGCAAAATGCACAGTGCTCAATGGCACGATTGGTCTGGTGTGTGCAAAATGCACAGTGCTCAATGGCACGATTGGTCTGGTGTGTGCAAAATGCACAGTGCTCAATGGCACGATAGGTCTGGTGTGTGCAAAATGCACAGTGCTCAATGGCACGATAGGTCTGGTGTGTGCAAAATGCACAGTGCTCAGTGGCACAATTGGTCTGGTGTGTGCAAAATGCAGTGCTCAGTGGCACGATTGAGTCTGGTATGTGCAAAATGCACAGTGATCAATGATCTGTTAATAGGTCTCAAGGTCTAATTTGGTTGGATCAAGGACTCTCTTTCAAACCTCTTTGGTTGGATGCAAAATGTAATGCGTAGATTTCAGCAGAAGAAGTATAAATGTGTACTGTGTAAAATCTTATTGAGTACAGACTTTTGCTAGCTGTAAGTTTCTGTATATTACTGTGTCACTTGTATATATAGCAGAGAACAGTCTAAGGCGTCACTGAAACAGAAAGAAAATATTGTCTTGATCACATAACATCTTACTAGTACCAACAAAAAGCAAAAATCTACAAAAGTTCAGGTGTGACATCTTGCCAACTGCTTTGCTGATTGTTTAACAGTTAGCTACAATCCGTTGTTTTCTACTATTCTTTGGAAATGTATGTTTTAATGTATTAGAATCCGATCCATCTTTTCAACTTGTACGATATTTTTACAATCAAAAATGCCCTGCATAATGCCTCGCATCGGCTCAAGCACAGTGCACCATTAAACTATCTAAATTCTCGTCAATCCCCACACACTGGTTTTACTAAAAAAACTATATACCGTTCCTTGGAAATATGTTTCAATGTGTCCGAATTCATGATCACTATCTTTTCAAATTGTACGTTACTCTTACGATCGAAAATGTCCTGCAGGACCTCCTGCAGCTGCATATATAGACGCACGCCCCCCTCCCACCCGCACGTAAACTGTTCCAATCGTTGCACAATAAACTTGACTGTATACCCTCCACAAAATCTTTCGTCAAATGTCGTGCTCATTTTACTCACATGACACTACGCCTTAGAATGTAATGTTATATTTTAATACATCCGAATTCCAGAAAGATAACTTTACAAACTGTACCAATTTCTGTACGATAAAAATCTCACCTCCTCCGCACCGTCAACGCCCGTGAGGGTATTTACCGGAATAACCCGAAATGACCCGGAATAACCCGGAATAACCGTAATATTTCTTGTTCCCATGGCCATATATACATTATTTTATGCCAAAATATTGCATTCTGCGATCTTAACTTATCAAAGCACACTGTATTTCGGTAGCTTTCATCCTTTATTAAGGTTATTCCGGGTTATTCCGGGTTATTCCGGGTTATTCCGCTAAATACCCGGACCCGTCAACGCTATCGCAAAATGAACCGTGCGATTTAACGACAACTCCTCAAATGTTACATGACCAGTGTTTTACTGCAAATCAAGAAACATTTTCCTTTCCTAGACTTTGCTAATGAGCGCTGCAATGTTTTCTGTACGAGTAGAGGTCATGGATAAACAGTATTCTTACAACGTTTATTTGAAGGGCTAAGAAGGGCTGAGAATTGTCGTAAAAACGCACGGTACATTGCGTTTATTTGAAGGGCTGAGAAGGGCTGAGAATTGTCGTAAAAACGCACGGTACATTTTGCGACCATAGCAGACCCATCCAAGGACGAACCATTAAACCGGGCACAAAGCCGGGCGCCTTCGGCGCCCCGGCAAAAATACCTTAGTACTCGACCTGATCAGCAGTGCGCATACCAGACTCTCACTTATATGATGACTTGAATTAGCTTTTTTTCTAACTAATGGAGTAGTGATTGTGATTCCTTATAAACCCATATACAAGGTAACAAACGCATTGTAGAGATGGTACTTTAATCGGTTATTTCTCAACCTTGTTTTCTCAGGGGTACACAGCTGTTGCCATGCCGCTCGTGGTGTGAAGAGGTGCTCAGTGTGGCTGATAACCGAACAAGGGAGCTGCTCCCTCCATGTCACGTGTTTCCCCCACCACACAAGAGTTGTTGGAACCCCGAACCGGCTGTGAAAGGCAAGGAAGGTGAGAACGAGCACTACAGTGGCCCACAAGGTCAAATCTCTTCATCTACGCAATTTTGTCTGCCGTGCAAACCATTTCGTTGCTTACGCAAATTACTCCGTGGGTTACGCACAAGAAATTGGAAGCTTGACACCCATTCGATATGTAAAGTGTATTTTTACAAACCGCTGCTGATCAGTGGTAATTGTTGTTCCTCAGTTTGCTACCATGGTATTGGCACTAACTACCGCGGAACATTGAATAGAACTACATCCGGCGCAACTTGCCTTGAGTGGACAGCTGCACAAGCTGGTTTCTACATCAGCGAGTACTCCTGGGCTAACCTGGACAGGAACTACTGCCGCAACCCGACCGGTCTCCAGCGGCCATTTTGTTTGACTGCAGATGGTAGCCTTGAGGAATGTGAAGTCATCCCTTGTGGTGAGTTACATGGAGTACTAAAATGTTGTTAAATGTTACAACACAATTTCACTGAATAGATTATTCTTGTGAGAAAGTTCAATTCATGTGGCCAATGAAACTCCTCATGATCAGGAGATATTATCTTATGCCACAGCAAGATCTGCTTGGAGATTAGTGTATATGTAGTAGGTAACACATAGCACATACACGAGCGCGCGCACATATCTATCTGTTTCCATCTACCTAATAGTATATCTATCTTCTTACTATACCTACATATCCCAAGCCTGTTCTTCGCAAACCTACATATCATTAGCACCTCTTATACTAATGGTTTGCCGCCTGTTAGCCTCCTGAATAGTAATAGTTACCTTGCTGACTACATGCTACTTTAAAACCAGATGCTGCTGGCTGCTGGGACAGAGGTCCTCCCGTCCACGGCAAGAGAAGCCCGAGCAAGACGTTCTACCCCGTTGAAGATAGAGTCACGTACACGTGCAACGATGGGTACATACTGGAGTATGGCTACCCTAGGGAAGTCAGATGCCTCAAAGGAAACACAACTACGCCGGAGAATGAAGGGGGAATCTGGGAACATGAAAAACCCGTGTGTCTAGGTGACCACCGTGATTCAGGCATTGCTAAGATAAGCAGATAACTCTAAGCTCGGCACAAAAAAGTTTGGAATGATTATCTTATTTCCGTTGTATCTGTATTAAGTTCAATGTGTTAACGTTATATATCAATAGTGTGATATGATGTATGTGTGTATGATTTCCTTAACTATGATATCCAATTCATGATGATTGTAAATTGGAAAAAACAAACACGTTAGGGGTCACAAAAGTAAAGAGTCGAATTTGCCCAACTGAAGTCAAACACTCTATTCGATTTCTTTTCTTCCGTTGGCATACTTGTGCGCGAAGGCAACTTTAATTGACAGTGAACATGAGTTAGAGTAACTGTTACTCATTATTCAAGCAAACAATTTGACCAAGTAGGTGTTCAATCGGGTGCTAGCTGTTGGAAGGTCATTCCTTCCTAAGACTGTACTCCTGCATCCTGGAGGTAGTCTGCCATGGTCCTTGCTCTGATTGGGCGGGCATGGTAATCCTGTAGAATTGCATTGGTCCAGGAGGCAAGATTGTGACTGGACGGAGAATGGTGTCCCTATATCTCGGGTTATATTGAGGTTGCCTGGGATGATGACGAACCGTCTTTTTTTCCTTCTGGCGGTCATACTTCCCTCCCCTCAGCTCGATGCACTAGCCGCCGCAGCCAGCGAGGACGACTCTGTTCCTACTGGCCCCCCCACGCGAGAGGAAGTGGTCAAAGCCATACAGAAGCTGAAGCCTGGCCGGGCTGCAGGAGCTGACGGCATCACACCTGAACTGCTGCTCCACGGAGGCCCTGCACTAGCAGATCAGCTCTTACAACTGTTCACTGCCATCTGGAGCAGCGAGACCATCCCGGAAGACTGGTTGCAAGGTGTCATCCTTCCCTTCTGGAAGAAAGGGTCAAAGGATCTCTGCAGCAACTACAGAGGGATTACCCTACTTAGTGTTCCCGGGAAGGTGTTTGCAAACGTCATCCTTGGAAGGCTGCGCCCACTCCTTCTTCGCAAACAGAGAAAGGAGCAGAGCGGCTTCACACCGGGTCGCTCGACTGTTGACAGGATTTTAACTCTGCGACTGCTGGCCGAGAAGAGAAGAGAATTCCGGAGACCCCTCTTTGCAGCCTATGTTGATCTGAAGCAGGCCTTTGATTCTGTTGACAGACAGGCCCTGTGGAAGATCCTCAAGACTCTCGGTGTTCCAGCAAAGCTTCTGACTCTCCTCTCTCTACTCTACTCCAACACCTCGTCCTCTGTGAGAGTTAATGGACAGATGTCTGACTCCTTCCATATCAACAGTGGTGTCCGCCAGGGCTGCGTCTTAGCACCATCTGTGTTTAATACAGCCATTGACTTTGTCATGAGCAGAACTGTGGCTCAGTGTGCCTGCGGTGCAAGCTATGGGAATGTCACTGTCACTGACTTGGATTATGCGGATGACGTGGCTATCCTAGCTGAAGTCATGGAAGCCCTCCAACTTGCCCTCCAGGCCATGGACACGGAAACCCATCCGCTGGGCCTGCAGGTCAGCTGGGGAAAGACCAAGGTCCAGAGCCTCAGCGACTACGAGCCTCCTCCACCAGGACTGGTAATCAACTCTAACCCGGTTGAAGCCGTTGACAAGTTCTGCTACCTTGGAGGCACCATAACATCAGACTGCAAGAGCGACACAGACATCCAGCTCCGCATCGGCCGGGCCGCCGCGGCAATGGCCAGTCTGGACAGGGTTTGGACCAGCAGCAAGATCTCTGCGCAGACAAAGATAAGGCTCTACAACAGCCTTGTGCTGTCCATCCTTCTCTACGGGGCAGAGACTTGGACTCTCACTGCTGCCCAGGAGCGTCGACTCGACGCCTTTGATACTAAGTGCCAAAGGAGAATCCTGGGGATCAGGTGGCATGACTATGTATCCAATGCCACCCTGCGCGAGACCACCAGTCAACCCCAACTGTCCAGTAAGGTGCGCCAGGCCCGTCTACGACTGTTTGGTCACATCGCCAGGACGGAGCCACCTCTGGAAACAGCTGCCCTTCTGAGGGAGCCGACCCCACCCAACTGGTCCCGCCCCAGGGGCCGTCCCAGGCATACCTGGCAAGAACAACTGAAGGACGACCTGAGGGCTGCCGGCCTCGACCTTACCACCGCCTGGGTGCTGGCCCTCAACAGACCTATGTGGAGATCTGTGTGTGCAGGCGCTACGCTCCATCCCGGAGCATGCGGACCTGAGTGAGTGAGTGAGTGAGGTCATACTTCACCACATGACGCTACCTCCACAACAAAGCTCTGTTACACTATTCGTGCAGCAGTCAGGATGGCGTTCTCCTTGCCGCCTCAACACTTTGATTCGGTGGCTGCCGAAGGGGCAAATATATGTATATACTCTACTGAAATGTGCTAAAAATAAACTTGCAAGTTCTGTATACCATAAATGACGTGAAGAAGGGATTTGTTGAATCATTAGCACCTTCGCCCATACATGCAGTGTTATGAATAAGCAGGGAAACTTCGGCATATTTTTGTGATTTACTCACTTGAGCATTCCTGGTGCTCTATCCATGAGTTCATCATAATGAATTTGACACTACAGGAAAGGATACCTCACACGCTTTCTTTTGATACCATACGGTGAAATCGGTACAGGAACAATGAAAATATTATTATCAACCAATTTCAAAGTTGATATTCCAAACTTTGTGTGACGAGTTTATAATGTTACATATGTATTGTCATACATGCATACATCTATTAAATTTAGTTGAAATGTACATGACATTATTACATTTTATGTCAAAAACTATAAGGGCAAACAACGTGCTTTCGATAGTCCTAATTTGCAAAGCAATCAAATGTAGATTGCAAACAAGCAGATGAAAATAATATGGTCGCAAATATCTAAAAAGGGTGTTAGACGATGGCTATTAACTAATGATGCAAGACAAACTGATACAGGATTTTAAAAGTTTTCTGACATTCAGTTTTCGACGAAATGAAGGCACTCCAAAGATACGTGGTTCGTAAGTTAGTCCCTTATTGTACTTGTAAGTAGAAACAAGTGACGTTTAAAATCCAGAAATCCAGATGGACACGCCTAACATACAGAGAAAAACACTTGCTACGGTCAAGTAAAGACGGATGGGAACTGCTTCTATGCCAAATAGCTTAAGCAGTGTTAATCGAAATAGCAGAAAAAGCATTTATCTATAATAATATAGAATTTAAAAGACAATTGCACAATATTAACTTTGACCGTCTGACGCTCTCTACACCCTGATTAGTAAACTACAAACAAAGACTGCAGGAAGAGCTGTTTCTGCTGTACAGTACAACCCTGGCACCGGAGAATGTCACCATTAACTTCACCGGATTTGTGGAGCAAATCGTCTCCCTGGTAAGTACCAGGGTCAGCGTCTTTCATACATCATTTGTTCCCTAGAACAACCATGACCATAAACTAGTGCACTTGATCCCTGCTGTCCTCTGCCAGGACTTTGACACGTTAATTAACCCTCATCATCATCATCATCATCTTCACCGCATGTCAGATTTGGTGACTGAGGCGGGCCGTCATCGTCAACTAACCCTACAGACCACATAAACTACTTAAACCACGGGGAGTCCACCCATCGCTGCAGCCAGAAACAATGGCCACACTAAACATAAAGTTATTTGCATAGTAACTGTCAGGTCTGTTTGAAAATATATTTGGAGTTATCTTTCACTAGTTTTCAATAAACGTTACCAAACTATGCTAAGCAAGGTGGCCCAGTAAGTTTCAACAAGGCTGAGCATTGCATACATTGATACAACAATTTCCAGAACTTTCATTTTGGTGGTAGAAAGATCAACAAACACAGAGTATTGACCAGATTTTCCATTATTTTGAATTCACTGCAATGTTTACCATTGTCTAAGCAAGGGCTGAATTGCAGATCTAGAAATACCAATATCATTTGTAAAAGCTATCTGTTCTCAGATAAGAGCTGCAGCTACCGGTACCAACGTAACGGGATTTCAGTTTCAAATTTGAACTCACAGCTAATACTCAAAAGCTCTAGTTATAAGGGCACTCGTGGCTAGAGCTCATGACTTACACAGCTTTCTATTGACAGTTGACTTATGTTCATTGAAATATGGAGAACTTGTAATCATGGTGCCTTCTTTACAATCTAGGAGCTAGAACAGACTTACTGCTACAGTCTGACCACCAGCCAATGTTTCCTACCCTGGGAGACAGCCAGCTAGGACTGTTTATTCGGTGGCCCAAGACAGTCAGGCCCGCAGATCTCCTATTAGCGCTCGGGGGAGTTTGAGCCCGAAGGAGGTCCACCTGCCCTCAGGCTTAAACCGGCTGGTAAAACTATATAAAGACCAGATAATATAAACTATGGTCTTCAGTATGCTACAGGCACCCGTGCAGTTAACATCAGTGGTGGCCTGACTGAGAAAGTACAAGTTACTCTTCAAATCATGTTTGAAATCAAAAGACAACAGATAAGAAATTGAAGTAAGACTACACATCATAGAGAAAATAGCTTGTTGAAGAACATTTGGCCCAGAATATGAAGCAATGACAATACTGGGTTGCTATTCAGTGTGAAACATCAACTGGCAGTTTTTTTGTACAGTTCTACAGAACATAGGTCTATACTAGTCTCTTACTATAAGTCAAGTATTACAAGTCATGTTTCTACGCACACTCATGACAGCCATAAGTTGTAAGGAAGTTCGAAATGTAGATGCAAGTAGATGTTTTGATACAATTTCGACAAGGATGATTTGAAATTTGAAGAAAGTTGTTTTTCCAGAACTGCAGATAGAATTACCTTATTATTACATGATCTTATCTAATTCAAACCTTGCATTATGTAACTTTGTTACTTACTTTGGGTCAGTCTGTATGATTTGATAATGTTCCTATGAAAACCAGTACAGAATATTTGAATCAGTGACTAGTAATATGCAAATCTATCTCTGACCATTGTTTCTAGCTGGTAGACAGTCTGGGATGTTTATGAGTTTATGTAGTTATAGGGGTCAATCCACCATTCAAACTGCTGGACAAGTCACAGTGGGAGCACTTCCTTATTGTTCTTACCCTGGGCAAGAAATCCCCAGGTTTAAACTCCCCGGAGCGCTTATGTGAGATTGGCGGGCAGACTGCCTTGGGTCCCCGAACAAAACTGCTAGCTACCCAAACCTGTCTGCCCCCCAGGGTAGCTGTTTCCCTACCAGACTCATTACTTTCTAGCCGAATTCATTGGGTGTTTTTATAGTGAAACCTCACCGTTTACGTTATTTCAGCTCTCAAAATACATATCTCGCGGTAAAACTTTGTTTTGGCAATTCTGAGCCAAAACAAAGATACAGTCACTTCCAAAATACTTTCATGATATCCGTTAAATAAAGCCAAGTAATCTGAAATGTTTTATTTTTAGTTGTACACAAAAAGTATAACTGTTGTGACTGACTAATCTTTATTAGAACTGCAGACTTGGAATGGAATCTAAAGGTGGTATCTCACTGCGCTTGGGGCACCGGTGCGGCACTGTGGGGTTCGAAAGACTACTCAACGAATTTCAGATTTAAAGAACGAATTTTCGTATGTTTCATGTATTTTGTTGTCTTCTAAGTCATACGTTTACGAATGATGCCGCAATATCAACAAAAATTATAGATAATAAAAAAATCGACGAAAATAACACAACAGTACCGCAATGAACGAACCCCACAGTGCCGCACCGGTGGCCTAAGTGCAATGAGATGCCACTAGCTCTCTGAATAGTTAATCAATCTCAACGCATGTTCTAACTTCATTTAGGACGAGAAGAAGGAACAGCTAGTCGCTTCCGTTGTCATAGATTTTGTAAGTTGATAATTATATAAAGTTTTAAAAAAACATTGATGCGGATTTTGATTAGAGCGTATTCTAAGTAAATCCATTTTTATTCAATTTCGTATTTTCAACTGTTTAAGGATGACCCATAATTTTCCCCTATACGTGGTGGTTTCAATGTTCCCTAAATGTCCTCTAATGCTAGACATGGCAGGATGATCGACTGAAATGGGTCCCAAAGTACTACAATGGCATAGAGAGCTTCAACGTTCCAGGCGGGAACATTTGGACCCCAACATTGACTCTAAAGAGAAAGTAGGTAGTAATTTATTGAACCGACTGTATCTATAAATCATAAGTTAATGGATCATAAATGAAACTTTTTTTAGATAGGAAAGACTCTTTCGACGGGAACAAGCGTCCATCTTTCAATGCAGAGCAAAACTCTATTCTAACGCATGTATTCCATTAAATCGAATCAAGGCCCTGCAATACAAACAGCCATAAAGACTTTGGTAAACGCGGTGAAACGGCAATAGCAGCACAGTTATCTCCATCGTTATCTCTTTGCTTAGAATTTTATCATATCTTCCGGCTTCTATACGACACAGTTCTTTCGATTTTACAGTGCCAATCCTGGCCACCATGGCCTTCGAAACGACGTGCCAGTCAGAGTCAGCAGCGACGGCCGGGTAGAATGGACTGTGGAGACCCTGACCACCACCGTGTGTGATGCTGACCCCTTCTTCTTTCCGGCAGACACCATGGAATGTCACGTCTGTTTTTCTTCAGCCATAGCAGCGGAGCAAACAATTCGTAAGACTTTTGAAAATATACCTCTTTCAGCTCCTACTTCAGACCTCATATCTCCATGAAATTGGCTGATTATGCAAATGCCACATTTTCATAATCTATGCTTGATTGTGTACACCTTTAAACAACTTGCACCGGTCACGATGTTGACTTTCCAATCATTTACCACTTAGAAAATCATTATCCGGGACGGGAAAGTGGTTTTTAAACAATAGTTAGCTTAGATTTTGTCTCACTCAAGATTACTTAGTCTCACAGCCAAGAAAGTCTTGATGTGAAGTTTAACATACTTGGTATGTGTTTGCAATTTCAACTACCTTTGGAGTTTCTCCTTTAATGTAAAGCTCCATGTGGGATAGTTTGTTTGCTTGCAAAGAGTTGTCAGTTGTATTTTCATTTTTATCTTTGAAAGTTTTGTCTGGAAATTTGCATGGAAGTTTATTTAGAGTGTATGTTTAATTTGGTGAACTTGTTTGGCAGGCGGGTTCGTAACCCGGCGTTTCTCGGTGAGACGTGGTCACCCTGACTCGGTGGCAAGTGTTCACACTTTTGTACGTAATATTCTGTTTTGGCATTCTTTTTCTTTTAGTCTTAGGGCTCTGAAAGTTTTATTTTACTCCTAAAACAAAAATGGGAACAAACCAGAAACGGCAACAGATTTAGAAAGTCTTCCTTCTTGGGAATTAAAAAGAGATGGTTTACGGAGACCTGCTCTACTGCCAGACGTAAAATATATGAACTGGCCAAACTGCTCTCTAAAAATCCCCGGGACCCCTATATTAGGGGCCAGTATTTCAAAAAGAAAAAAGAATATATGAAATTAATCCGGAAAACCAAGAAAGATTACAGAAATGGTATCCTTCAACAACTTAATTCCCTATCTACCAAAGACCCCACAACGTTTTGGAACTTAGTCAAACAGTTTAAATCTAATGACACCATCATTAAAGATGAAGAAACAATTGACAAACAAACACTTCACAACCACTTCCAAAACTTATACGGAAGCGACACGAAGTCCCAAATCTCTAAAAGCGACAATCATTTCCATGCCCAGATTAAAACCAAATTGGCAGAACTCGAGAACAACTCCGCTAGTCAGAACAGTTTAGATGCTGAAATTCAACAAAACGAAATCAGACAAGCAATTGCCCAAGTAAAGAACAACAAAGCTTCTGGAAACGATTTGATACTTAATGAAATGATCAAATGTGCAGCCCATATACTTACAAGACCGCTAACTAAGCTCTTTAACCTTTTTTTGTCTTCTGGCCACTTTCCTAAACAATGGGGTGAAAGTCACATTGTCCCAATACACAAAAGTGGCCCCAAAGATGATCCCAATAACTATAGGGGGATCTCTGTCATTAGCTGCCTCGCTAAGCTGTTCACGACTGTAATTAACAAACGTCTTACTAACTATCTAGATGAAAATTATCTCATTTCCGCCAACCAAGCCGGCTTCAGAAATAACTTTGGAACTAATGATAACCTCTTTGTCATCGACACATTAATATCTAAATACAATAACACTAACAAACGCCTGTATGCATGCTTCGTAGATTTTAAAAAAGCATTTGACAGTGTCTGGCGGGAAGGTCTTCGTTATAAATTACTGAACTCAGGAATAGGCGGAAAATTGTACAGTGTAATAAAATCCATGTATAGCAACCCACAAACATGTGTTAAAACGCCAGCTGGTCTGACACCCCTATTCACAACAGACAGAGGCGTAAGGCAGGGGTGTAACCTCAGCCCTGCCCTTTTCAATTTATTCATAAATGACCTGGTAAAAGATTTAGACAGCCCTGACTGTGCCCCACCCTCCCTGCATAATCTACTTGTATCCTCCCTGCTATATGCTGACGACGTAGTGTTGTTTTCAGAATCTGAAACAGGTTTACAATGCGCTCTGGATAAACTCCATGCATTTTGCGAGAAATGGAAACTTCAGGTGAACCTAAAGAAAACCAAAGTTATGATTTTCAACAAACTCGGACGAATCTTCAAAAACATGAATTTTACTTTCGGTAAAGATACTATAGATATTGCAACCTCCTATTCTTACTTAGGCCTGACGTTATCCCCCTCAGGTACCTATTCTCTAGCAAAGAAACAACTGTCCTTGAAAGCACGCAAAGCCATTTTCAGTCTGAAATCCCTGATGCATTCATCTCTGTCTCCAAAGGCTCTGCTCAAACTATTAGTACATGTACCAAACCTATTATATCATATGGTTGTGAGATTTGGGGTAAAGCTTATTCAGATGACAGTTGCCCAGCAGAAATTACACAGAACCGTTTTTGTAAAAATGTTCTCGGTGTACATAGAAATTCAAGTAACATAGCTAGTAGAGCAGAGCTTGGAATGTACCCAATAGACATAGATATATCCATACGTACAGTTAAGTATTGGCTGCGCCTCAAACAGTTGGACTTCTCAACACATCCCTTACAAGTAGACGCTTTACTCTGTCAGCAATCTATACCGAATAACAGCCGTAAGAAATACTGGTTACAGCACGTAAAGGAAATTCTAGACAATACTGGTTACTCTTACCTATGGAACTCTATGAATTCACAGCTAGACAATAAGCATATATGTACATCGTTAAGAAAAAGGTTAGAAGATATATATATCCAGACATTTTCTCATAGACTGTCCACAGATAATGGTAAGTTAAGATTTTTCAAGAAACTAAAGAAGGGATACTCAATGGAAACTTATTTAACGTTACTAGATAAATTCGAGGTCAGATCGGCAATGTGCAAACTTAGAATTAGCGCCCACCCCCTTGAAATTGAGAGAGGGCGGTACAAAAAGCTACCTGTGGGCGAAAGAACCTGTAACCATTGTATGGCAAAACCGGTGGAAGACGAAATACATTTTATTTCTAACTGCCTCTCTAACGATCAGGAAAGAAAGGAGTTATTTGAAGAGGCATGCAAATTCCACAAAAATTTCCAAACGCTTACCGACGAAAACAAAACTATAACGCTGTTAACGTCACATAACCCACGCATCATAGAAAAAGTGGGACACTTCGTCTTCCACTGCTTCCAGAAAAGAAGTCAAACCCTAAATACGTAGATTGTAGCTCTCAGCAGTCCATACCATTGATAGAATAGTCACTCGTTTACACTTGTCACCATTGTTATCTACACCAAAGTATTTCATTTTATACATGTTTATTATATTCTCTGTATGTTTCATGTTGCAATTAGCCCTCGGGCAAGAACTTGCAAATAAACTTCTACTTCTATTAATATCATTTAACGAGGGTATGGAGTCGTGGAACTCTAGTTTGCGGATGCAAAATTATTCAATGATTCGAAGTGCTTATCTATTCCACGTAGAATGCCAAGAAGGTGGACGCTCTACTACAGGCAACGAAAACGGCCCATGTGACTCTTTATCTGCTTCACGAACGGAAGGAGAATGGTACCGAATGGATCAGATGTTCGCCAAAAACAACAGAGAAGCGTGCTTTGCTTTGCAGCTGTCGAGGATCCCGCTATTCCACATCGCCACGACTGTTGGGCCCTGCGTCATCCTGGTGGTGCTGATGATCATCACCTTCATCATGCCCATGGACAAGGGAGACCGGATCTCCTTCGGAGTCACCATACAGCTGTCTATGGTCGTGTCTCTGGTATTCGTCACCGAGGTCCTCCCTGTCAAGGGCGCGCTGCCATTTTTCGGTGAGTACACACAGGGCTCGAAATACTTTTTTTCTGCATACCTAAACAGTAAATTACCTGCACCAGACACATTTACCTGCACCACAGCTAATCTAGGAAGCATTGATCATATACTAAAATCTATTCAGAAACCATTACTATTATTTCTTTTTATGCTTCATAGAAGGTTACAGCACAATGGAAACAGTTACTGTAAATGTCCACATCGTGAAAAACGTATATTTACACCCAGTACATGGACCAGTGCAGGTATACATCAGGAAGACCTGCACAGCTTTAATTTTAACTGCACTAACCTGCATATGCAGTTAAATTGAAACCAATTTTCGCTTTTGAAACCAATATTCGTAGCCTCTGTAAGCGTAAAGAGGTCTTATCTTACAATGGTAACTGTTTATTACTTCCAACATCACAGCAACGCTAATCATCGTGTGCATGGGCCTGATGGGTGTCTTCTTATTTTTCACCATGGCCGTCACTGTTATTCACGACAAGCAGGGGAGTCTGTCTCCGGCGAAAAAGACTTTCTTTCTCTGCTACATGTCAAGGTAAATACAATTCTTCCCAATATCACCGTCACATACAATCGTCTGATGCATTTGTGCACCTTTGGTACCTCTTTGAGCTTGATAATGCCAAGCCTGAACGGTTGGCTTGTACCCATTATAATGATCGTCAACAACAATGTCTTTTGAACATCCAAAGTGTGATGTCGAAGCACATGCCACCGCTGTTATTTCATTATGTCGACGTCAAGCGGTCCCTTGCTTTGTGTCCGTTCATTTTAGCCTTTGATGATTTTGTGACCATGACTTTGATCGAAGATCGAAGACAACGTAGTTGTAGTTCAGGCTTGAAAATCTCAGTATGCAGATTCTTTCAAATTTGCTTACAGCACCATTTTCTAATCATATTTATATTAGAATGTCTGGGCTTGGGCTCATTCGCCCCCCCCCCCCCCTCGTAATTTCAAAACGGCTTACTGTACGATCACCATATTTGCAGCAATTGCAGGGGGTGATGTGCTGGTGAAGCATAGATTATTAATATCTAATCAGAAATGTCACATTAAGATATGTTACATCTTAAAGATATATGCCCCCCCCCCCCCCCAGTCTGGATAGGGTTAAAACGTCATAGTGAACATAGCAGCCACTTCGGAAACTGGCACCTCAGTTTGTGGCATACGTACTTGACGAGAAACTGTAAAAGACAATCCTGTAAACCTTGCAATTCTATGTTAACTATGATTAAGGAATACCACTACTTATTGCCCCTCAATGGTCCTTTTCGTAGCGAACTGTGGTGTCAGATATCGTATTGGCTACAATTTTTGCTAAGACATAATTGCCCTATAGTCCGCTTATGCTCCAACTACCTAGCGGAAAAAATCTCGAGCCAGAACTGTGCGTTTTGTTGACGGTGCGATGTGGTGTTACAACAACAGGAGAAGCTGCTAACGTGTATTTTGTCAGAATACTAGCATTGTTGAATATAATCAGATTTGTTGTATTTTGATGTTACTGCTGACATAAACGCGTTGTACACTGAGAATTGGATAAGCCCGAAGTGTAGCCTGCTGCCATAGAAGCGTTTACTACATCCAAGGAGGTTCCTTGCTACTCCCCAGTCATATGGATCATATGGAGGAAATTTAAGTGAGCTCCCATTCCAGTTTTCATGTATTCAAGAAATGGCGGAGCTGATGTCGCTATACTCTATTGACATGATAGAACTGCATTGGACGATAGACAGCATCGTCATTTTGTCTTCTTTCCTCTGCTGTTTATCAAGGATGCTGCTGTTGGGAGACCTCACAGAGCGGGGGCGTGTGGAGACTGGCCCAGTGAAGCAGACCGCTATCGAGCTGACCAACGATGCATTCAACCCAGATGACGTGACAGCAATCGACGGGGAAGGCACGGCTCAGGAGTTCCGTGAAAACTCAACCGGTAATGACAGTGGGGAGCCCCGGTCATCTCGTCTACAGTCCAACATGTTGTCCTACCTCTCTGAGCTAAGGTCCAGTGTGTTGTCCTCTCTATCTGAGCTAAGGTCCAGTGTGGATGAGCTGACCAAGGTGCTGAAGAATGAGGAGGAGGTGACCGACTACACCCTGCTGGCTAAGGTTCTGGACAGGCTTTGTCTTGTCTTGTACATCCTTGTCATCGTTAGCATCGCGGCAGCCATTCCAATGACCATGTATTTGGGCAAATAAAGATTGCGATTTGATCATTCTCCTAGGCAGAGATATCCGACGGCGCCAGCAAACCGCCCTTTGTCCGCACTCTACTATCTCAACCGTCAGCATCATTCAGTTCCGTCAACATCAGTAGGCGTCGCCTCAAACCAGCTGTCAGCCAATCAGAGAATAGGCCTTTCTGTGGTCAAAAGAAAGGAAAACTTTACGGCGCGACAATTGTAACAGGTACAATGTATGGCAATCAGTGTATACAGTGAAGTTGAACTAGACACTACTACAACTAAACTAATCTAATCTAATGTAACAACATAAACAATATAGTTAATGTTATACAAGCTAACACTTCAGAACATTATAGCAATATTACATTGTCTCGTTTTTGCAATGAATTGTAAATGAATTGACCTACATAGGTACATAATGTGAACAGGACATGATAATAACATATTGAATATCTCTGTCTTAGCATGTGGTAGTACAATATCGGACTTACATACAATAGATTCTAATAACTTTTGACTTTGTAAGTCGGACAATTTCAAAAGAGATCTAGATATGAGGGTAAGCTCATCAATATTTATAAACAGGGCGGTCAGAAACTGTCAATGTATGCACTAACGATTAGAAGCAGTTCAAAGTAAAAGAGTTCCAAAATATACAGTACTTAATTTGGCACTTGTTTATATGTATTGACATCATTATATCTACCTGTACCTAGTTCGTTTTTTATTCCTCTGGTATAAGAACCAACGAATGTGTGTGAGATGGGGGGCTATCCTGTCTCCCTACTTCTCCGTTACTAATGGAGTGCGGCAGGGTAGCCTCCTTTCCCCTTATTTGTTTAACTTGTATATTGATGATTTGAGTGTAAGGCTTAACAATGCCAAGGTTGGTTGTTATGTGGGTGGGTCCATAACTAACCTTCTTCTTTATGCTGATGACCTGTGTCTTATATGTCCCAGTACCAAGTCTCTTCAGAGATTAGTAGGGATATGCGAAGAGGTTAGTCTTGAAAACGACATATTGTTTAATATTGAAAAAAAAACATGTTGTATGTATTTTCCATGTGCTCGTCTGTTACTTCAGTATCCACCACCTCATGTAAGACTCTATGGTGCGAGTCTGAAGTATGTGACCTCATTTGTTTATCTGGGTGTACATCTAAACCCTACACTTAGCGATGACGACTGTGTACGTGCGCAGCTGAAGAGTCTGTATAGCCGTGCTAATTGTATAAATCGCAAGTTTTCCCTTTGTTCCACACCTGTTAAGAAAAACTTGTTCATAGCGTACTGTGGCCAAATATATGGCGCGCAATTATGGAATTCTGTCAGTGCGGGTGTCCAGTCTAAGTGCCGGATCGCATACAGTAACTGTTTCCGGATTATTATGAATTTGCCACGACGGTGAAGCGCCAGTACAATGTTTGTGTACTATTCTACTGACAGTATTGAAGCAAGGCGAAGGAGGATTTGTTATTCTTTTTTACAAAGATTAATATCCTCCAATAATATCATTGTCCAGCACTTGCTGACTTCAGACACGTTCTACAGAAATACTTTTTCCAGAACTGTTATGACTTATTGTACAGGTAGAGGTTTTAATGTATATGTATGTATCTTTTGTGTACCTTTGGGTTTTTAACCTGAAATAAATAATAAAAAAATATCTATTATTCCATTGTCTGCGTTATTAGTGCATTTGATTAAATGCAAACTGGGGAGACCTGCCTTGTTATAGCTACAAGTTGCGTGAGAGTGTCTGAGCCTAAAGATAAAGAGAGAGAAAATATTGTTATAACCACATACTGTGTGTGAATATGACAACCAGATAACTAATACATCTAGTTATGATCATGTGCTCTGTGTGGTTACTATAATCAGACGATTAATGCATGACTAATAATTGGTGATTCACTATGACATAACCAGCCAGGAATGTCCACCTGGTCTGCGATTGACAGACCACAGCAACAACTGTGTCAATGATCATCAATAATGACAACATTTGTTATCAAGTTTTTGTTTGATTTTTAGATTTATAGTTGTTGATTATTAATATTTGTAATGAGCTAAATGTAGCAATTTTCTACCAGGGTGAATTGCACAATGAATTGTACCTTGAATATGACATACGTCAGTGTAGGATGCTTTATCTCGTCAATGGTGTCAAACATTAGTGTTGATTGTGGAAGACTGTATAAAAGTATCAGGGAGATGTAGAGTCCATTCCAAATCACCGCACGGACTTTTCAATAATGTTAATATTATTTTCATAGATATATAAAATATCGGTCGGGTAGTGTACTCCAACAGCACAGCAATTGACTGTGGCGTGACGCGGTCTATAGTCATCATCATCATCATCTTCGCCGCATGTCTGTCATTGTTACTGAGGCGGGCTGAGCAGATGTTGGTGGGAAAATCGTGACTTTTTCCTTTCATCCATTTTTTTTCGACCGGCCTTCCCGTCGACAAATTGGATGAAAGGAAAAGGTCACGATTTTCCCATCAACATCTGCTTGGAGAGTAGGCGGGTCGTCATTGTGGCCGTGGTCACCAGGCCAGCATTACGTTTGTCAAGACGATAACACTTTAACTGTATTTTCTTTTGCGTAACAAGGACCAACAAAAGTTTCAAGCGATCAGAAACCACAAACGTCAAGAACAAAACTTGCAACATTACTAGAATTTACACCAAATTATCTTCGGCGACCGTGTTTCAAAAGCAAGCCTTTTGGAGTACGCGCAGGGAAAATACTTGAAAAGTATGTTGTACTTTCATTTATTAACAACAACAATAATAACTAGAGTTCGACAAACACATCTCTTCGCCAAATAATCATGCCTTTATCAAGACTTTAACGTCTTATTCATGTATTACTAAATAGTACCTACCCCAATAGCAAATGACTGCATGAACGTGTGTTCCTCAGAAACCCACAAATGCTACCAAAAACATAACCGTCTCAGCGAACTGGTGACAAGGAAATTATGTACAATGTTGTGATATTTTCCAGCGCAACTTTCATAGTGTTTTGTTAAAATCAGTAGTCTCACCAGACTCCGGCCGCGGCCTGGCCGAATAGTACACAGATGACCTGGTATGATCCCTGGTCAATCAGAATTTCATGCTTCCAAGACGTATCATCCCTGGTCAATCAGAATTTCATGCTTCCAAGACAACGTCAGGGATTCTCTGATTCGACTGGCTCTCTTGACCTACTTCTTCTCTATTTTTAGACATCTATGGGCCGATTCATTAGCTGCCGACAAACCCGCTCCGCTCACCAGCTGGACATTCCTAAGTGTAGAACTGAACGTTATAAGACTAGTGCCATTCCGTACATGGTTCGCCTACTCAACTGTTCAAATGTCCCCATGCCCTGATTCTACTAGTATTGTACGCCATTAATATTGTTGTAAATATTCGCGATCGCTGGTCGATATTATATATATAACGATATATATATATATATATATATATATATATATATATATATATATATATTTGTACGTAGTAATCTGATTTTATAAGGATTCCAATTTTTAAGATTTGCTGGTGAGTGATACTGGTCTACTTTATTTTATTGAAGTATCAACTGCAATTCAGCCTTTGGGCTGCGAATGTGATACATTTCTCTTGTTCTCAATAAACCATTACTATTCAAGTCCTTTCAGGTAACTCCGTCACAAGTATATTGCAACCATTATAGTTTCCCTAAGTAATTATATCAAATACATAGTGATTTATATAATTAGCATCTCATTATGTTGATAATCACCCAAAGTACCTACCTACCAAAAACAAAGAATATCCTTCAATCCCCTCAGGAGGTATCCATCTAAAATGTTACGAACTATAAGACCCACTGCAGTTCCAAACAAGCTGCTAAGGGGCCCAAAATTACACCATTTACTCCTAGTCCCAACAGCTATCCACAACTTAAAATTGATGAAGCTGGCACTTTTGGAAAATTTAGGCGCAAACTTTGACGCTCACTTGCAGTACCAAAACAAGTCGCCAGGAAGCCCATTATCGAACTTGACCTTCCCTTTTGTGTCCCCTACCTATCAACGAAATATCAGTAGCATCCATCAAGAACATCTCGATTTATCTTGCATACAGACAAACGCACTTAAATACAAAGCCAACTACAGCACCATAGGTAAAAGCTAGCTAAACCATTCTCGCACATGATAATCCTTTCCACAACCGCTACACACCTACCAAATATCGTGGAAATCGCCCAGCTGCATTTTGACTTATGCTTCCCGAAACAAACCACGAAAAAATACAAAGCTCGCTGCTGTACCGTAGGAAAAGGCCAGGTAAACCGTTTTCGAACTAGGCATGCCTTTCAACAACCGCTACACACCTGCAAAAAATCAAAAAGTTCCATCCACAATTTCTCGACTTATATGTTGTTGACCTACATACAGGCCCAAGTCGACAAAAACATACTCTATCGCCATTGGCGAAGAGAATGATAATATCGGGTGTATTTGCTGCCAAATGGGTACCATTGTGCTGAGTAATAAGGCTCATTAACGTGGTCGAGGCACGGGACCCAGTTTTACGTCCCTCCAGGAAAGCGATTTCGTGGAATGCTTCGTGAGGCTACGTACTGTGTCCGGTCGTCCTTGGTTGGGGGACTCCCATTCAAGAACTGTCCGCACTATAGCCGCGCGTTGCTTAACTTGCACAATCGAATTATGCGGTTTGTGGCTTATTATTCCCTACCTAAGGACCTTTCTATCGATACCAAGTTTGAACCGCCGTAATATCTTTGAAGACTCCGGAATCTCAAGCGTATATACGCCCGTATGTGTTACGTAGCGGTTACGGCTAAGGTGAACATATGATCGAGAATATCTCGGCAACAATGCACAATAGAATTGTGCGGTTTGTGGCTTATTATTCCCTACCTAGAGACCTTTCTAACGATACCAAGTTGGACCCGCCGGAATAACTTTGACGACTCCGGAATCTCAAGTGTATATACGCCCTTATGTGTTACGTAGCGGTTACGGCTAAGGTGAACCTATGATCGAGAATATCTCGGCAACAATGCACAATAGAATTGTGCGGTTTGTGGCTTATTATTCCCTAACAAAGGACCTTTCTAACGATACCAAGTTGGACCCGCCGGAATATCTTTGAAGACTTCGAAATCTCAAGCGTATATACCCCCGTATGTGTTACGTAGCGGTAGGCTAAGGTGAACCTATGATCGAGAATATCTCGGCAACAATGCACAATAGAATTGTGCGGTTTGTGGCTTACTATTCCCTACCAAGGGACCTTTCTAACGATACCAAGTTTGACCCGCCGGAATATATTTCAAGACTTCGAAATCTCAAGCGTATATACTCCCGTATGTGTTACGTAGCGGTAGGCTAAGGTGAATCTATGATCGAGAATATCTCGGCAACAATGCACAATAGAATTGTGCGGTTTGTGGCTTACTATTCCCTACCTAGAGACCTTTCTAACGATACCAAGTTTGACCCACCGGAATATCTTTAAGACTTCGGAATCTCAAGCGTATATACGCCCGTATGTGTTACGTAGCGGTTACGGCTAAGGTGAACATATGATCGAGAATATCTCGGCAACAATACACAATAGAATTTTGCGGTTTGTGGCTTACCATACTATACCTTTCTAACGATACCAAGTTGGATCCGCGGGAATAACTTTGAAGACTCCGGAATGTAAAGTGTATATACACCCGTATGTGTTACGTAGCGGTTACGGCTAAGGTGAACCTATGATCGAGAATATCTCGGCAACAATGCACAAAAGAATTATGCGGTTTGTGGCTTACTATTCCCTACCTAGAGACCTGTCTAACGATACCACGTTGGACCCGCTGGAATATCTTTCTAGACTCCGGAATCTCAAGCGTATATACGCCTGTATGTGTTACGTAGCGGTAGGCTAAAATGAACCTATGATCGAGAATAACTCGGCAACAATGCACAATAGAATTGTGCGGTTGGTGGCTTACTATTCCCTACCTAGAGACCTTTCTAACGATACCAAGTTGGACCCGCTGGAATATCTTTGAAGACTTCGAAATCTCAAGCGTATATACGCCCGTATGTGTTACGTAGCGGTAGGCTAAGGTGAACCTATGATCGAGAATATCTCGGCAACAATGCACAATAGAATTATGCGGTTTGTGGCTTACTATTCGCTACCTAGAGACCTTTCTAACGATACCAAGTTTGACCCGCCGGAATATATTTGAAGACTTCGGAATCTCAAGCGTATATACACACGTTTGTGTTACGTAGCGGTAGGCTAAGGTGAACCTATGATCGAGAATATCTCGACAACAATGCACAATAGAATTATGCGGTTTGTGGCTTACAATTCCCTACCTAGAGACCTTTCTAACGATACCAAATTGGACCCGCTGGAATATCTTTGAAGTCTCCGGAATCTCAAGCGTATATACGCCCGTATGTGTTACGTAGCGGTAGGATAAGGTAAACCTATGATCAAGAATATCTCGGCAACAATGCACAATAGAATTTTGCGGTTTGTGGCTTACTATTCCCTACCTAGAGACCTTTCTAACGATACCAAGTTTGACCCGCCGGAATAACTTTGAAGACTCCGGAATCTCAAGTGTATACGCCCGTATGTGTTACGTAGCGGTAGGCTAAGGTGAACCTATGATCGAGAATATTTCGGCAACAATGCACAATAGAATTGTGCGGTTTATGGCTTACTATTCCCTAACAAAGGACCTTTCTAACGATACCAAGTTGGACCCGCCGGAATATCTTTGAAGACTTCGAAATCTCAAGCGTATATACCCCCGTATGTGTTACGTAGCGGTAGGCTAAGGTGAACCTATGATCGAGAATATCTCGGCAACAATGCACAATAGAATTGTGCGGTTTGTGGCTTACTATTCCCTACCTAGAGACCTTTCTAACGATACCAAGTTTGACCCACCGGAATATCTTTTAAGACTTCGGAATCTCAAGCGTATATACGCCCGTATGTGTTACGTAGCGGTTACGGCTAAGGTGAACATATGATCGAGAATATCTCGGCAACAATACACAATAGAATTTTGCGGTTTGTGGCTTACCATACTATACCTTTCTAACGATACCAAGTTGGATCCGCCGGAATAACTTTGAAGACTCCGGAATGTTAAGTGTATATACACCCGTATGTGTTACGTAGCGGTTACGGCTAAGGTGAACCTATGATCGAGAATATCTCGGCAACAATGCACAAAAGAATTATGCGGTTTGTGGCTTACTATTCCCTACCTAGAGACCTTTCTAACGATACCACGTTGGACCCGCTGGAATATCTTTGAAGACTTCGAAATCTCAAGCGTATAGACGCCCGTATGTGTTACGTAGCGGTAGGCTAAGGTGAACCTATGATCGAGAATATCTCGGCAACAATGCACAATAGCATTATGCGGTTTCTGGCTTACTATTCGCTACCTAGAGACCTTTCTAACGATACCAAGTTTGACCCGCCGGAATATATTTGAAGACTTCGGAATCTCAAGCGTATATACACACGTTTGTGTTACGTAGCGGTAGGCTAAGGTGAACCTATGATCGAGAATATCTCGGCAACAATGCACAAAAGAATTATGCGGTTTGTGGCTTACTATTCCCTACCTAGAGACCTTTCTAACGATACCAAGTTGGACCCGCTGGAATATCTTTGTAGACTCCGGAATCTCAAGCGTATATACGCCTGTATGTGTTACGTAGCGGTAGGCTAAAATGAACCTATGATCGAGAATATCTCGGCAACAATGCACAATAGAATTGTGCGGTTTGTGGCTCACTATTCCCTACCTAGAGACCTTTCTAACGATACCAAGTTGGACCCGCTGGAATATCTTTGTAGACTCCGGAATCTCAAGCGTATATACGCCTGTATGTGTTACGTAGCGGTAGGCTAAAATGAACCTATGATCGACAATATCTCGGCAACAATGCACAATAGAATTGTGCGGTTTGTGGCTTACTATTCCCTACCTAGAGACCTTTCTAACGATACCAAGTTGGACCCGCTGGAATATCTTTGAAGACTTCGAAATCTCAAGCGTATATACGCCCGTATGTGTTACGTAGCGGTAGGCTAAGGTGAACCTATGATCGAGAATATCTCGGCAACAATGCACAATAGAATTATGCGGTTTGTGGCTTACTATTCGCTACCTAGAGACCTTTCTAACGATACCAAGTTTGACCCGCCGGAATATATTTGAAGACTTCGGAATCTCAAGCGTATATACACACGTTTGTGTTACGTAGCGGTAGGCTAAGGTGAACCTATGATCGAGAATATCTCGACAACAATGCACAATAGAATTATGCGGTTTTGGGGCTTACAATTCCCTACCTAGAGACCTTTCTAACGATACCAAATTGGACCCGCTGGAATATATTTGAAGTCTCCGGAATCTCAAGCGTATATACGCCCGTATGTGTTACGTAGCGGTAGGATAAGGTGAACCTATGATCAAGAATATCTCGGCAACAATGCACAATAGAATTTTGCGGTTTGTGGCTTACTATTCCCTACCTAGAGACCTTTCTAACGATACCAAGTTTGACCCGCCGGAATAACTTTGAAGACTCCGGAATCTCAAGTGTATACGCCCGTATGTGTTACTTGGCGGTAGGCTAAGGTGAAACTATGATCGAGAATATCTCGGCAACAATGCACAATAGAATTGTGCGGTTTGTGGCTTATTATTCCCTACCTAGAGACCTTTATAACGATACCAAGTTTGACCCGCCGGAATATCTTTGAAGACTCCGGAATTTCAAGTGTATATACGCCCTTATGTGTTACGTAGCGGTAGGCTAAGGTGAACCTATGATCGAGAATATCTCGGCAACAATGCACAATAGAATTGTGCGGTTTATGGCTTACTATTCCCTACTTAGAGACCTTTCTAACGATACCAATTTGGACCCGCCGGAATATCTTTGAAGACTTCGGAATCTCAAGCGTATATACGCCCGTATGTGTTACGTAGCGGTTACGGCTAAGGTGAACTTATGATCGAGAATATCTCGGCAACAATACACAATAGAATTGTGCGGTTTATGGCTTACTATTCCCTACCTAGGGACCTTTCTAACGATACCAAGTTTGACCCGTCGGAATATCTTTGAAGACTTCGGAATCTCAAGCGTATATACGCCCGTTTATGTTAAGTAGCGGTAGGCTAAAATGAACCTATGATCGAGAATATCCCGGCAACAATGCACAATAGAATTTTGCGGTTTGTGGCTTATTATTCCCTACCTAGAGACCTTTCTAACGATACCAAGTTGGACCCGCCGGAATAACTTTGAAGACTCCGGAATCTCAAGTGTATATACGCCCTTATGTGTTACGTAGCGGTTACGGCTAAGGTGAACCTATGATCGAGAATATCTCGGCAACAATGCACAATAGAATTGTGCGGTTTGTGGCTTATTATTCCCTAACAAAGGACCTTTCTAACGATGCCAAGTTGGACCCGCCGGAATATCTTTGAAGACTTCGAAATCTCAAGCGTATATACCTCCGTATGTGTTAAGTAGCGGTTACGGCTAAGGTGAACCTATGATCGAGAATATCTCGGCAACAATGCACAATAGAATTGTGCGGTTTGTGGCTTATTATTCCCTAACAAAGGACCTTTCTAACGATACCAAGTTGGACCCGCCGGAATATCTTTGAAGACTTCGGAATCTCAAGTGTATACGCCCGTATGTGTTACGTAGCGGTAGGCTAAGGTGAACCTATGATCGAGAATATTTCGGCAACAATGCACAATAGAATTGTGCGGTTTATGGCTTACTATTCCCTAACAAAGGACCTTTCTAACGATACCAAGTTGGACCCGCCGGAATATCTTTGAAGACTTCGAAATCTCAAGCGTATATACCCCCGTATGTGTTACGTAGCGGTAGGCTAAGGTGAACCTATGATCGAGAATATCTCGGCAACAATGCACAATAGAATTGTGCGGTTTGTGGCTTACTATTCCCTACCTAGAGACCTTTCTAACGATACCAAGTTTGACCCACCGGAATATCTTTTAAGACTTCGGAATCTCAAGCGTATATACGCCCGTATGTGTTACGTAGCGGTTACGGCTAAGGTGAACATATGATCGAGAATATCTCGGCAACAATACACAATAGAATTTTGCGGTTTGTGGCTTACCATACTATACCTTTCTAACGATACCAAGTTGGATCCGCCGGAATAACTTTGAAGACTCCGGAATGTTAAGTGTATATACACCCGTATGTGTTACGTAGCGGTTACGGCTAAGGTGAACCTATGATCGAGAATATCTCGGCAACAATGCACAAATGAATTATGCGGTTTGTGGCTTACTATTCCCTACCTAGAGACCTTTCTAACGATACCACGTTGGACCCGCTGGAATATCTTTGAAGACTTCGAAATCTCAAGCGTATAGACGCCCGTATGTGTTACGTAGCGGTAGGCTAAGGTGAACCTATGATCGAGAATATCTCGGCAACAATGCACAATAGCATTATGCGGTTTCTGGCTTACTATTCGCTACCTAGAGACCTTTCTAACGATACCAAGTTTGACCCGCCGGAATATATTTGAAGACTTCGGAATCTCAAGCGTATATACACACGTTTGTGTTACGTAGCGGTAGGCTAAGGTGAACCTATGATCGAGAATATCTCGGCAACAATGCACAAAAGAATTATGCGGTTTGTGGCTTACTATTCCCTACCTAGAGACCTTTCTAACGATACCAAGTTGGACCCGCTGGAATATCTTTGTAGACTCCGGAATCTCAAGCGTATATACGCCTGTATGTGTTACGTAGCGGTAGGCTAAAATGAACCTATGATCGAGAATATCTCGGCAACAATGCACAATAGAATTGTGCGGTTTGTGGCTTACTATTCCCTACCTAGAGACCTTTCTAACGATACCAAGTTGGACCCGCTGGAATATCTTTGTAGACTCCGGAATCTCAAGCGTATATACGCCTGTATGTGTTACGTAGCGGTAGGCTAAAATGAACCTATGATCGACAATATCTCGGCAACAATGCACAATAGAATTGTGCGGTTTGTGGCTTACTATTCCCTACCTAGAGACCTTTCTAACGATACCAAGTTGGACCCGCTGGAATATCTTTGAAGACTTCGAAATCTCAAGCGTATATACGCCCGTATGTGTTACGTAGCGGTAGGCTAAGGTGAACCTATGATCGAGAATATCTCGGCAACAATGCACAATAGAATTATGCGGTTTGTGGCTTACTATTCGCTACCTAGAGACCTTTCTAACGATACCAAGTTTGACCCGCCGGAATATATTTGAAGACTTCGGAATCTCAAGCGTATATACACACGTTTGTGTTACGTAGCGGTAGGCTAAGGTGAACCTATGATCGAGAATATCTCGACAACAATGCACAATAGAATTATGCGGTTTTGGGGCTTACAATTCCCTACCTAGAGACCTTTCTAACGATACCAAATTGGACCCGCTGGAATATATTTGAAGTCTCCGGAATCTCAAGCGTATATACGCCCGTATGTGTTACGTAGCGGTAGGATAAGGTGAACCTATGATCAAGAATATCTCGGCAACAATGCACAATAGAATTTTGCGGTTTGTGGCTTACTATTCCCTACCTAGAGACCTTTCTAACGATACCAAGTTTGACCCGCCGGAATAACTTTGAAGACTCCGGAATCTCAAGTGTATACGCCCGTATGTGTTACTTGGCGGTAGGCTAAGGTGAAACTATGATCGAGAATATCTCGGCAACAATGCACAATAGAATTGTGCGGTTTGTGGCTTATTATTCCCTACCTAGAGACCTTTATAACGATACCAAGTTTGACCCGCCGGAATATCTTTGAAGACTCCGGAATTTCAAGTGTATATACGCCCTTATGTGTTACGTAGCGGTAGGCTAAGGTGAACCTATGATCGAGAATATCTCGGCAACAATGCACAATAGAATTGTGCGGTTTATGGCTTACTATTCCCTACTTAGAGACCTTTCTAACGATACCAATTTGGACCCGCCGGAATATCTTTGAAGACTTCGGAATCTCAAGCGTATATACGCCCGTATGTGTTACGTAGCGGTTACGGCTAAGGTGAACTTATGATCGAGAATATCTCGGCAACAATACACAATAGAATTGTGCGGTTTATGGCTTACTATTCCCTACCTAGGGACCTTTCTAACGATACCAAGTTTGACCCGTCGGAATATCTTTGAAGACTTCGGAATCTCAAGCGTATATACGCCCGTTTATGTTAAGTAGCGGTAGGCTAAAATGAACCTATGATCGAGAATATCCCGGCAACAATGCACAATAGAATTTTGCGGTTTGTGGCTTATTATTCCCTACCTAGAGACCTTTCTAACGATACCAAGTTGGACCCGCCGGAATAACTTTGAAGACTCCGGAATCTCAAGTGTATATACGCCCTTATGTGTTACGTAGCGGTTACGGCTAAGGTGAACCTATGATCGAGAATATCTCGGCAACAATGCACAATAGAATTGTGCGGTTTGTGGCTTATTATTCCCTAACAAAGGACCTTTCTAACGATGCCAAGTTGGACCCGCCGGAATATCTTTGAAGACTTCGAAATCTCAAGCGTATATACCTCCGTATGTGTTAAGTAGCGGTTACGGCTAAGGTGAACCTATGATCGAGAATATCTCGGCAACAATGCACAATAGAATTGTGCGGTTTGTGGCTTATTATTCCCTAACAAAGGACCTTTCTAACGATACCAAGTTGGACCCGCCGGAATATCTTTGAAGACTTCGAAATCTCAAGCGTATATACCCCCGTATGTGTTACGTAGCGGTAGGCTAAGGTGAACCTATGATCGAGAATATCTCGGCAACAATGCACAATAGAATTGTGCGGTTTGTGGCTTATTATTCCCTAACAAAGGACCTTTCTAACGATGCCAAGTTGGACCCGCCGGAATATCTTTGAAGACTTCGAAATCTCAAGCGTATATACCTCCGTATGTGTTAAGTAGCGGTTACGGCTAAGGTGAACCTATGATCGAGAATATCTCGGCAACAATGCACAATAGAATTGTGCGGTTTGTGGCTTATTATTCCCTAACAAAGGACCTTTCTAACGATACCAAGTTGGACCCGCCGGAATATCTTTGAAGACTTCGGAATCTCAAGTGTATACGCCCGTATGTGTTACGTAGCGGTAGGCTAAGGTGAACCTATGATCGAGAATATTTCGGCAACAATGCACAATAGAATTGTGCGGTTTATGGCTTACTATTCCCTAACAAAGGACCTTTCTAACGATACCAAGTTGGACCCGCCGGAATATCTTTGAAGACTTCGAAATCTCAAGCGTATATACCCCCGTATGTGTTACGTAGCGGTAGGCTAAGGTGAACCTATGATCGAGAATATCTCGGCAACAATGCACAATAGAATTGTGCGGTTTGTGGCTTACTATTCCCTACCTAGAGACCTTTCTAACGATACCAAGTTTGACCCACCGGAATATCTTTTAAGACTTCGGAATCTCAAGCGTATATACGCCCGTATGTGTTACGTAGCGGTTACGGCTAAGGTGAACATATGATCGAGAATATCTCGGCAACAATACACAATAGAATTTTGCGGTTTGTGGCTTACCATACTATACCTTTCTAACGATACCAAGTTGGATCCGCCGGAATAACTTTGAAGACTCCGGAATGTTAAGTGTATATACACCCGTATGTGTTACGTAGCGGTTACGGCTAAGGTGAACCTATGATCGAGAATATCTCGGCAACAATGCACAAAAGAATTATGCGGTTTGTGGCTTACTATTCCCTACCTAGAGACCTTTCTAACGATACCACGTTGGACCCGCTGGAATATCTTTGAAGACTTCGAAATCTCAAGCGTATAGACGCCCGTATGTGTTACGTAGCGGTAGGCTAAGGTGAACCTATGATCGAGAATATCTCGGCAACAATGCACAATAGCATTATGCGGTTTCTGGCTTACTATTCGCTACCTAGAGACCTTTCTAACGATACCAAGTTTGACCCGCCGGAATATATTTGAAGACTTCGGAATCTCAAGCGTATATACACACGTTTGTGTTACGTAGCGGTAGGCTAAGGTGAACCTATGATCGAGAATATCTCGGCAACAATGCACAAAAGAATTATGCGGTTTGTGGCTTACTATTCCCTACCTAGAGACCTTTCTAACGATACCAAGTTGGACCCGCTGGAATATCTTTGTAGACTCCGGAATCTCAAGCGTATATACGCCTGTATGTGTTACGTAGCGGTAGGCTAAAATGAACCTATGATCGAGAATATCTCGGCAACAATGCACAATAGAATTGTGCGGTTTGTGGCTTACTATTCCCTACCTAGAGACCTTTCTAACGATACCAAGTTGGACCCGCTGGAATATCTTTGTAGACTCCGGAATCTCAAGCGTATATACGCCCGTATGTGTTACGTAGCGGTAGGCTAAAATGAACCTATGATCGACAATATCTCGGCAACAATGCACAATAGAATTGTGCGGTTTGTGGCTTACTATTCCCTACCTAGAGACCTTTCTAACGATACCAAGTTGGACCCGCTGGAATATCTTTGAAGACTTCGAAATCTCAAGCGTATATACGCCCGTATGTGTTACGTAGCGGTAGGCTAAGGTGAACCTATGATCGAGAATATCTCGGCAACAATGCACAATAGAATTATGCGGTTTGTGGCTTACTATTCGCTACCTAGAGACCTTTCTAACGATACCAAGTTTGACCCGCCGGAATATATTTGAAGACTTCGGAATCTCAAGCGTATATACACACGTTTGTGTTACGTAGCGGTAGGCTAAGGTGAACCTATGATCGAGAATATCTCGACAACAATGCACAATAGAATTATGCGGTTTTGGGGCTTACAATTCCCTACCTAGAGACCTTTCTAACGATACCAAATTGGACCCGCTGGAATATATTTGAAGTCTCCGGAATCTCAAGCGTATATACGCCCGTATGTGTTACGTAGCGGTAGGATAAGGTGAACCTATGATCAAGAATATCTCGGCAACAATGCACAATAGAATTTTGCGGTTTGTGGCTTACTATTCCCTACCTAGAGACCTTTCTAACGATACCAAGTTTGACCCGCCGGAATAACTTTGAAGACTCCGGAATCTCAAGTGTATACGCCCGTATGTGTTACTTGGCGGTAGGCTAAGGTGAAACTATGATCGAGAATATCTCGGCAACAATGCACAATAGAATTGTGCGGTTTGTGGCTTATTATTCCCTACCTAGAGACCTTTATAACGATACCAAGTTTGACCCGCCGGAATATCTTTGAAGACTCCGGAATTTCAAGTGTATATACGCCCTTATGTGTTACGTAGCGGTAGGCTAAGGTGAACCTATGATCGAGAATATCTCGGCAACAATGCACAATAGAATTGTGCGGTTTATGGCTTACTATTCCCTACTTAGAGACCTTTCTAACGATACCAATTTGGACCCGCCGGAATATCTTTGAAGACTTCGGAATCTCAAGCGTATATACGCCCGTATGTGTTACGTAGCGGTTACGGCTAAGGTGAACTTATGATCGAGAATATCTCGGCAACAATACACAATAGAATTGTGCGGTTTATGGCTTACTATTCCCTACCTAGGGACCTTTCTAACGATACCAAGTTTGACCCGTCGGAATATCTTTGAAGACTTCGGAATCTCAAGCGTATATACGCCCGTTTATGTTAAGTAGCGGTAGGCTAAAATGAACCTATGATCGAGAATATCCCGGCAACAATGCACAATAGAATTTTGCGGTTTGTGGCTTATTATTCCCTACCTAGAGACCTTTCTAACGATACCAAGTTGGACCCGCCGGAATAACTTTGAAGACTCCGGAATCTCAAGTGTATATACGCCCTTATGTGTTACGTAGCGGTTACGGCTAAGGTGAACCTATGATCGAGAATATCTCGGCAACAATGCACAATAGAATTGTGCGGTTTGTGGCTTATTATTCCCTAACAAAGGACCTTTCTAACGATGCCAAGTTGGACCCGCCGGAATATCTTTGAAGACTTCGAAATCTCAAGCGTATATACCTCCGTATGTGTTAAGTAGCGGTTACGGCTAAGGTGAACCTATGATCGAGAATATCTCGGCAACAATGCACAATAGAATTGTGCGGTTTGTGGCTTATTATTCCCTAACAAAGGACCTTTCTAACGATACCAAGTTGGACCCGCCGGAATATCTTTGAAGACTTCGAAATCTCAAGCGTATATACCCCCGTATGTGTTACGTAGCGGTAGGCTAAGGTGAACCTATGATCGAGAATATCTCGGCAACAATGCACAATAGAATTGTGCGGTTTGTGGCTTATTATTCCCTAACAAAGGACCTTTCTAACGATGCCAAGTTGGACCCGCCGGAATATCTTTGAAGACTTCGAAATCTCAAGCGTATATACCTCCGTATGTGTTAAGTAGCGGTTACGGCTAAGGTGAACCTATGATCGAGAATATCTCGGCAACAATGCACAATAGAATTGTGCGGTTTGTGGCTTATTATTCCCTAACAAAGGACCTTTCTAACGATACCAAGTTGGACCCGCCGGAATATCTTTGAAGACTTCGGAATCTCAAGTGTATACGCCCGTATGTGTTACGTAGCGGTAGGCTAAGGTGAACCTATGATCGAGAATATTTCGGCAACAATGCACAATAGAATTGTGCGGTTTATGGCTTACTATTCCCTAACAAAGGACCTTTCTAACGATACCAAGTTGGACCCGCCGGAATATCTTTGAAGACTTCGAAATCTCAAGCGTATATACCCCCGTATGTGTTACGTAGCGGTAGGCTAAGGTGAACCTATGATCGAGAATATCTCGGCAACAATGCACAATAGAATTGTGCGGTTTGTGGCTTACTATTCCCTACCTAGAGACCTTTCTAACGATACCAAGTTTGACCCACCGGAATATCTTTTAAGACTTCGGAATCTCAAGCGTATATACGCCCGTATGTGTTACGTAGCGGTTACGGCTAAGGTGAACATATGATCGAGAATATCTCGGCAACAATACACAATAGAATTTTGCGGTTTGTGGCTTACCATACTATACCTTTCTAACGATACCAAGTTGGATCCGCCGGAATAACTTTGAAGACTCCGGAATGTTAAGTGTATATACACCCGTATGTGTTACGTAGCGGTTACGGCTAAGGTGAACCTATGATCGAGAATATCTCGGCAACAATGCACAAAAGAATTATGCGGTTTGTGGCTTACTATTCCCTACCTAGAGACCTTTCTAACGATACCACGTTGGACCCGCTGGAATATCTTTGAAGACTTCGAAATCTCAAGCGTATAGACGCCCGTATGTGTTACGTAGCGGTAGGCTAAGGTGAACCTATGATCGAGAATATCTCGGCAACAATGCACAATAGCATTATGCGGTTTCTGGCTTACTATTCGCTACCTAGAGACCTTTCTAACGATACCAAGTTTGACCCGCCGGAATATATTTGAAGACTTCGGAATCTCAAGCGTATATACACACGTTTGTGTTACGTAGCGGTAGGCTAAGGTGAACCTATGATCGAGAATATCTCGGCAACAATGCACAAAAGAATTATGCGGTTTGTGGCTTACTATTCCCTACCTAGAGACCTTTCTAACGATACCAAGTTGGACCCGCTGGAATATCTTTGTAGACTCCGGAATCTCAAGCGTATATACGCCTGTATGTGTTACGTAGCGGTAGGCTAAAATGAACCTATGATCGAGAATATCTCGGCAACAATGCACAATAGAATTGTGCGGTTTGTGGCTTACTATTCCCTACCTAGAGACCTTTCTAACGATACCAAGTTGGACCCGCTGGAATATCTTTGTAGACTCCGGAATCTCAAGCGTATATACGCCCGTATGTGTTACGTAGCGGTAGGCTAAAATGAACCTATGATCGACAATATCTCGGCAACAATGCACAATAGAATTGTGCGGTTTGTGGCTTACTATTCCCTACCTAGAGACCTTTCTAACGATACCAAGTTGGACCCGCTGGAATATCTTTGAAGACTTCGAAATCTCAAGCGTATATACGCCCGTATGTGTTACGTAGCGGTAGGCTAAGGTGAACCTATGATCGAGAATATCTCGGCAACAATGCACAATAGAATTATGCGGTTTGTGGCTTACTATTCGCTACCTAGAGACCTTTCTAACGATACCAAGTTTGACCCGCCGGAATATATTTGAAGACTTCGGAATCTCAAGCGTATATACACACGTTTGTGTTACGTAGCGGTAGGCTAAGGTGAACCTATGATCGAGAATATCTCGACAACAATGCACAATAGAATTATGCGGTTTGGGGCTTACAATTCCCTACCTAGAGACCTTTCTAACGATACCAATTGGACCCGCTGGAATATATTTGAAGTCTCCGGAATCTCAAGCGTATATACGCCCGTATGTGTTACGTAGCGGTAGGATAAGGTGAACCTATGATCAAGAATATCTCGGCAACAATGCACAATAGAATTTTGCGGTTTGTGGCTTACTATTCCCTACCTAGAGACCTTTCTAACGATACCAAGTTTGACCCGCCGGAATAACTTTGAAGACTCCGGAATCTCAAGTGTATACGCCCGTATGTGTTACTTGGCGGTAGGCTAAGGTGAAACTATGATCGAGAATATCTCGGCAACAATGCACAATAGAATTGTGCGGTTTGTGGCTTATTATTCCCTACCTAGAGACCTTTATAACGATACCAAGTTTGACCCGCCGGAATATCTTTGAAGACTCCGGAATTTCAAGTGTATATACGCCCTTATGTGTTACGTAGCGGTAGGCTAAGGTGAACCTATGATCGAGAATATCTCGGCAACAATGCACAATAGAATTGTGCGGTTTATGGCTTACTATTCCCTACTTAGAGACCTTTCTAACGATACCAATTTGGACCCGCCGGAATATCTTTGAAGACTTCGGAATCTCAAGCGTATATACGCCCGTATGTGTTACGTAGCGGTACGGCTAAGGTGAACTTATGATCGAGAATATCTCGGCAACAATACACAATAGAATTGTGCGGTTTATGGCTTACTATTCCCTACCTAGGGACCTTTCTAACGATACCAAGTTTGACCCGTCGGAATATCTTTGAAGACTTCGGAATCTCAAGCGTATATACGCCCGTTTATGTTAAGTAGCGGTAGGCTAAAATGAACCTATGATCGAGAATATCCGGCAACAATGCACAATAGAATTTTGCGGTTTGTGGCTTATTATTCCCTACCTAGAGACCTTTCTAACGATACCAAGTTGGACCCGCCGGAATAACTTTGAAGACTCCGGAATCTCAAGTGTATATACGCCCTTATGTGTTACGTAGCGGTACGGCTAAGGTGAACCTATGATCGAGAATATCTCGGCAACAATGCACAATAGAATTGTGCGGTTTGTGGCTTATTATTCCCTAACAAAGGACCTTTCTAACGATGCCAAGTTGGACCCGCCGGAATATCTTTGAAGACTTCGAAATCTCAAGCGTATATACCTCCGTATGTGTTAAGTAGCGGTTACGGCTAAGGTGAACCTATGATCGAGAATATCTCGGCAACAATGCACAATAGAATTGTGCGGTTTGTGGCTTATTATTCCCTAACAAAGGACCTTTCTAACGATACCAAGTTGGACCCGCCGGAATATCTTTGAAGACTTCGAAATCTCAAGCGTATATACCCCCGTATGTGTTACGTAGCGGTAGGCTAAGGTGAACCTATGATCGAGAATATCTCGGCAACAATGCACAATAGAATTGTGCGGTTTGTGGCTTACTATTCCCTACCTAGAGACCTTTCTAACGATACCAAGTTGGACCCACCGGAATATCTTTTAAGACTTCGGAATCTCAAGCGTATATACGCCCGTATGTGTTACGTAGCGGTTACGGCTAAGGTGAACATATGATCGAGAATATCTCGGCAACAATACACAATAGAATTTTGCGGTTTGTGGCTTACCATACTATACCTTTCTAACGATACCAAGTTGGATCCGCGGGAATAACTTTGAAGACTCCGGAATGTAAAGTGTATATACACCCGTATGTGTTACGTAGCGGTTACGGCTAAGGTGAACCTATGATCGAGAATATCTCGGCAACAATGCACAAAAGAATTATGCGGTTTGTGGCTTACTATTCCCTACCTAGAGACCTTTCTAACGATACCAAGTTGACCCGCTGGAATATCTTTGAAGACTTCGAAATCTCAAGCGTATATACGCCCGTATGTGTTACGTAGCGGTAGGCTAAGGTGAACCTATGATCGAGAATATCTCGGCAACAATGCACAATAGAATTATGCGGTTTGTGGCTTACTATTCGCTACCTAGAGACCTTTCTAACGATACCAAGTTTGACCCGCCGGAATATATTTGAAGACTTCGGAATCTCAAGCGTATATACACACGTTTCTGTTACGTAGCGGTAGGCTAAGGTGAACCTATGATCGAGAATATCTCGACAACAATGCACAATAGAATTATGCGGTTTGTGGCTTACAATTCCCTACCTAGAGCCTTTCGAACGATACCAAATTGGACCCGCTGGAATATCTTTGAAGTCTCCGGAATCTCAAGCGTATACGCCCGTATGTGTTACGTAGCGGTAGGATAAGGTGAACCTATGATCAAGAATATCTCGGCAACAATGCACAATAGAATTTTGCGGTTTGTGGCTTACTATTCCCTACCTAGAGACCTTTCTAACGATACCAAGTTTGACCCGCCGGAATAACTTTGAAGACTCCGGAATCTCAAGTGTATACGCCCGTATGTGTTACGTAGCGGTAGGCTAAGGTGAACCTATGATCGAGAATATTTCGGCAACAATGCACAATAGAATTGTGCGGTTTATGGCTTACTATTCCCTAACAAAGGACCTTTCTAACGATACCAAGTTGGACCCGCCGGAATATCTTTGAAGACTTCGAAATCTCAAGCGTATATACCCCCGTATGTGTTACGTAGCGGTAGGCTAAGGTGAACCTATGATCGAGAATATTTCGGCAACAATGCACAATAGAATTGTGCAGTTTGTGGCTTACTATTCCCTACCAAGGGACCTTTCTAACGATACCAAGTTTGACCCGCCGGAATATATTTGAAGACTTGAATCTCAAGCGTATACCCCCGTATGTGTTACGTAGCGGTAGGCTAAGGTGAACCTATGATCGAGAATATCTCGGCAACAATGCACAATAGAATTGTGCGGTTTGGGGCTTACTATTCCCTACCTAGAGACATTTCTAACGATACCAAGTTTGACCCGCCGGAATAACTTTGAAGACTCCGGAATCTCAAGTGTATACGCCCGTATGTGTTACGTAGCGGTAGGCTAAGGTGAAACTATGATCGAGAATATCTCGGCAACAATGCACAATAGAATTGTGCGGTTTGTGGCTTATTATTCCCTACCTAGAGACCTTTATAACGATACCAAGTTTGACCCGCCGGAATATCTTTGAAGACTCCGGAATTTCAAGCGTATATACGCCCTTATGTGTTACGTAGCGGTAGGCTAAGGTGAACCTATGATCGAGAATATCTCGGCAACAATGCACAATAGAATTGTGCGGTTTATGGCTTACTATTCCCTACTTAGAGACCTTTCTAACGATACCAATTTGGACCCGCCGGAATATCTTTGAAGACTTCGGAATCTCAAGCGTATATACGCCCGTATGTGTACGTAGCGGTTACGGCTAAGGTGAACCTATGATCGAGAATATCTCGGCAACAATGCACAATAGAATTGTGCGGTTTATGGCTTACTATTCCCTACCTAGGACCTTTCTAACGATACCAAGTTTGACCCGTCGGAATATCTTTGAAGACTTCGGAATCTCAAGCGTATATACGCCCGTTTATGTTAAGTAGCGGTAGGCTAAAATGAACCTATGATCGAGAATATCCCGGCAACAATGCACAATAGAATTGTGCGGTTTGTGGCTTATTATTCCCTACCTAGAGACCTTTCTAACGATACCAAGTTGACCCGCCGGAATAACTTTGAAGACTCCGGAATCTCAAGTGTATATACGCCCTATGTGTTACGTAGCGGTTACGGCTAAGGTGAACCTATGATCGAGAATATCTCGGCAACAATGCACAATAGAATTGTGCGGTTTGTGGCTTATTATTCCCTACCAAAGGACCTTTCTAACGATACCAAGTTGGACCCGCCGGAATATCTTTGAAGACTTCGAAATCTCAAGCGTATATACCCCGTATGTGTTACGTAGCGGTTACGGCTAAGGTGAACCTATGATCGAGAATATCTCGGCAACAATGCACAATAGAATTGTGCGGTTTGTGGCTTACTATTCCCTAACAAAGGACCTTTCTAACGATACCAAGTTGGACCCGCCGGAATATCTTTGAAGACTTCGAAATCTCAAGCGTATATACCCCCGTATGTGTTACGTAGCGGTAGGCTAAGGTGAACCTATGATCGAGAATATCTCGGCAACAATGCACAATAGAATTATGCGGTGTGGCTTACAATTCCCTACCTAGAGACCTTTCTAACGATACCAATTGGACCCGCGGAATATCTTTGAAGACTTCGGAATCTCAAGCGTATATACGCCCGTATGTGTTACGTAGCGGTAGGCTAAGGTGAACCTATGATCGAATATCTCGGCAACAATGCACAATAGAATTTGCGGTTTGTGGCTACTATTCCCTACCTAGAGACCTTTCTAACGATACCAAGTTTGACCCGCCGGAATAACTTTGAAGACTCGGAATCTCAAGTGTATACGCCCGTATGTGTTACGTAGCGGTAGGCTAAGGTGAACCTATGATCGAGAATATCTCGGCAACAATGCACAATAGAATTGTGCGGTTTGTGGCTTACTATTCCCTACCTAAGACCTTTCTAACGATACCAAGTTGGACCCGCCGGAATATCTTTGAAGACTTCGGAATCTCAAGCGTATATACCCCCGTATGTGTTACGTAGCGGTAGGCTAAGGTGAACCTATGATCGAGAATATCTCGGCAACAATGCACAATAGAATTGTGCGGTTTGTGGCTTACTATTCCCTACCTAGAGACCTTTCTAACGATACCAAGTTTGACCCGCCGGAATATTTTGAAGACTTCGGAATCTCAAGCGTATATACCCGTATGTGTTACGTAGCGGTAGGCTAAGGTGAACCTATGATCGAGAATATCTCGGCAACAATGCACAATAGAATTGTGCGGTTTGGGGCTTACTATTCCCTACCTAGAGACCTTTCTAACGATACCAAGTTTGACCCACCGGAATATCTTTGAAGACTTCGGAATCTCAAGCGTATATACGCCCGTATGTGTTACGTAGCGGTACGGCTAAGGTGAACCTATGATCGAGAATATCTCGGCAACAATGCACAATAGAATTTTGCGGTTTGTGGCTTACCATACCTAGACCTTTCTAACGATACCAAGTTGGACCCGCCGGAATAACTTTGAAGATCCGGAATCTCAAGCGTATATACACCCGTATGTGTTACGTAGCGGTACGGCTAAGGTGAACCTATGATCGAGAATATCTCGGCAACAATGCACAAAGAATTATGCGGTTTGTGGCTTACTATTCCCTACCTAGAGACCTTTCTAACGATACCAAGTTGGACCCGCTGGAATATCTTTGAAGACTCCGAATCTCAAGCGTATATACGCCTGTGTTACGTAGCGGTAGGCTAAAATGAACCTATGATCGAGAATATCTCGGCAACAATGCACAATAGAATTGTGCGGTTTGTGGCTTACTATTCCCTACCTAGAGACCTTTCTAACGATACCAAGTTGGACCCGCTGGAATATCTTTGAAGACTTCGAAATCTCAAGCGTATATACGCCCGTATGTGTTACGTAGCGGTAGGCTAAGGTGAACCTATGATCGAGAATATCTCGGCAACAATGCACAATAGAATTATGCGGTTTGTGGCTTACTATTCCCTACCTAGAGACCTTTCTAACGATACCAAGTTGACCCGCCGGAATATATTTGAAGACTTCGGAATCTCAAGCGTATATACGCCCGTTTGTGTTACGTAGCGGTAGGCTAAGGTGAACCTATGATCGAGAATATCTCGCAACAATGCACAATAGAATTATGCGGTTTGTGGCTTACTATTCCCTACCTAGAGACCTTTCTAACGATACCAAATTGAACCGCTGGAATATCTTTGAAGTCTCGGAATCTCAAGCGTATATACGCCCGTATGTGTTACGTAGTGGTAGGCTAAGGTGAACCTATGATCGAGAATATCTCGGCAACAATGCACAATAGAATTTTGCGGTTTGTGGCTTACTATTCCCTACCTAGAGACCTTTCTAACGATACCAAGTTTGACCCGCCGGAATAACTTTGAAGACTCCGGAATCTCAAGTGTATACGCCCGTATGTGTTACGTAGCGGTAGGCTAAGGTGAACCTATGATCGAGAATATCTCGGCAACAATGCACAATAGAATGTGCGGTTTGTGGCTTATATTCCCTACCTAGAGACCTTTCTAACGATACCAAGTTTGACCCGCCGGAAATATCTTTGAAGACTCGGAATCTCAAGCGTATATACGCCCTTATGTGTTACGTAGCGGTAGGCTAAGGTGAACCTATGATCGAGAATATCTCGGCAACAATGCACAATAGAATTGTGCGGTTTGTGGCTTACTATTCCCTACTTAGAGACCTTTCTAACGATACCAAGTTGGACCCGCGGAATATCTTTGAAGACTTCGGAATCTCAAGCGTATATACGCCCGTATGTGTTACGTAGCGGTACGGCTAAGGTGAACTATGATCGAGAATATCTCGGCAACAATGCACAATAGAATTGTGCGGTTTGTGGCTTACTATTCCCTACCTAGGGACCTTTCTAACGATACCAAGTTTGACCACCGGAATATCTTTGAAGACTTCGGAATCTCAAGCGTATATACGCCCGTTATGTTACGTAGCGGTAGGCTAAGGTGAAACTATGATCGGAATATCTCGGCAACAATGCACAATAGAATTTTGCGGTTTGTGGCTTATTATTCCCTACCTAGAGACCTTTCTAACGATACCAAGTTGGCCCCGCCGGAATAACTTTGAAGACTCCGGAATCTCAAGTTATATACGCCCGTTTGTGTTACGTAGCGGTTAGGCTAAGGTGAACCTATGATCGAGAATATCTCGGCAACAATGCACAATAGAATTGTGCGGTTTTGTGGCTTATATTCTAACAAAGGACCTTTCTAACGATACCAAGTTGGACCCGCCGGAATATTGAAGACTTCGGAATCTCAAGCGTATATACCCCGTATGTGTTAAGTAGCGGTTAGGCTAAGGTGAACTATGATCGAGAATATCTCGGCAACAATGCACAATAGAATTATGCGGTTTGTGGCTTACTATTCCCTACCTAGAGACCTTTCTAACGATCCCAGTTTGACCCGCCGGATAATTTGAAGACTTCGGAATCTCAAGCGTATATACGCCCGTATGTGTTACGTAGCGGTAGCTAAGGTGAACCTATGATCGAGAATATCTCGGCAACAATGCACAATAGAAATTTGCGGTTTGTGGCTTACTATTCCCTACCTAGAGACCTTTCTAACGATACAAGTTGGACCGCCGGAATATCTTTGAAGACTTCGAATCTCAAGCGTATATACGCCGTATGTGTTACGTAGCGGTTAGGCTAAGGTGAACCTATGATCGAGAATATCTCGGCAACAATGCACAATAGAATTTTGCGGTTTGTGGCTTACCATACCTAGACCTTTCTAACGATACCAAGTTGGATCCGCCGGAATAACTTTGAAGACTCCGGAATGTCAAGCGTATATACGCCCGTATGTGTTACGTAGCGGTTACGGCTAAGGTGAACCTATGATCGAGAATATCTCGGCAACAATGCACAATAGAATTATGCGGTTTGTGGCTTACTATTCCTACCTAGAGACCTTTCTAACGATACAAGTTGGACCGCCGGAATATCTGAAGACTCCGGAATCTCAAGCGTATATAGCCCGTATGTGTTACGTAGCGGTAGGCTAAGGTGAACCTATGATCGAGAATATCTCGGCAACAATGCACAATAGAATTGTGCGGTTTGTGGCTTACTATTCCCTACCTAGAGACCTTTCTAACGATACCAAGTTGGACCCGCTGGAATATCTTTGAAGACTTCGAATCTCAAGCGTATTACGCCCGTATGTGTTACGTAGCGGTAGGCTAAATGAACCTATGATCGAGAATATCTCGGCAACAATGCACAATAGAATGTGCGGTTTGTGGCTTACTATTCCCTACCTAGAGACCTTTCTAACGATACCAAGTTGGACCCGCGGGAATATCTTTGAAGACTTCGGAATCTCAAGCGTATATACGCCCGTATGTGTTACGTAGCGGTAGGCTAAGGTGAACCTATGATCGAGAATATCTCGGCAACAATGCACAATAGAATTATGCGGTTTGTGGCTTACTATTGCTACCTAGAGACCTTCTAACGATACCAAGTTTGACCCGCCGGAATATCTTTGAAGACTTCGGAATCTCAAGCGTATATACGCCCGTTTGTGTTACGTAGCGGTAGGCTAAGGTGAACCTATGATCGAGAAATCTCGGCAACAATGCACAATAGAATTATGCGGTTTGTGGCTTACTATTCCCTACCTAGAGACCTTTCTAACGATACCAAGTTGGACCCCGGAACAATATCTTGAAGACTTCGGAATCTCAAGCGTATATACGCCGTATGTGTTACGTAGCGGTAGGCTAAGGTGAACCTATGATCGAGAATATCTCGGCAACAATGCACATAGAATTTTGCGGTTTGTGGCTTACTATTTCCTACCTAGAGACCTTCTAACGATACCAAGTTTGACCCACCGGAATAACTTGAAGACTCGGAATCTCAAGCGTATATACGCCGTATGTGTTACGTAGCTGTAGGCTAAGGTGAACCTATGATCGAGAATATCTCGGCAACAATGCACAATAGAATTGTGCGCGGTTTGTGGCTTACTATTCCCTACCTAGAGACCTTTCTAACGATACCAAGTTTGACCCACCGGAATATCTTTGAAGACTTCGGAATCTCAAGCGTATATACGCCCGTATGTGTTACGTAGCGGTAGGCTAAGGTGAACCTATGATCGAGAATATCTCGGCAACAATGACAATAGAATTGTGCGGTTTGTGGCTACTATTCCCTACCTAGAGACCTTTCTAACGATACCAAGTTTGACCCACCGGAATAACTTTAAGACTTCGGAATCTCAGCGTATATACGCCCGTATGTGTTACGTAGCGGTACGGCTAAGGTGAACATATGATCGAGAATATTCGGCAACAATGCACAATAGAATTATGCGGTTTGTGGCCTTACCATACCTAGACCTTTCTAACGATACCAAGTTGGACCCGCCGGAAAACTTTGAAGACTCCGGAAATTAAGCGTATATACACCGTATGTGTTACGTAGCGGTAGGCTAAGGTGAACCTATGATCGAGAATATCTCGGCAACAATGCACAATAGAATTATGCGGTTGTGGCTTACTATTCCCTACCTAGAGACCTTTCTAACGATACCAGTTGGAACCGCGGAAATCTTTGAAGACTCGAAATCTCAAGCGTATATACGCCCGTATGTGTTACGTAGCGGTAGGCTAAGGTGAACCTATGATCGAGAATATCTCGGCAACAATGCACAATAGAATTTGCGGTTTGTGGCTTACTATTCCCTACCTAGAGGACCTTTCTAACGATACCAAGTTGACCCGCCGGAATATCTTTGAAGACTTCGGAATCTCAAGCGTATTACGCCGTATGTGTTACGTAGCGGTAGGCTAAGGTGAACCTATGATCGAGAATATTCGGCAACAATGCACAATAAGAATTGTGCGGTTTTTGGCTTACTATTCCCTACCTAGAGGACCTTTCTAACGATACCAAGTTTGACCCGCGGAATATCTTTGAAGACTCGGAATCTCAAGCGTATATACGCCCGTATGTGTTACGTAGCGGTACGGCTAAGGTGAACCTATGATCGAGAATATCTCGGCAACAATGCACAATAGAATTTTTTGCGGTTTGTGGCTTACTATCCCTACCTAGGACCTTTATAACGATACCAAGTTGGACCCGCCGGAATATCTTTGAAGACTCCGGAATCTCAAGCGTATATACGCCTGTATGTGTTACGTAGCGGTAGGCTAAGTGAACCTATGATCGAGAATATCTCGGCAACAATGCACAATAGAATTTTGCGGTTTGTGGCTTACTATTCCCTACTAGAGGACCTTTCTAACGATACCAAGTTTGACCCGCCGGAATATCTTTGAAGACTTCGAATCTCAAGCGTATATACGCCGTATGTGTTACGTAGCGGTAGGGCTAAGGTGAACCTATGATCGAGAAATATCTCGGCAACAATGCACAATAGAATTATGCGGGTTGTGGCTTATTATTCATACTAGAGACCTTTCTAACGATACCAAGTTGGACCCGCCGGAATATATTTGAAGACTTCGGAATCTCAAGCGTATATACGCCCGTATGTGTTACGTAGCGGTAGGCTAAGGTGAAACCTATGATCGGAATATCTCGGCAACAATGCACAATAGAATTATGCGGTTTGTGGCTTACTATTCCCTACCTAGAGACCTTTCTACGATACCAAATTTGACCCGCGGAATATCATTTGAAGACTTCGGAATCTCAAGCGTATATACGCCCGTATGTGTTACGTAGCGGTAGGCTAAGGTGAACCTATGATCGAGAATATCTCGGCAACAATGCACAAGAATTTTGCGGTTTGTGGCTTACTATCCCTACCTAGAGACCTTTCTAACGATACCAAGTTGACCCGCCGGAATAACTTTGAAGACTTCGGAATCTCAAGCGTATATACGCCGTATGTGTTTACGTAGCGGTACGGCTAAGGTGAACCTATGATCGAGAATATCTCGGCAACAATGCACAATAGAATTGTGCGGTTTGTGGCTTATTCCCAACAAAGACCTTTCTAACGATACCAAGTTGGACCCGCCGGAATATCTTTGAAGACTTCGGAATCTCAAGCGTATATACACCCGTATGTGTACGTAGCGGTAGGCTAAGGTGAACCTATGATCGAGAATATCTCGGCAACAATGCACAATAGAATATGCGGTTTGTGGCTTACTATTCCCTACCTAGAGACCTTTCTAACGATACCAAGTTGGACCCGCCGGAATATCTTTGAAGACTCGGAATCTCAAGTGTATATACGCCCGTATGTGTACGTAGCGGTACGGCTCTAGGTGAACCTATGATCGAGAATATATCGGCAACAATGCACAATAGAATTTGCGGTTTGTGGCTTACCATACCTAAGACCTTTCTAAACGATACCAAGTTTGACCCGCCGGAATAACTTTGAAGGACTCCGGATCTCAAGTGTATATACGACCCGTATGTGTTACGTAGCGGTTACGGCTAAGGTGAAACCTATGATCGAGAATATCCTCGGCAACAA